>CM069451.1:40827385-40899274 GCA_035610835.1 Ophiura sarsii | reverse complement strand
ACATTTTTATGGCCTGAACTTGTTTGATTAATTCAAGCCATTTGTTGGTCTCACTTGTAATAGTGGGAACCAATGACCATGCATCTCATTTAGGCTATTAATGGAAGTTGATTCCAAGTTTCCTGTTGCCCTAGTCCCGACCCAAATTTTTAATTTTACCAAAACTTTTATTATTTGTGCAAAAATGACATTTGCTGACAAACTTGAGTAGGCTACAAAATCTAAATTTTTAGAGGCTCTATACCGGCAGGCATCTCTTCTTGTTGATTTTAAGGGATTTTATTGGCAGTGGTGTCATGGTATATGGTTTAAAATAGGCCTAATGAAAATATTCGCATTACCTATACTCAAATTTCTAGTACTGTCAGATTAGTTGATTGAGGTGTCCTACTGTGCATGGCATTGTAAAACAGACTTCTGCCATATTACCCAACTTTGTGTGTGTGTGTGTGTTTAGTAAATGATTGTCTAAGTCTGGGCGTCTATGTCTCTCTGTTGGGAGTCTAATAACGTCTCTCTGATTGAATCATCAAGGCTAAACAAATATAGTTTTGACTCCATCACAGACTGCAGGACTGTTAAAATAAACTGCATAGGTACAGGTACATGTAATTTACAAAGACTGCAAATAATTTAGACAATTTTCCATATACTAAAAACAAAATGGCAGCCTCCATGTATATGTAGAAAGACCTAAATGTCCAAGAATATGCAATCTGATGCTATAAGGTTGGCGGTTGCCCCGCCAACCAAAAATAAGAGTCAATTAAGGTGTAATATATAGTACGAATCAATGGGTAGCAAGTATAGTTAACACTACTTTGTAAATTGGGGGTACCTTAAATTTCGTTCGAAAACCATCGGTTCAGATTTAATAATGAATAATGAAAAAAAATCCAAATAATGAATAATGAAAAGTCACCTCGACCCATTTTTCAAACCTCCAACAGGAAACTAACAATCCATATCCATTGGCCTTATCCGTAGTCATTGTTTTGTATGACCCTCCCCTAAACGATAAATGCATAAACAAAAGCGATTATGTATATGACCCTCCTCCCTACTCAGACGTTGAACATTTGTATGATCCCCCCCCCTCCCAACACACAGACAATGTACATGTATGTACTATAGCATACGCGTGCCCAGGGGGGGGGGGGGGGGGGGGGGGGGCTTTGGCTCAAGCCCCCGGGTCCCCAGAGGGGGAAAATAAAAGAGAGAGAGGAGAAAGGGAGGGGAGGGGAGAGGGGAGGAGAGGAGTGAGGAGGAAAGGTAGTGAGGAGGAGGGGAGGAAAGGGAGAGGGAGCTTTTATTAGTGTCTCTCAATTTATCTTTACGTCTTTGAACGTTACGGCATTCCCTACCAGTGGCGTTACCAGGGGCCCCAGCAGCCTCCCCCATTGACAAAAGAGGTAACGAGCATAGACGTAATGGCGGGGAGGGGAAAACCCTTATTTCATGGTGGGGACGACCCCTCCCCCTCAAAAGAAGCCGTTTTTTGCGCGAAATTATAGTTTCAATGTTTAACGGTTTCAGGAACATTTTCTAGACCATTTTAGTGAAAAAACTAAACATTTTTGCGCGCTTTGCGCGAATTAGTTTTAATTGTCATTATTAAAGTTGTCCATTTTAGTTAAAACAACTCACAGTTTGTACGCGTAACTTATTCATGATGGCTCAGGAACGTTTTTTGGAGGTTTTTAGTATTAAAATATACATAGTTTGCACACTTCGCGCGAATTAGCTTCACCAGTGGCGTAGCCAGGGGGGGGGGGGGGGGGGGGGCGAGGGGTTTCCAGTTTTCAATGATACGATTTATTACGTTAAAATAAACTACCTGTCATGTTGACCAATCCAATACCGGCTATAGTACTAGCCTTGATAGGCTAGCACAAAAACACCTTAATCATCATTAAAATACACTTTAATTTAAACCAAACCATACACAATACACTCAATTATATATCATTTAGAAACCATTGCAAATTCAACGCCCTTGCTTATGACAGATGCCAAGGGATATCAATTATTTAGGCCTAAAATTGCTTTCATACAAATTTCATTTGGCAATACACCGTCATAATGGTTTCTATTGTTAAAATAAAAATGAATTTGTATGCGCACAGAGTGTCACGCTGGGCATTTTAATAGCACACCGAATGTGCTCTAATATTAAAAAACAACTTAATCATTAAAATTAAAATACACTTTAAACCATACACAATACACTCAATTATATATCATTTAGAAACCATTGTAAATTCAATTCACATTTTGTGATTGGATTAAATGACACATGCTTCCATACGGTTACGCACTCACTGCGCGACTTTCATGTCAATCGAACGAAGAAGGTGCGGAAAGGGGAGAACATCTCCGTAGGCGACTCCGTATACGTATTATATACTAGTAATAAGCCTTAAAACTGCTCTATAAAATAAATATATGGAGTAAGTATAATATTTTCATTAAAAACGTTGGTGTCCCTATTGACCCCAGATTTTACAAATTTTAAGAAGAAATGCGAACAAGCTTGAAATTGCTGTAGGACCTTTACGTTACAGTTAGGTCCTGGTGCATTTCCAGCTAATTTGCTCGAATTATGCAGTTAGAAACAGGACAGGTTTGACAACATTATTTGTCAGTGTTTTTTTTTCAGACACCATTATTTTCGAAACCCTGGCTTTTTTCCCCATCCACTAAATCATTTCCTGAACACTATAATATTGCTCTTTAAATATTTGCCAAAAGAAAACAAATAGTATACGTCAAATACAAAACATTGAGATTTCAAAAACCTTTCCCATTTTTGTCCCTATTCACCCCATGTTACGGTACTCAACATGCTCAATGAAATTTGTTTTTAAGCCCCCCGGGTAAACAAAATCCTGCGCACGCCTATGGTACTTAAGGCTTTTAATCGGGTTTATTGGTGGCCAAGCCCAAATGGTTGTTTTACACTGTTGAAACATACATGTAGAACCATGGACTTATTAGACTTATATGCACGTAAAGCGCGCAAACAATTTCAGTATTTTAACTAACATTTTGCTTTGACCCTGGCCCTATTTATACAATGCCAATGGTATTAATTTCATGACCCCCTATTTTACGTGTAAACAACCTATGACCTTCCACCAGGATATTTGGGACCTCCCCCTAACCGATTATTTTATTCCTACTGATTTCCTGTGGTATATTTGCTCAGTCCCTCACAATCACACTGTAGGAGATGTCATAACATGAATTCGATAGTAGTAGTATGATATTTGATAAAACGGTATTAGGCATTTTTATGACATTGTATTGTGAGTTAACATTTTAATTTTAATATAAATATCGGGCTTGCCTGGATCCAATATTTTCACACATTTGGATTCATCAAAACATAATAATGTGAGGAAGTGGGGGTGAGACGACTGCACCAGTACACCAGCCTGCTGCACAAAACACAATGATCGTTTCACGGGAATTCCCCTTACAATGACGTGTGACTGTTCGTCCTGTGTGTTGTAAAGCTCGTCGATTTATTTGTGCTTGAGGGCGCTATTTAAAACAAGTGACCAAAAAGTCGCAAGTCACCAAACGAAGCTTGATTGCTTTCTATCCCGGCTTTCTATGTGAAATTTGCTCACAGAAAAAGTATCCTACCGTCATGACATCTACCGTGAGTGTCCTGTGTACTAATGGCCGGCGACAAAACGTTAAGGTTAACCCAAACACCCGTATTCTAGAGGTATGTATTGATGACGAAAAGAAAGAAAAAAACACTCGGGAAAAAGGTGTCGAATTCGGCAGTCAATCATAGAGTTAAAGGTAGATGACCCGATCACATTCCGATTGTCAACTTGAAGTTTTCTATTCTACATGAAAGGTCATCCTTAAAAAAGTCCTGTTCCAAAGTTTGAGTTGCATAGCTCTTAAGTTATGGTTCTTATTTTAGACGCACAAGATGCTGAGTGTGAACTGTACCCATTATGTCTATGAGTAGTACACAAACTATATCGGTGGTTACCACCATTCGCGGTAATTCGACGTTATTTCATCGATTTCTCCGTAATTATACCGATTTAGGCCGTCAAATTTCAGTATGATGATGAGAAAAATACGAGCTTTCATATGATATGAAAATCTCCGTATGTTTGAAATAATTCTGTGTTACGAAAATGTGATCGGGTCATCTACCTTTAAACTTTCAATTCTATTTATAACCTAACTAAGGCTAATACAAAGGAACGACTAGAACAACAATAAGCAAATCATAATCAATAAGCCATCTTGTTTGTTAATTTTATGGACAAAACCAGCCATAGCTAGTGAGATTTAGTGCCACTAAAAACTATTTAGTATTTGTTTTGTATAACAATTGGTAAATACTAAATGGCACAATTTTTCTTATCGTTGACGTTGCATTGTCTCAAAAAAAAAGGCCAACAAATTTGGTATCAAAATGTACCTAACAATTGGGTGCATCTTTCTAGCTGAAAATTATTTAAATCCATCATATATTTTGGGAAATATTCTAGTAGGGGGGAACTTACATATTTTGTTGGGTGTATTTGGTTTATATATTGTGTCATCCTAAATTTAGTAGAGCCTAAAACCTAAGATTGCTTAGGTTTGTTTTGTATAATAATTAGAGAGCATGTGTGGTCTAGTACTCTAGTGCAAGCTTGTGCAACCTGAGACCTGCGGCCCGCCGGCCTCTAATCTGCGGCCCACGAAGCAATCCCAAAATTCCCATTGATGCGGCCCGTTTTAACCGGAACTCCCTAGGTTACACGAATGGCGAAATTGATTTAGTGGTGTCCTCCCTTATATTAATTAGTAGGGTGACGCAGTGGCGTAGCCAGAGGGCAGACCTAACTTCAGGTCCCTCAATTTGCTATTGAGGGACCTGAAAGACATCATGACTTAAATAGCCACTGTTGGCCTGTTTTATAAAAAACGATGCCCGGCTATGCAAGGGAGTGTACGGGGAAGTGTACGGGTGTGTAGCGGGGATGAACATGTACACAAAAATCGCATCTGCGCATGCTCCTGTCGCGATCGAAATCCAACACACAAGCAATGGGCGAGTTTTATAAGTGCATGGGTCAAGGGTTATGGCCTCTGGATATTTTCATTCATAAATACACATGCCAGGAGATATGGTCAGAATTCTGTTACCTCTGAAATATATAAATATTTTTTTCACCATCAAGAATGACTCCATTTTTCATGAGATTTTAGATGCTAA
The DNA here is from genome assembly GCA_035610835.1 of Ophiura sarsii. Lineage (NCBI taxonomy): Eukaryota > Metazoa > Echinodermata > Ophiuroidea > Amphilepidida > Ophiuridae > Ophiura > Ophiura sarsii. Next base: position 40,894,035 of record CM069451.1, on the reverse strand, counting down.
TGATAAATACCAGTGATAACTGATTAAAATATGTTGAGGTGGATGCCATTAGATTAAAGTGGATTTTTACAAGGGCCATACATTGACAGTGCAGAAAATTGTAACTTGGGGTAAGTACACTGGCAACTGGGACTTTGGTGTGTGGCCAGAGGGGTGGGGTGCAATTTCCCCCAATATTGACTGTTGTGTCGGTTTAGATTGGCACTGTCAGTTCATTTGACAAGAGGAATCATGGAATTATGATGACAGACCTAAATGTTTCACGAGCATGGAATATTTTTGGACAGAAACTTTTATAAAGCAGAAATGTACCTCAATCATAGGAAAAATAAGTGTAAAGTCGAACATTTTCGCGCGCATTTCTTTGGTCGGAACAATCTTGTGATTGCGTGTTAAAATCCCTGGTAAAAATGGCGCTTGCAGCAGCAACAGCGAGTAAAAAGAGGAAATTAGACGAAGAGAAGCATCCGGACGTGTTTTGGAATGTTTGACAATCACTGCGGCCCGTGAATGGATCTCAAAATCACAATGAGGCCCGGGTGGTAGAAAAGGTTGCACATGCATGGTCTAGTGGATAGCATGCAGGTCTCACAATACAAAGGTTGTGAGTTCTAGTCCTGCTACAGCCAACATGTTTGTATCCTTGGGCAAGGTACTTAGTCTCAATTGCCTCATGGTTAGGAAGTCACGTAGAAATGGTGGTCCCGTGCATCGGAAGAGCTATCCCCGAGCACGTTAAAAAGGTCAAACTCATTCGTAAAGAGAGGGGGATCATCCCGGGTCTGTATCTGTACACACACATAATATGTATTCCTATACATATCTCCACTAGGCGTGGTGCACCAATGGAGTAAACAAATAGCCAAAGAAAGAATGATGGAAGCAACTAAGTTTTTTCCATTGTTCCGTCCAAGGATGACCGATGATGATGATGATGTATAATAATACTAATAGAAAGCAACCCATGTCATTGGTTTAGACTATTCAAACATGGTATTCACTATAGTTTATAGTCAGTTCTAAATTTGTGAGTCTCCTTGCAGCAGGTAATTAATACAGAAGAGCCGTGGTGCAAGTGCAACCCATCTGCAATAGGCGCACTGTGCATCATGCTTGACCCGTGCGTATAATGCCAAAAAAGAGCGCATACGCTTGGGTTACTTTTGCATTATATGGAAAGATTAAAAAAACATATTTCTTGCCAATTTGGAACTGACCTATTACATAGTAAATAGTATATATCACTGGTTTGACAGATTCATACAAACAGATGGATTAAAGTGCCATTTGTGACATAGTGACATTTCCCATTTCCCATTATTTTACTATTTTCTTATAAAATTACAGATAATAGAAACCGTTTGTGCCAAACAAGGATTTAACCCCGCTGAGTATGATTTAAAGTAAGTATCATTTCAGAAAATTGAGGCTCAAACCTAGAGAGAAAGAGAGAGTGGTGGGTGGGGTGGTTGAAGGGGGAGGGGGAGGAGAGAGACAAGTTCAACTGCAAAGTATAATTTTGAAATTGACTGCCAATCTAGGAAGACAAGAAGGGCTGATTAAACACTAATATTGTAATTCTACTTTACCGTACTTTCTTATTTTCGCATGACCTATAAACATCTGATTTTATCTTAAATAGCTTTGAAGTATATCCTAATTCCCCATCGAGTAATAATATATAGATACAATGTGGGTTTTTTCTTGTGAATTTCGCATGGCCAGCCTATTTTACCTCACAATTTTATGTTCAAGCCTTGCCCCAAACTGTGTGTAGTCTCAACGATGTACATTGTTTTGTTTACATTTTGTGCATCTTTTAAGATGCAAGCAAGAAGGACTATATCTGACATGGAATGTACCCAGGCTGAGGTCAATGAATGAGATAAACATAGTATCATTTTGTATACTTTTACCAATACCTACTACTTATAATATTTATTTATCTTGTTATAATTTATTTAAACCACCAGACACCAGCGAACCATCGTAGATGTACAGCTACCGTTCCGTTATGCCAACCTGCCCAACAATTCCAAATTGGAGATGGTAAAATGCAAGGTTGCGCGCAAAGAGGCGCCCACCCAGTTGGCTTTACAGCTGCCTTCCGGGGAGAGATTGCAGCATAATTTTGCCCCGTCTGTGTCACTATGGGACGTATTGGAACACTGGGAGAGCCAACCTGGAAGGTGGGTGGATTGGATTGTACTTGTTGCCATGAACTTTTTGTTGGTTATGGTAAAATCGAGACATTCATGCAAGATTACTTTTCACTTTTCACAAAAATAGATAATTTATAAAACATTTTGTGACCCTACTGCAAGTCACTTTTCAAGAAATTAATTGACAATTTAATATCAGAAATCAACCTATTTTTCTTATTACTCCTGCCAAATTTTAGACCTGAGAGACTTTTTATTTTATTTCGGAGCTATAAACAAAAATGAAGTAAATTATCCCTGATTTTCGTATACCACATTGGAGTTAGGACTATTCTGTAGGCAAATTTGAAATTAATTTTTGGTTCTTTCATTTGAGAGCCACTGGAGTAATCCAATCCAAATTATGGAATATGACTATATTTTATGATGTGCTCTCATATCAAATAGAAATAAGTAAGTAATACTTCCTTATATAACATTTGGGCAGTCTGCTCTAAACATGTTCAAGGGCCAAAACACATAGATGAAAACCTTGTTCTGCCCCTGAACATGTATAAAGCAACACTTCCTATGCATACTCGTTGGACAGTTTTACTTTATACATGCTGAAGGGTATTGACAGAACAGCGATGATATACACTTTCTCATACTGGCAATCCAGTCAGAGGAGGCTTTTCCTGGTAAAGGCATCAAATCATAAGATCTTGGAGGCATATTATGCGATCTTTTCCAGGGGAAGCCCTCTATCCTTGATTTTCTTGCAGATTTACATTTCTGATCATAAATCATAAATGTATTCTGAGTTACAATGGTGATACGATTCCTAATTACCTAAAAAAACTGTCCTGCTAGCAGGACAGTTTATTTTCACTCTTTAAACCATGATTCGTATCGCTCTGTAACTCAGAATATATTTATGATTTATGATCAGAAATGTAAATATGCAAGAAAATCTGCTTTCAAAATTAAATTAGGGATAGAGGGCGTCCCATGGAAAAGATCGCATAATATTGCCTTTAAATGTGATATTCATAATGAATTTATCAAGTGGTATTGTATGTTTGTTCTTTATGCATGATAGTGCACACAAAGGTCAATTGATGGCAGCCAGACCAGAGGATGATGGACAACTGGCGCATCCAGTATGCGTCTACATGAGACAAGAGGTAAGGTATACAAGATTATATTTCAATTAATGGGGGTATTTAGGATGCAGTGGGACTTCTTTAGTCAACATCAATGATATGAGCCCAGGCCTGGGAGCACCAGTCAACCATTACACTTGTAAGCGTACGTGACCACAGAAACATGTAATAAGGATTGTTTTTAAGACGGGGTGCATTACATGTGTTACAACATGTAAATAAAGGGGTCTAAAATTGTTCATTTTCAAGAAAATAGGTACTTTATCAAAATTGCTTTTGTTGATAAACATTGCTGTCACTCCATCTATAATTGAGATCACTTTTCAGTTTTCGCTAAAAGAACATGTGCTTCTGTTTGTCATACATTTAGATGTTTCACCTGGCACATTATTGATCACCATTCAATAAATCTATAGTTTGATCAGTTCCAAATTGGCGAGCCTCCTTACAGCAGCATATTAATACAGAAGGCTGTAGTCGTAAATAAATGTAGCAAGCGCACTATGCATCAAATGTATGACATGGGCATTAAGCGCACATGAACGCAACAAGTGTACTGTGTATGAAATGGGCATTTGGCCAAAATTGCGTGCCTACGGCAATGTGTATCACTGGATATCACAACCACTATCGTCAGTCAGTATTCGTAGAGCCAATTGGATCTTCATTGGATGGTGTACATTCAACAGTTTAGTCTGTCAACATTGTCCCCATATACCAAGGCATAATTTATAACAGCTAATACATGCTTTATGTGTATAATTTCAGATTATAGGAGAGTCAGCCTTAAAATCAACCTCTCTGCATTCACTGGGACTGACCGGCAGCAAAGCTCTAATAAGGTAAATATTAAGGGATACATTTCTTCATGCTACCCTACGCAGTTAAGGTATTCAAGAACCCCCATACTCTAGTTCAGTGCACCCTATTACTCACACAACTTGGCTCCCTGCGACTTCTGGCTCTTTCCCAAAATCAAATCAAAGATTGATGGGAGGCCTTTTTCGAGGACCTAAGACCTAGCCAAAGTTGTACATTCAGAGATGAGGACAATCCCTACTTTGGAGTACCGCCAATGCATCGAGAAGTGGAGGATGAGGATGCAACTGAACTGTTTTTGGACGTCAAGGGAAGCTTCTTTAAGAGAATGTAACTGTACTTTTTTTAATTGATTGGCAATTTTCAGAAATACAGGCCATGTGACAGAACTTTTTGATCGGCCCTCATATCATCATCATTAACTCCAAATTACTACGGTACAGTGTGCTCTTTCCACCCGGCACGGCAGTTTTTCGCTGAAATAATGGCCCCAGGCTATATACTTGGCGAAGTATACTGAGCCAAGTATGGTTTACCCCATGGCCCAGTGGTGAGTCGTTCGCCTCTGAACCGAGCGGACCGGGTTTTCGAGCCACGGGGGGGGGGGGGGGCGCATAGGGGCCCTTTTTCCCCTCGCTTTTTGGCTGCAAAGAAAATGTCTTTGGAGGTTAGGGTAAAGAGACGAAAACAACAACCTGTTGTACATGCCCAACTGACCCATTTTCTTCTCTTCAAATTTGAGATCTTTTTTGTGTTGATATTTTGTTGACATTTTTTATTTTGTTTTAAACTTTGAAATTGTTGGGATAGTTTTTGATAATTGTTGAACACTCACAACAAATTTTGAATAAAAAATGACACCAAACATGCCCAACCAACCGATCCTACCTGGGAGGTTCGTTTGCCTGTAGAACAGGTTTTTGTTGTTGTTGCGTAACTTTAGAGTAATAATTAATATTCAATTATAGTTTTAGTAATGACCTGTTTTGACTTTTTAATGGTACAGTTAAGTGAAACACTTATGGTAATTATGTCAAGGTTCTTGTTCTCACAAAAAGATACCAAACCAGCAAAACAAAATGTCTATGCACTTCTTAATTTCAGCGCTCATTTATGCAACTACCCTTTTTTCGTTTGCACTTCAGAATTATCCACAGAGTTGTTGATCTACCCGCCGTACCAAGCACATCTACAAAAGATCAAAAATCACAACCAGAAAAAGTGCCTCCCCCTACAAACAAAATGAAATCAACCGCAGTATCTGCCAGTGATCTAGTTTCAGACAGTTCTATTGCAAATCTGGGTAACACCAAGGAGGGTGATTCAATGGAGGTAGATTCAAGTTCCAGTAAGAGTGCCATGTCTGTTGAAGCGTCATCCCAGGTGATTTCTACTAAGGTTGGATCATCGGCCATGTCAAATCAAGCGCCAGAACAAGAGACCCGTATGGATGTTGATGTGTCTAGCTCTTCAGAGGGAATGTCCTCATCATCTGGAAGAGCTCTCATAGCACAGAATTTGGGTGCAAAATCCAAAGAACAAAATCCTCCTCAAATAGAGTTGACTGAGCAGCAACAACAGGTGAGTTTTGATTATTGCATTTTGTGTAAAAGACAGCGACCATTGAGCTGATAACATGGCAGCTTCATTAACCCTAACCACTACAATACCCTACTCATCAATACAATACCCTACTACAGTAGTAGGGGCTGTTATAGTCGGCGGCAGAGAAGTTCAGCACGTACAAGCGTAAACACAGAAGTTCATTGTAGAACAGCGTCACAACAGCATTATCTTGAGCAGTTCGACGCGTTGCGGTATCTGTAATCCGATTGGCCGATCGTATCTATGGCCCATGAATGTCCCCGCCCACATACGATCATTAACTAGATCGCGCGCCTTGGCTATTTTAAAAGGGTTGAAGTTCTCTGCCGACGACTATGGTGCGCACTTCTCCTCGTGGCATGACGAGCTGTCAAATGAAGGCGGGCTATCAAATGAAGGCAGGCTATCAAATGGCAAAGAAATTCTTAAGATTTTCAAGCTGACTCCATGGCACGGTCAGGTTGGTACCGGACTTGCATATAGGCGACCCAGATTATTCCCAAAACATTTGACGTGTCTTCTCCTTGACAAATCAACCGGAAATCGCTTCAGGAAAAGATTCCTGTACAATGTCTTTCTTCCTTTGGGTACATTTATTGTGCAAAGCACAGAAGACACAAAACACCAATAACAAGAATAACTATAAGAAGTGTTCGCATTGCAGAATGCTGAATAAAGCTGGCGCGGTCACAATGAATGTAGCCTGAGGAAGATGTGTTTATCTTTTTTAACTTCTTTGTGGGAATGCATCTACCAGATCGGGCTATTATAAAAGTGGACATTTTCACTCTACATTTATTTTCACGCTTTTCGCACCTGAAGCAGCTACCAGAAAAATGATAACACACAAATATAAACTGCTCACAAAAAGTATCGAAACACTTAGATATGATCCAATACATAACGGCTCGAAAGGGTATGCATTAATCGAAGCAAATAATCAAGTGCATAATTTTGTTTTGCGTATTTTGACACCTCGATCGTTGAGATACGATGTTGCGGAGCGGAGTTATTGTCATTTCAATGATCGTGGGTCCAGTTTCAAAAGTGACACTCATCCCTATTGAAAGGCACGAATCTGATCATTCTAAACAGTAATGCAAACCTCTTTCTATAGGATGATTGTCACTTTTGAAACTGGACCCATGACCATTGAAATGACAATAACTCCGCTCCGCAACATCGTATCTCATCGATCGAGGTGTCAAAATACGCAAAACAAAATTATGCACTTGGTTATTTGCTTGGAGTAATGCATACCCTTTCGAGCCGTTATATATTGGATCATTTCTAAGTGTTTCGATACTTTTTGTGAGCAGTTTATTTCTTTTGCACATATAGGTCTATGTGATGAAACTACAAATCCAAAATTTAGAAACATGCAGAAAAAACGTTGACAAATCTCGAAAAATTAATCGCACAAAAATTACCCATTTTACAGTATACAAATAAATATGTTTGTTCTATCAGTATTTTTGTGCATCTTCATTAATGTTTCACTTTCAACTTTTGTTTTTTCTTTACCAGCTTGCTAATGAGATGGGGGCTGCTATGGCGCAATCTATTATGCAGAAGAGAGCTGAAGAAATGGCATCTTCATTCATGTCTCAATCAACTGTTCCAGCGCTGTCACAATTTGCTAATTTTAAAGTAAGTGTATACATTCTTCACTGAGAGGTGATTGTATTGTCGTGAGATGCCCCAAAAACACCAAAACGACAAATACAAGAGAAGAATTTGAAGGACTGGCTGAGACCATCCATATTCCTTAACAAAGGATATTGTCGTGTTACATAAGGTTGGGAAATGACGTCAGCATGTATTCTAGAGTGAACGTAGAGTGACCATATCACTCTAATGCGATGACCTTTTTATCCGCATGATCAAATAAGAATGTCGGCTGTTGCGTAGAAACTGCTGTGTATTATAGCATGACGTCACTTCCAAAATTGAGCTGGCATATAGAGTATAGGTATCATTTGAAAGTGTGGGACACATTTTGAGCTGTCGTAGACCCTTGGGAAATATACTATACTTTTTATGTTGTAAGTCAGTTATGTAGAGGAAGACCATCAGGTGGAGGAAACCATTGAAAAGTCTACAACATGTTCATTTAATAGAGTAATCATGGGTGCTGTTTGAAGGAAAAGACTTTGATTAGTTAAGGGGGGACTCAAGGAAGTTTTGGGGACTCAAGGAAGTTTTTTACTTGATTTTTTGAATTTTGTGAGTGCTGTAATTATTGAACTATTAATCAAATGCATATAAAAGTATACATTTTTGAAAAGGAAAAAGTTTAACAAATCTAACAAAAATAATTTTGAGTAAAAATTTTCCAAATTGCTAGATTATGATGTAAAGACACTATCTTATGGACGATTTTTATTTTGTAAACCTTATTTAATATTTTTTGAATTTTTGACCAAAAAGCACCAAAAAAATGATATTTTCATTTTTTTTCACTTTTTTTGTCAATATTTCAAAAAATATTAAATTAGGTTTTATAAAAAAAAAAAAATTGTCCCTAAGTTAGTGTCTTTACATCATAATCTAGCAATTTGGGAATTTTTTACTCAATATTATTTTTGTTAGCTTTGTTGAACTTTTTTGGGTCAAAAAAGGGTCAAAATTGATGCCAAATTTAGATTCTCTGATCCATTTCCTTTACAAAAATGTATACTTTTGTATACATTTGAGTCATATATAGTTCAATAATTACAGACAGCACTCACAAAATTCAAAAAAACTTCCTTAAGTCCCCCTTAAGTGAGATCATATTTCAATGACATCGTAACTATTCAGATGCGAACATGTGTCTTACTCATGATGTGCTTATAACACCAAATCAAATGGATCCTAGCTTTGGCTTGGAGGAATAACCCTAGGGATGAAGGATTTCACGGACTACAGTCGTGGTCACAATTAGTTGAACACCCTGATATGATATAGGTCAATAAATGCGTATGTGTTGTTTCGAGAGAAATTAGACAAAATCAATGCACTCGCGCTGATGTTAATGTGTGAATAATGGCACTACCCCGCAAGGGGAGTGCTATTGTGAGCATATCGACATTTGCGCAAGTGCATTGATTTTTCTAATTTTTTGAGAAACAAAATATATGCATGTATTGACCTAATTCATACACGGCCCTGTACAATAAAAATTTACAATTTGAGCATAACTTTCATCTATGTAATAACGAATAAAAACATGTTAACAAGTTTGCTAACACCAGCAGTGAAAATCTGCGAACCCACAATTCCTGAACAACGAATCAAAAAAAGCATGTTGTGCGCATATTGAACGGCGCACACGCCGAGTGCATTAGACACTTTCAATGCACTCCGCGTACTTTAGTTCCTTGCTTTCTGATTGGTTTCAGATCTGTAATGTGGGGTAGAATTAAAACCATCCCTTACTAAGAGAGCAACAAGTGCCCCAATTCACATTGGAAGAACGAGTTTTTATGGTTGTAAACAGAACTTTAGAATGACAATGATTGAGACAGTCTTTGTGCTGACCGTTTGCTCAGGAGGAATAATGAGCTATTTTATTTATGAACTCCAAATAAATTTGTATTAAAATGAAATAAAACTATTCGAAAAAGAATTATATTACTCTCTTTAATGTTCCTTGCATGATACCTTAACCATTTAATTAACAAGCAAGATTGTATGATATTGTGAAAGTGACCCAACCCGATTTCCAGACAACTTTTATAGTGGACTAGTCATAACTTTTAAACGCAGACCAAATAAAATTATTCTGGTAGCCAAAACGTATCTTAACACAGAATGTAAAACATTTTGATATTGCATGATGTTAACATTGGGTTAAAAATAAAATTGCAATTGTATAACTTTTTTTTGTTACAGTCTGTATTGTAGTTTTGTGTCAAATGAGTAGTTTTTATGAAGTATTTGAACATTATATTGACCAAAATATAACTTGACTTGTCTTTGTGTAGTTTCCAGACTCTTCATCTGATCCAAGTACAAGCAATGTTAACACACCACACAGCGCAGAACCAATTAAGGTATGTATCTGTAAAGGTTGACGACCTGATTCTTTTCATGTGGAGGTGGCTATTCTACATGAAGGTGCATCCAAAATAGAGACTCATTCCAAAGTTTGAGTTAAATGACTTTGATGGTTCTAAAGATAGAAGCAACTAGAGCGGTTCTCGGGTTTCGCGGTTTTCGAGTTTCGCGGTTGATGGGGTTTAGCAGTGTCAGATGTAGTGGTTATCAATAGGGCAGTTATTGACATTGTATTGGTTTTAACATGATATGTTAGGATCTGACCAGAACCATGGAGGACGGGCGGAGAGTGATGGTATGAAAATGAAATGATTATGAAGTGGTTTGGATTTATTGTGTGGGAGATAATATTTGAAACCCGTTTATTTGTTCTAAAGGGTTTGCTTTGTATTTGATTCAACCATAAGAATGAATTGCTGACAGAGCTGCTGTTGGTGTTTGATGTGGCCTGGAGATTGTATTTAGGTGTGAAGGTAAAAAGTTTGATTTGATTAATGTACTTTCCGGTTGCAACCTTCGCCCTAAGGGGACCTAGGACTTAGCGGTGACCATGCGGGTAAGAAAATGTTGCCTTTCTACGCAGGGACAAGATTCAGTACTCATTAGTGGTATATCATTACGTTTTGTCACCAATACAATTGTAGCAGGGAGGTGTAGGTAATATAACATCTCTCTGATTGTAGCATGTAATTTATATAGACATGCTTGTCTATTAATTAGCAAGAGTTGAAATGCAAATTCCATTTAAATGGAATGGGGCTGGTGAAAGTTTGAGTGAAGTGCACATTTAAACACACTTGTACACAAAATGTACAATATACAAAGAAGAATAGGCAGTAGAAACAGTAATGTAATAATCTTTACATAAACAGTTTATTAAGATGAGCATGGGTCCATCCACGAAGTTGCGTACACAAGGTGTGACATGATAGTCAAATTTAGTTGCCTGATTGAATTCCAAAACATCATTTTGAACTAACAATCCTCACAATCACGAGGGCCGACTTGGCTATCTTATTCGTTATGCCATCACCGGCGAGAGATGAACGAAACTGATTAGAGCATGCGCATTGTGTTCTTCCAACATCGATCTGCTGATCGCCCGGCGGCATATGATATTATTGTTTACATCGTAAAACAAGGCAATATACACACATGCGCTTTTGAACGGAATAGCCGCGATCGATTAAAATTAATAATTTTGTAAATTCGTCTTTGTATACCGACAGTCCAGACAAACGCTAATTGAAAACTTGGCTTAAAATTTCTTTAAACTGCATAAAGAGGCAATTAAAAGCTTTGCGGTAAAAGGGTTTTGCTTTCAATTGACAGCGATTACGCATAATTCGGCAGTCTCGCGATGCATTGAATGACTGAGATTAGTTTTCGTAGTCGATTGAAAACAGATATTTTGCCCGTAATTTGATCAGCATGGATATTAACATAATGTAATCTTAACTCTAGTGTGATTATTTTTGTCAAAGATTCGATCATTCATCATTATTTACTTGTTTTGTTACTGCCATTCACTTGCACTTTAGTTTACACTACAGTTAAAAAATGCCAGTGCAGTAGTTGCTTTTTGTTGTTTTATCACCTTTTTAGTTACCTATGAGATCAATTTGACAACAATTATATTCGCATAGAAATCATAAGGATTTTTTTAATTTGCCTGACCGCCAAATGCCGAAATTTGGAAAATGGACTCAAATATCATTATATGATTTTTTTTGGATACGTATGAGATCCATGATACAAAAAAGTCAAGCCGCAATCAATTTGGCGACAAAAAAGTCATTCGCATAGAATTTTTTTAATTTTTTTAATTCTAAAATATCAAAATTTGAAAAATTAGCCCAAATACCTTTATTTGGTTAAATAATCCAATTTTGTTTGGGTACGTATGAGATCAATGTTACAAAAAAGTCAAGCTGCAATCAATTTGATGACAAAAAAGTCATTTGCATAGAAATCATAACATTTTTTTTAATTCTAGGCTTGACCGACAAATATCAAAATTTGAAAAATGAGCCCAAATACCATTATTTGGTTAAATAATTCAATTTTGTTTGGGTACGTATGAGATCGATGATACAAAAAAAGTCAAGTCGCAATCAATTTGACGACAAAAAAAGTTGTTCGCATAGAAATCATACCATTTTTTTTTAATTCTAGGCTTGACCGACAAATATCAAAATTTGAAAAATTAGCCCAAATACCATTATTTGGTTTAAATAATTCCATTTTTTTTTTGGTACGTATGGGATCGACGATGCAAAAAAGTCAAGCCGCAATCAATTTGGCGACAAAAAAAGTCATTCGCATAGAAATCATAATTATTTTTTTTAAATTCTAGGCTTGACTGACAAATATCAAAATTTGAAAAATTAGCCCAAATACCATTATTTGGTTAATATTAAAGTAATTCAATTTTTTGGGGTACGTATGAGATTGATGATACAAAAAAGTCAAGCCGCAATCAATTTGACCACAAAAAAAGTAATTCGCATATAAATCATAACATTTTTTTTTAAATTCTAGGCTTGACCGACAAATATCAAAATTTGAAAAATTAGCCCAAATACCATTATTTAGTTAATTCAATTTTTGTGGGTACATATGAGATCGATGATACAAAAAACTCAAACCGCAATCAATTTGGCGACAAAAAAGTCATTCGCATAGAAATCATAACGATTTTTAAAAAAAAATTCTAGGCTTGACCAACAAATATCAAAATTTGAAAAATTAGCCCAAATACCATTATTTGGTTAAATAATTCAATTTTGTTTGGGTACGTATGAGATCGATGATACAAAAAAGTCAAGTCGCAATCAATTTGACGACAAAAAAAAGTTGTTCGCATAGAAATCATAACAATATTTTTTTAAAATTCCAAGCTTGACCGACAAATATCAAAATTTGAAAAAAATAGACCAAATACCATTATTTGGTTAAATAATTCAATTTTATTTTTGGTACGTATGAGATCGATGATGCAAAAGTCAAGCCGCAATCAATTTGGCGACAAAAAAGTCATTCACATAGAAATCATAATTTATTTATTTTTAAATTCTAGGCTTGACTGACAAATATCAAAATTTGAAAAATTACCCCAAATACCATTATTTGGTTATTAAAGTAATTCAATTATTTGGGGTACGCATGAGATCGATGATGCAAAAAAGTCAAGCCGCAATGAATTTGGCGACAAAAAAAGTCATTCGCATAGAAATCATTTTTTTTTTAAATTCTAGGCTTGACTGACAAATATCAAAATTTGAAAAATTAGCCCAAATACCATTATTTGGTTAAATAATTCAATTTTGTTTGGGTACGTATGAGATCGATGATACAAAAAAGTCAAGTCGCAATCAATTTGACACCAAAAAAAAGTTGTTCGCATAGAAATCATAACAATTTTTTTTTAAATTCCAGGCTTGACCGACAAATATCAAAATTTGATAAATTAGCCCAAATACCATTATTTGGTTAAATAATTCAATTTTATTTTTGCTACGTATGAGATCGATGATGCAAAAAAGTCAAGCCGCAATCAATTTGGCGACAAAAAAGTCATTCACATAGAAATCATAATTTTTTTTTAAATTCTAGGCTTGACTTAATATCAAAATTTGAAAAATTAGCCCAAATACCATTATTTGGTTATTAAAGTAATTTCAATTTTTTGGGGTACGTTTGAGATCGATGATACAAAAAAGTCAAGCCGGAATCAATTTGACCACAAAAAAGTAATTCGCATAGAAATCATAACAATTTTTTTTTTAATTCTAGGCTTGACCGACAAATATCAACATTTGAAAAAATAGCCCAAATACCATTATTTGGTTAAATAATTCATTTTTTGGGGGTACATGAGATCGATGATACAAAAAAAAGTCAAGCCGCAATCAATTTCATGACAAAAATGTCTTTCGTATAGAAATCATGAGCATTTAAATAAATAAATAAGTAGGCCTGAATCTTTGGTTAAATAATTCAATTTTTTTGTACATATGAGATCGATGATGCAAAAATGTCAAGCCGCAATCAATTTGGCGACAAAAAAAGTCATTCGCATAGAAATCATAACGATTTATTTTTAAATTCTCGGCTTGACCGACAAATATCAACATTTGAAAAAATAGCCCAAATACCATTATTTGGTTAAATAATTCATTTTTTGGGGGTACATGAGATCGATGATACAAAAAAAAGTCAAGCCGCAATCAATTTCATGACAAAAATGTCTTTCGTATAGAAATCATGAGCATTTAAATAAATAAATAAGTAGGCCTGAGTCTGACCGACAAATGTCAAAATTTGGAAAATGGACGCAAATATCATTATTAATGTTTGGATAATTTTATTTTATTTTAAAAGAACCGATCATTTCTATGTGCGAGTCGATAATATATTCAATTAAAAGGTATAGCCTATTATAATGCTAGGGATGTTCATATCATTGACTTCAGAGGGCGACATTTTATTGAAAATTAGTTGACCAAAATATGTAGAAAACTCCATGTTTACCTAGATGAATACAGCGATGTAGTACGATGTGGCTAGAATGTATTCACTGATGTCTATATAACCCCGCACAAGCAACTAAAAATCATGAAAGTAAACCGCTTTTTACCTAAAATGGTTTTAAAATGTGCATGATTTGCCCATAGTTCTTTACGAACTAACGATGTGGCCAACTTTGGCAATGATTTTGAATAGATTACATCCCCCAGTCCCTTCTTCTTCTTCTTCCGGAATAGTACCAACTTCAACTTTGAAGACTACGGTACTTGGGTTGGGTGGGTTTTGATGCATGCAGCGACGAGTGATTAATTTAGTTTTGCAGTCTTCAATATTACCGTATGGTGTAATACTAGCATGTATTACAATGGTATAACTAAAACCGCGGCGACAAGTTTTTTCTGTTTGTTATGTAAACATAAAATAATTATGTAAATGTCCACGCCCTTTCCATGTACTAATGAGTAATGGGCCCAGCGTGATTCAGTGAAAAAGGCATCCAATTGTTACGTAAACATCAAACAATTGATTATCTATACAGCAAAGATTCGCCCTCATACATCAAGTATGGTGACGTAGCAAGTATTACAACGGTATAACTAAAACCGCGACAAGTCGGGGGACTCTGTTTGTTATGTAAACATCAAACAAAAATAGCAACGCTCATACATCCCCGGGAAAAAAGGGGGGTACTCAGATTTGGTTTGGTCGGGGGTGTGCCGCTGGAGAATCAAATCCCCTACCCATTTCTAAGGGTGATTTTGGATAGACCCATGTCTAAGGATTTTTCAGTTGAAAAGCATACCCATGGCTAAGGATGTCTCATGAAAAAACGACCCACTGGAGCGGCACGTCCCCGTATGCCTTACATACGTGAGTACCACCCCCGAGCATGCATCGTTGTATTTTACTAAGAAAAATATGCTTCTCAAGGCAAAAAAATAGTTTTACTCCTATGAGGCAGATTAACCCCAACTTTGAACTCGTCCAAGTTATTTGCGATTTGTACATGCTCACAAAATCCGGAATCCATTGATGGATTAATAAAGACGAAATCGCAAACACAATTTTTTTCTGAGGCAATCTCTAGGGGTGGTACATAGCCTAGCGGTGAACAAACTCAATTGCGCGTAGTGGCGTTTGGGATGGGGGGATTCATATAGTTTTAGCTTCATGCTCTATTACGCTTGAACTCTTTCCGCCCACACACATGAGTAGTAAACCACGACAAAACAAAATTACGCCCCTTGATTGGAAAAACGGTGATCCACGCTTGCGATCAGCGACGGAGCGCATGGAGTATATAAAACATTATGGTGATATACGGGGGGTACAATATCTAGAATTGCCGCCATTTTCTTTGATGTGACGATGTCGGAATAGAAAATAAATATCCCTATCGCGGGAACATTATCCCTCATAATTCTCCAAATAACCAGTCACTCGAACTCAGCCGAGGTAAATACTGTACCAATATCGTGTCCACAAATCTTACTAATTCAAGCTGTATTTTTCGAGATATTTCGCACACAAACTTCGATTTGAAAATCTTAGGATGCCGGTACCCGTCCTCCAAAAATGTGATTCAAATTTGACAGAAGAACAGTACACAATGTGGCAAATCACTAATTTACTATTCTTTTGTTTATAGCATTTCAAAGATAAATTCCCGAGGTTTAAAAGTTTGCAGGGGTATTGAGAAAAATATGTTGTTTTTGCTGTCCCAAGAATTTCAATTTTGATGGGAATAAATAAATTGGATTGGGT
This sequence comes from Ophiura sarsii, assembly GCA_035610835.1. Taxonomy (NCBI): domain Eukaryota; kingdom Metazoa; phylum Echinodermata; class Ophiuroidea; order Amphilepidida; family Ophiuridae; genus Ophiura; species Ophiura sarsii. Next base: position 40,877,969 of record CM069451.1, on the reverse strand, counting down.
TACACATCATTGTTTAGACAAACTCAATCAAAATGTGCTAGCTCCCCTGCAGATGACTCAGGCCAACAACAAAAAAGGTTGTGTTTCCCTCAGCAACCGGCCCTTAAATCGTAAAAACTAGGGTGCTTTTTTAAAAAAAAATTTAGATTAGACTATTATCACTCTAGAAACATTAGTTGAATTGACTTATAGCATATACCAATTTTGTCTTAAACTTAAACCATTTATTTTTTAGCCAAGAAAAAAGAAGAAGTAAAAAAAAAGAAGAAAAAATAGATTTCCGACCGACTGACCCGATTTTTAACTTTTAGCACTTGAGGGCAACACAACATTTTTTTTTGCCTCATATTATAACTTTGGTATTATTTGTATATAACATAATGCTGATTGCATACTAAGGTCGCTGAATGATCCAGGTTGTTACTGCTTACGTCATTTGTTGTTCAGTCGAATGCAATTAAGTCGGCGGCTTTTTGCCAAAAGTCAGGACAGGTCCCACCACGTACCTATGCCTGAATTGCTCCGGTTGACTTCAATCCAACTCATGCACGACTGATTGTTCAATCTGTTGAGTAGCTGTGAGTGTTTTGTTTTAGCATAGTTCACTCGAGCGACTTCATGTCTGAATTCTGGTTAAAAGTTACGATTTTATCGCATGTCCAGGACTTAACTCGTCAAGGGTGATAAAAGCCCAGTTTGAGATAGTGGTTTTTTTTCTTGAATAAAAGGAGTTACTTTTAGTATGATTTTAATTTGTTCATCTCTGTCAAATTCATCATGGGGGAAGGGGCAGTCTGTTTCCCTTGACTGATATATCACCGGACCCCGCTTGACTTAGTCTTTGTCAAAGACGCCTCTAGAGTGCCGAGCCGTTGCAAGCGCCAAAGGTGTGAGGCCAAGCCATCTTTGCGCAAATAGCTATTCTACCGTGTAAGCAGTATGTGTCGATCAAACACCGTCGTCATCGTAACACACGATCAGCTCCACCTAATTCTATTGACGACAACATATAAAGGTAGCACTTGGTACCGATGACGTCTCCCGATATAGCATGACATCATTATCAACCAATCATCAAGCGTAATTTTTTGGCCAAAATCGTCCGTAAAACAATACGAAACACAGAGAATTCGTATCTGTATTCCACAAATTTGATAGAGGGCGCTCACACTGTTTTACCGCCACAAAGCCTTGATGAAAGGCTACACTTGACTCTGATGTTTTAATGTCACAGGATTCAAGTAGAGAAATTTGATGCCAAAGAAATCATAGCTTTTAGTGTGTAAAATCTATGATGATTTTTTTTTAATTGTCTAGCCTTGTGATAGAATGGCCATAGTGTATAACACAGAAGCCAATCTTTCTGATGATGATGAGACGATACCAGAAGATGTGCCTGAAGAGTTCTTTGATGTCACGGTCAAAGATGTCAGGAAAATGTATAAAGATCTTCAGAACCAAAGGTTTGTCTAATGTCGTGTTACAATATCTAAAACATTAATTAACATGTTTCCCTAACCCTCTCCCTACACTGCTGTGTTTGCTTCATTCTGTCCAATGGGGAGAGGACGTGGGGGTGTTTTGTATAATTTGTTATAGTCAGGATTTGAAACCAGAGTTGGCCAAAATTGACGATTCTGCAGACAAAAGGCATAAAATGGTCACCCAACATGTAATGTTTATGTTAGCTTTTTATATACTAGAACCTGCCTACAGGTAAACTAAGGCAACAATGTGCTATTTGTGGAAAGTTTATGTTAAAAATATGGTATTTTGAACATGAGATTGATGGGTATTTTTGGGTTACTTTGGGTTTTGTTCTAGCATGATAGTGTGACAGGTATGCGTATGGGCTGCATTGATCAATTGATGCATCTCCAATCCTCATCATACTATCGGACGGTACGTTGTTGCTACCGGTTAATCAATAATCTGCCTATCGCTTCACCGAGGTTGGGCGCAAATAGCGCTTGCATAACACAACAACAGAGCACACTCTTATTTATTTACATGACGCAGGCATATGCCACAAACGCGTGGCTATGCTTGGATTACTTTTGCGTGCAGAGAGATAAAAACTGCATATTTCTTGCTAATTTGGAACTGACTAAACTTTATGCTATTTGCATTCTACAATAAATTAATAGATGAGATGGTGAATTTGTCATTTTTGCAATCAGTAAATGCAAGTTTGTGTGTCATTTTACTTTCTGACAGAGCACAGATGGGAAATCAGAATATGGAGACAAAGTCCATGCGAGAAGCAAGAGAAAGAAAAGAGATGCTAAAATATTCTAAGGTAAGATATCTTCATAATCAATAACAAAGCATTACTAATACATAGGATCAGTAAGATCTGCCACTAAAGGCATCCCTAGCTTCACAAAACAACACTGTCTTTGTTGTGTTATGTCATTGTAAATTTGGGTATATAGAGTGTATAGAATTTGCCAAGCCCATTTCTGCATCTGCCTATCTACCTGTGAAATGGAGCCTACAAAGACAGTCTTGAATCATGCTGCATCACGACAATGCAAGTCTTCACTAAGCTTGCCTAACCCAGACGTAACTTGTTGAAAATGGTAGCCATTTGATGAAACATCCACCCTAATCACCCAACTTGGCTCCCTGCGACTTCTGCCTCTTTCCCAACAATCAAATCAACGATGCCTGGGAGGCCTTTTTCAAGGATCCAAGACCTAGCCAAAGCTGTACATTCAGAGATGAGACAATCCCTACTTTGGAGTGCCGCCCATACTTCGAGAAGTGGAGGATGAGGATGCATTGGTGTATAGACGTCAAGGGAAGCTTCTTTAAGGGAATGTGACTAGTTTTGGAAATTGTATGGCCCTCTATGGGCCAAGTGATAAAACCTTTGATTCACCCTTGTCCGCCATATGTGCCCACTGCCCAGTCACATCAAAAGGGGGCTTTAAAGTCATCCAAAATAAAAAAATTAGATTTGACTGTTAAATGAATATAACTCTTAGAAGCATTTACCGCTCTTATGAGAAATGGTCACTGCAATCAGATTTTATGGGGAAATAGGTAGAAGTTTCTTTTTATTGTCTTCGTTTTGAATTGCCTATTTTTTCTAGACCTGGCAGCAAACATACATTAACTTGTCTTTGTGAAAAAATCATCACTGCACTCAACGGATCAGTTGGGTTGGATTATGATCGTTCATAAGTATTGCCATGTAATATTACCTCTTGATTTGTGTTCATACTCTCCAGGTTGTTGTAAGAATTCATTTTCCTGAGAGGCTAGTTTTACAAGGTTTCTTTAGACCACGAGAAACAGGTATGGACGTATATATGAAATATTAGAATAAAATATATGTAAAAGAATTGTTTGTTAAAATATTACATTTGTACACAGTGTTTGAATTGAGGATTGCTCTGTATTCTTTTTATGTACCTCTGCACTGCGATGGCAGCTCAAAGTTGGATGTTCCGATCACTTAAGCTTTTTTTTTAGCTCATCAACATATTTGGATATCAGAAGAAACCCCATATTTTTCTCATTATTTCTGTAAAATGTTTGGTGCAAGATATGTTCCATTTAGATACATAGGCCAACATGCAGTGAACTACTGCCGAAGGTGGTTAACCACCTGGCCAGTTTGTGTACTGCTCAATGGGCAAATTTCATGTCACCTTGTGCCCCACCCTAAATTTCACAACCCACTCTTGTGACCCCCTAAATTGTCCCACCCCTAAATTCTGATGCCTCCGCCGCCACAGTACATACCCATGTAATTAAATCAGATCCCGACACTCGCATCATGCAAATGCTGTATCTATATATGGAATAAGCTCGGAAATCACTGCATAGAGGTAGATGAATAGATTGTGTGTAGACTTGATGCTTCATGTAAACAAACACCAGACAAATTAATAACTGTACAGCTTCTGATCTTGTTTGTTTTAAACTTGAAATTTGTCTGTGTTTCTTCGCAGTTGAGACCGTAACAGAATTTGTGAAATCACACTTAGCCGATTCAGCAGAGAAGTTTTATTTATGTAAGTATTGATTATATTGTCTTTGGTTATTATTATATACATCTTATAGTCGTCGTCAGAATACTTCGGTACTTTTTAAAACCGCCAACGCACACGTCTAGTTAATTAGCATGTGGGCAGGGACATTCATGCCCCATAGATACATTCGCGGCCAATCGGATAACAGGAGCCGTGACGCGTCGAACTGCTCAAAGATAACGCTGTTGTGACGCTGTTCTACAATGCACTTCCGTGTTTACGCTGCACGCAGTTGTCACCGAAAAAGTGCTGAAGTATTCTGACGACGACTATAATGAAAGAAAGACAAACTTTGAAATTGGTGCACTTGAATACAAATGATTGACATCTTACACATATCCAAAACAAAACATCTGGCTTATAGTCGGATGGAGGCATATTGTCTCCCACCTCTTATCTCTCCCCCAGTAAAGTAAACAAAAATTGTGCAAAAAATGTCAAAAAGAAACTTGTGAGAATTAGTTCTTCATATTAAAACAAGTCTGAGGATATTGCTTTGCTGAATTAAAAAAAGTACCTTTTGCTAGCAAAAGATTTTCTGGCACTGGTGCTGATGGAAGTATCTGGCAGATACGAGTATTCAGAAACTTATCCCCTACCATGTCCCTACCCCATTCACCGCTGTTTATCCCCCCCCCCCCCCCCACCCAACATACGACACCCATCCATCCATACTTCTCACTCCCACCTTTGTTTTGTTCCTCCGAGGTGTACAAAATTGGAAATGCAATCATTCCTTTCTTAGGATGCAATTTGTAGTTGGCAACAACTTGAACTACAAAACCTCTTATCACATTTTTACCCTGGCGTTGAAAGATATATTGCAAAAGACATGTTTGTTATACAAATTGCGATCATATCCCCACCTGTTACCTACACAAACATCAATATCCCCAGCTGCACTTGAACATGATGTCACATTGAAGTTTGAATATCAAAAATGTGTATGACAGATAATGGATTTGTTTTTATTGCTATAGATACAACTCCACCAAAGATAGTCCTGAAAGATCAGAAACAAACATTATATGCTGTAAGTATAATATCAAGGGTTGGTAGCCACAAGGCCCCATTTACAATGGCTGCCATGTGTAAGGTTGTATCCTTACAAAGGTGCACTTCATATCACCTGAAGTGTTTAGCATATGACAGCTATTGCAGATAGTGACCTTTCACATCACTATGTATCTGAACAGAAAGACCATATCTGCAATAGCTGCTCTGAGTTATATTTAGTTAATACCAATTGCTCAGCATGTTACCAACCCCATATGACAACTGGCAGCTATTACATATAGGACCTTGTGGCACTAAGCCCTGGATATGCACCAACAAAAAATCCCTTAAATTTATGATATATGATATACATTCTGAGCAATAGAAATCTGATCATATTATGATGGATTTTGCCCATTCATTGATTGACCTTTGAAGTCATATACTGTAAAACCACTTAATGTTGTGAGGGATTTAATTTTGCAAGGGATGTGGATTAGCGAAATTAAATACCCGCGAAACTGATAACTTTGCATTGAAAGTATTTCAGTAACATTTCCAGATTCGCGAAAATTAAATGCCTGCTGAAATAGCAGAATTCTAAATTCGTGAAATGATAGTGTTTTACAGTACTTCATCCCATCATGTCCATGTATGATTTGATGAGGAACTTTGCATGATAATTTCAAAAACCCCAATTGCTTTTTATCTCGCCTGATATATATCAGGATGAGACTACTGTAAAGCATCAAAATTTCGCTAGTACCTCTATTCACTAAATTAAAATGACGCTAATTCAGATTTTATACATAGGTTAACATAGCAAGATGATTCAAATAAGTGAAATTAAAATGCCACTAAAAGGATGGAGTTTGGTGATTTCGCTAAATTTTAATGCTGGGAAATGTTAGTGTTTAACAGTATGTACGCACTATTTCTGTATGTCCCGCATTTGGTGTGTGATGCCCGGCAACCGATTTGGGCTTGTGAACACTTTCGCTTAAGAACTGCAACAGGTGTTATTATGAGAAACTTGTTGAAAATAAAGATGATAGGCTGCTTATGATGGCATAGGAACACCCTCGGGTCAGAATCAATATGACATGGGTAGCGATGGCAAATGCTATCGCTCAGCGATCGTATGTTATGAAGTATGTTGTAGCTGCTTCGCGGGTTTGCCATATATATAAATCCTTGCTGTGCTCGAGTAAGCTACTATAATAATCTCTTTAGAATGAATGACTTCTGGGATTAGCTCTAAAAATCCCTCGTAAATATAGTATGAAGTACCATATATTGTGTAATAGACGCCCCCCTCAAGTCAAAATTGCTGTGTTTTATCGATACTAGCACTTGAAAAATTGACCCGAATAAAAATATCCCCCCCCCCCCCTTTCAAAAATGTAATGCCTGGGGGTGTTTATTAGAGAATATACGGTATGTCTGTAAGAGGTTTGATTTTCAAATATTGTTTTTGTTTTTGTTGGGCACTTGTGATAGTGTAACACAAGCACATATGTATAGCATGCAATCAGACCATGTGCCAAAAGGACATCAATTGCAAATCGTCTGAATGGTACGCTAGGTAACTGCATAATGAGCAACAATCAAAATAGTTGAGACAAGATTTATCTTCTACATACTATAATGTTTTGCGTATTTCTATTGTTTTTGTAGGCTAAATTATGTCCGGCTGCTGTTGTGCACTATGGAACGTCATCTCAAAAAGGTATAACGTATAGCTTAAAGTAGAAATCATGTAAAATAAGGCATCAGATCTCATGTTTAGGAGAATCCCAAAGTGACATAGACAAAGAATTACAGCCTTTTGAGATTACTGGAGGATTAACAGTAGTATTAGAATAACCTGTAAAGCTATCAGATTGATTAAGCTCTTTCAACTGCTATTTCATTTTCCACGACTTTCTTTCTTTTTCCGCCGTCAAAGGCGTTAGTTTAGCAATTCAAAAGGCAAAACGTCTTTTAAGAAAATAGGAGTGGACAAGTTGATATCTGGGACATTGCTTAAAAGCAATTTTGATTTTTGACACCCACTCATTATTTCAGAATCTTATTCTATAATGGATACAAATAAAACTGAAGCATCATTCTTAGTATTATTATAGGAGGAAATAAGTCCAACTTTGCAAGTTAGTTGATAATATGTAACTATACATTATAGTTCAGTCAGTTCCAAATTGGCGAAACCTGTTTACAGCAGTGAATGAATTCAGAAGAGCGTCGCGCACAAAAGGCTCGCATGGCACAATATGGCGCACAATGTCGCAGTGTCATTGTATGCGTGACGCGTGCATATTCAAAAAATCACGCTTAAAAGCTTGGATTACTTTTGCACGCGGATATATAAAAACAGAATATTTCTCGCCAATTTGGAACTAATTAAACTATCAACAGCTTATTTAGTGAATGCAATATTTGCTATTTGTGGCACCTTGAATAGTCATAGGCTTGTTCAATATTTCAGGAAGGAGGGGTTTGGTGAACAGTCACCTGGTACTTGCTGAATGCAGCTGCCATTGGTCCGTTTGTGCCAAGATGCGGTAAAGTGACTAGAGGCACCAACCAAACACAAGCTCTTTTCCTCTTTGATTACTGTCATTGATTTTATAAAGTTACATTGTGGAGTGACTGGTACCAATTCATTACTTCATGAATAATCGCGATAGCTGCGTACCAAGTGCGTTCCAATGAAATTAATCGCGCCCCTGAGGGACAATTCAGAATGACCAGAACAACAACCAAGAATCTCAAAACAAATTCACGAAAACAGTTGTTACGCAGTCATTATTCTCTAATTTGTTACAGGTTGTCAAAATATTGATTAATACCAAATAATTGCGTGTCTATTTATTCTGATAACACAGATCATTGTTTGTCGGAGGATACTAGAAATAAAGTGCAGTCATTTATGGATGCGGAAGATCTGGTATCTGACAAGTAAGTTTACAATTTAGAGATTAAGAACTCTAACAATACTATGATTTTGGTTCACTTCCCAACAAATTCTGATTGAGTCTTTTAACTCCCCCCTCCCCAGAAGCGCGTTTTGGGGAATACAACTATCAGGGGAGAGAAATGGTTCAAATTAGAGGGGATAGTCTGGCAGCGCCGGCGTCAGGAATCAAACCCGGCCCACCTATGTGGATGTCCCGCCACGTACCTACCTGATCGCACCACGGAGTTAGCTTCAAAAATCTTAACATTTTCTTCACATATGATTGCCAGCCTGATCACGCCACGAGACAGATTGGGGAAGCTGTATGCTATCAGCACCTTGTATACTGTAGTATTTTGTAGTGCTGAGGAAGGTTAGGGTTTGGTTGGTCGGGCAGGGTTTATTTTCTTTTCTTTTTTTCCAAAAATGTTGGAAAATGTGCTACCGAGTCAGAAATATGAGAGAGGGAAGGTGTCTCCAAAACCGGTGCACGCCAACAAAAGCTAGTTAATTGTTTTATTTTGGTTTTTATAAGTTAATTTTCAAATATTTAACAAATTTTAAACAATTTTCAAATTTTCTACTAAAAAGATTCCAAAAAAATGTGTCGGTTGGGCCCCGTAAAACAGGGTTTTCCCCCGTGGCTTTAAGGTCTCTGTATTGTTAATTTAACACTTAATCTGCTTGTGCCCATAAGCAACCCATGACACTATACTCAACTACAAACTTTGCTGTATATGGACACATGGCTGAAGTAAAGTCTGTAGTACATATCGTTGCTGTTCTGTCAAATCCTTGTGTGTTTTTCTGGCCCTTTCAGCATGTATTGAGTGAAACTGCCCAATGGTTATGCATGGAAGTGTTGCTGTATACATTTTCAGGGGCAGGAGCACTTCCAAGGTTTTTAAAGAGCTGTATTTGACCCTATTTAGAGCAGACTGCTTTTTAAGTTATACATACAAAGTATTTCTCTATACATCAGTGGCGGATCCAAGATTAAAATTTACGGGGAGCTGACCAAGGTTTTTTTAATTGGTACCCCAACAAAATCGTAAAAGGTCCCCAATTTGTGTTGCCGTCAGCTAGTGAAATTCTGCTAAGTGTGTGGGGGGGGGGGGGGTAGCGATGTGGTTTTCCCAAAACCGGCAAAACAAAATCGCATGGTACAAGTGGCAAATGTATCTACGGAACCTACCTATGCCTCTGAAAAAGGTAAAGTGGTACACAAAAAAGGTATATTGTCAAATTTTGTATCCGCCACTGTATCTGCCACTGTACATGCTGAAGGGTCGGACGGAGATACTTGTTTGATGGCGTACACCACTGAAGTTGTTAGAATTAAAGTTCATCTGTGTTGGTAATAAAATGATTTTAAGTGAAACTTTTAATCTCAACACGAGATAAAAATTACCTTGAATTTTATTTCCATGTGCTGCCACATCATTCACCAGCAGATTCATGACCCAACTTTGTGAACTTGATCTTCCGGAAATGTGACAGAAATGGATAGGGGTTAAGAGAGAGAGAGGTTAACACTTTCCACGCGGCTATTATTTTTTTACAAAACAAATTTTTCAGACACCTTTCAAAGTTTATCTCACGAATTACTGATTTGTCTGATTTGTGAAATTTAAAAATGTCCTCTGCAGACACCTGCCGCATGGAAAGGGATAAGGAGGCCATTTACATCGAGTAAGGAGCAGGATTGTTTTCTTTTTTTCGCCATTCAATGGCAATTACACATGCATTTTTTCGAGAACGCAGCAAATGATACAATACTGCACCTTAATTGTTCATATCAATGCCAAGATATATACTACCTAGCGTCTATGACACAATTCTGACGTAACATTGCAGGAAATCCTAGATCACCAGATCTGGTCATAAATCTGCTGATGAAAGGTGTTGCGGCACTTGAAAATTCCTAGTAATTATCTTGTGTTGAGATCAAAAGTGTTAACGCTTTTCATGCAGCAGGCGTTTGCAGACAACATTCCAAAATGTCACAAAATGTTTCAAAAATATCAAAATTTAGGAATTCCATCACCATTATTTGGAATTGCCATGAGAAATTCATTAAAATAAGTACAAGCACGCTTATAATTGGTTCAGTAATCCTTAGAAAATTGGGAATGGTTTTGGAAAATCTGTTTGTATATGGTAAAAACTAATAGCCCTGTGGAAAGAGTTAACTTCAAATCACCCAAGTTGTTTTAAATTTTTGTTGATTTGTCTGTTTCTGATTTTAAAATGACAATATTTCTAATCATACCATCTCTCTCATCATTTAGCATTCAGACCCCACACAGAAGACCTGTTCCGACTAGCAATACCACATCACATGTAACCAACGAAGCTGGTCCATCGACTAGCAGCAGGGGGGCAGGTGCCACGGGTGGCTTACAAGTACCAGCCAATAGAGTGCCACAAAGACAACAGGGTACAGGAGGCACTTCTTCTACGTCGGGACCAGTGCCTAAATGGTTTAAAGTCGGTAAGGACATAATTTGATGGCTTCGAGTCAAAATTAACTTGAAATATCAATCAGCCCAGTAAGACTTTTCAAAATTGAAATTCTTCTAAATTTGACACTGCATTCCTAAAAACTGAGGGTAATTATGCTTCAGTGACTTGACTGCTTTCCAAACAGGCCATAAGGCCAAACAAAGAAGAAAGTTTGTCTCAGAAACATTGTGCAAAAAAGCTTAGTGCTGTGCGATATTTTTTTATTATTTAAAAAAAAAAAATAGGCTATGAGGTATGCTATTTTTTTTGTTTTTGCTATTTGTTTGTGTTTTTTTTGCTAATCCAAGCTTACAGAGAACTTTTTTTTAAAAATCCGGAAAAAAAAAAAAAAAAAAAAAAAAAAATCCCCCAAAAAGAAGAAGTTTTTTAGCCCTCAGCGCATAGACCTACGCGCCGTAGCACATTTCACATACCAATGCAGGCGGGCTTCTTAGACAAACCTTCTTCTTTGTTTGGCCTAATAAGATAAAAGCCCATTACAGCTGGATTAGTGATCATCATACTGGAACACTAAAGCAATGAAATCTCATTGAAAAGTGGATTTGGTGCCAAAAATGCAATTACCAAAAAATCTGCATATTGCTTATCGTTTTGGGTTTAAGGAAGCAGAGACAGTTTTGTTTTTTTGGCCCAAAAGGAACTGATAGCCAAGCTAAGTGCCAAACTTGTAAAAGTAGACTTTCAATAAATTTGAAAGAGTAAAATTTGTTTGAAAAAGATTAATGATCGGTAAATGAAAGTTCAGTCAACAAGTAATCAGTTATTTTATATTGGTTTTTTTAAACTCTTTTATGTTGCAGGAAAAAAATGAAAGGAGAAATTATTTGTGATGCACTATCCTGGTTCGATCAGCTTGGAATACTGCGTGCGGAGGTTCTGCCTATGACCTACACCAAAATGCTGAACTTATTCAAACACAATAAGATATGGAAATGGAACTTGATCCAAGCAATACCACAGACGCTTTTGCACAATGAATATGAATATGAGGCTCTATATCCAACATAGGTCACATTTTGAAAGCAGAAAGACCATCAATTGACTTTTTTTGTTGCAGTGTTGACCAGAGGGTGATTGAAGGATTGTCGCTCCTTTAATTGCCTATTCATTTGCATGTAAAAGGCGCCCAGTAGCCACTTTTCAAGTCCTTCATTCTCTGCGAAAAATCAGTTGATAAAGATTTTTAAAGCTAATTCCAAAAGATAAGAACGTTCTCTAACATATGAGTCTCATTTTTCTCTTATCGACTAATTAATTACTTGGAAACAAGGCCTGGTTCCTTCCTAAAAAACTTCCAAAACCAGCAAGCTGGAGTATCAATAAGCAGGAGTCATGCCCATTCAAACAGTTTTAAACAATGGGATTGATACCCAACACCTTAAAAGACCCTGCATATGACTACATAACTTTATTCACCCAGACTATAAGAAGTTTAACATCCCATTTCATTCATGCGAGTTTACATCACTTTCAAAAATCACGCATCAATTCAAAGAATAAACTGAATGGGCTGCAAAATGCCATGATTCCGGTGAGTGACGCATGGTCGATTCCTTTCTGTAAAGCCGGTCGATAAATAAGTGCATGGCCTATATTGTGGTTGACTGCAATACCGCTGAATACGTATAGCGCACAAGCACAGTGATAGTTTCAAAATAATTAGCGACGTAATTAGTTTCATGGAGTTCGCTGATATTTGGTAGCTATGTGATGCTGCAGTGGCAGTTGAAATCCTGGGTACAATAAGTTCGCAAGGGATTATTGGGCTTCCTTAAATCACCCTCTGAGTGTTGACAGTATGGATTGAAAAATATTCCTGCAACTTTCAGTGGTACAAAAGTAGCCCAGTTTTGCCAAAAATTGCCTTTTTTTAAAGCACCTTGTTATACTTTATGCCACAGCAGCCTCAGCGTTTATATTATAATACTACAAAATATATAATAGATAGGGGTTTTTCTTTTGTTCAGATCCGGCAAGGTAAACTATGAACGCTGCAGGAACGTTTACGTTTCAAAAAACAGCCATATATAATGATATAGATTGGTTGAGGAATTGAACCCGGGATTCCTGTGTGGGAGCACTAGAACGTGGCCATTATGCTACACTAGACTTAACTGTTTCGGCAAAGTCGTTGATAAAGATATATTTATATGGAGTTATTCAAACACCACATTTCTTAAGCGATGCTGATCCCCATACTTCTTTCAAAATCAAAACAATGAAGTGATTAGCATTTTAAACACATGGAATTGTTCATTAGGACTCCAGCTACAACTTGTCAACAAAAAAGGGTGCAATTTTTTTTTGATTTTGTGTTTAATTGAAATTGTTTGATTTTTTCCCTCCATAGCTAAGTTTCAGTATCATTTGGGTTATTTCATTAATATTAATACAACCAATCTACTCTGCAATTGTTCTAAAAGTGTATTATTACCAAATAAAAAAAAAAAGATAAATAAATAAAAATCATCAGCACTTAATCCATCCCTAATTGTACCTTTTGTATCAATGTATTGTGTTTGTATAGAAAACTAGATGAAGGAACAGTTACTTAGATTTTTTGGTAGAGAAGTGTTGCCAAATGAAAATTGACCCCTGAAATTTAGGTGTAACCTATCTATGTGAATAAAGCTCTATCACGAATTAGCCTAGTCGTAAGTCTTCCGATTTGGAAACTTTGTCCCCATTTGAGAAAAATGATTTGAGAGCAAAGGTTTTACATAAAGTTTGACGATACTGGGTTTCAAACCCAGGATCTTTCGGTCCCAAAGCGAATGTCATAACCTATAGCCATTATACCAGCTAGGATGCGGGTGGTAGTGATTAATCCTATAAAGTAGTAGGCTACCATGGGCTACCATAGTGAATGTGTATAACGGAATAAAGCTATATAACTTTTCAATAGAAGTCTTTGCACTAGACTAATTTGTGATAGTTTGCTTACCCATAGATGAAACCTAAATTTACCACCAGTTTTTGACAAAACTTGATCTACAGAGTGAATCAAAAATTGTGCATGATTTGAAATGGCCATTTGACCTTGATGCATGCATTGAACAATGTATTTTTGTTGTCTGTATAAAGCATTGTTAATCTTGTTTATCCTACCAAAAAATGAAAGTAATCGACTGAAAAATAAGCAAACTCTGGCAAGTTTTATAAACTGACCGCGTTTTTCGCGATTCCAATGGGATTAACACACAGTAAATTGGTTTTGCTAGAATAGTCATTATCATCACATTAATTGTCAAAATGTTTCTAACAAATTATTCTTTCACTCTGGGATAAGTAATTAAGACCAAGAAGTGAAGGCAAGACGTCTTCAAGAAGTGGAGGCACATGTCAGAGCCGAAGTGATATCCCTAAGCCGCAACAGGGGAATGGTTAAACGAGCTGTTAGCAACATGTTGGACAGTGCACACTCATGTCTTCAGCAAAATGGAGGCCATGTCGAAGGAATGCTTCATTAAAAATCTTAATATATAAAGCAAACAACTGATTTCTATTTTAAATTGCAAGGAAGCTAACATTTTATTTTATGTCTTACAAAAACAAACTTTAGCAGAAGACCGTAACTCAGACCGTATAATTTGTGAACCGCATATGGCAAATGTGAATGACTTTTCAGTGCTATTATCAACAAAGTGTCTTCAGAACATTTTATTTGTGCGATATTTTTAGTATATGAAGTATTATCATCTGAACTCTTTATTTCTACAATGTTTTATCACCTTTTGCTCATTTAATATACCAGGAACCTGTGATAAATTACAGGCACAACCATGCCTTGCTTGTAGACTCTCACTCCATATCATCATGCTGCAGTAATATTCATGTCTTTACTGTGTAAATCCCATTGGAATGGCGAAAAACGCGGACAGTTTACAAAACGTGGCACAGTTTGCTTATTCTTCAGTCGATTACTTTCATTTTTTGGGAGGATAAACCAGATTAACATAAATGTCATGGTTCAATGCACGCATCAAGGTCAAATGGCCGTTTCAAATCGTGCACAATCTTTTTTGATTCACTCTGTATATGTTTACTTGAGATCCATAATTGTTCACTGATTTGCCAAGCGTTTTGGGAAAAGTAGCACATCTCTGTTACCAGCAGGTTGGATACTGTAAAACCACTTAATTTCGCGAGGGATTCAATTTCTTGAATTTTGCGAGCGATGTGGATTCGCAAAATTAAATACCCGCGAAACTGATAATTTTGCATTGGAAGTAACAGTAAAATTTCCAGATTCGTGAAATTAAATGCCCGCAAAAATAGCAGTAATTTAAAATTCGTGAAATAAAGTATTCGTGAAACAAAAGTGTTTACAGTATTTTACTGAAAAATCAATGTTACTCTTGTGTTGAGATGGACCATGGGGTGAACACTTTGCCAAACAGTGGTGGAGGAAGCATCAAAATTGATGGGACAATTTAGGGGGACGGTGACTTATTTAATACACATTTCTATGGGGAGCATGGCAAATTTAAGGGGGGGGGGGGCACAGAGAGGGTCGTGAAATTTAGGGGGGGGGGACATCTCACTGCGTCCCCCAGCTTCAGCCGCGTATGTTGCCAACATTGTGCACATGCAAGCAGTTATTTTATTCTATACCTGGTAATAATTGCACAAATTATGAATCTTATAAAAATTGTATTACATTTTGTGAAATACAAGTCTTGGTATTAAAAGATGTGTGAGTTTAACAAATTTGTACTTTTTCAAATTTGCTTTCTGAAGTTTAAGGAGATTCGTTCAACAATCCGGAATATATTCCAAATTACATTCAACATAATTGGGATTGGGAATATACATTTTCAAAATCTGGACGATTTTTCAAATTTCTTCTTCAAAAACAAAGAAAGAATAGTGGATTTTCAGGAAACCTGCAGAATCAGGGAGGGGTTCACAGCTCTGTGCTACATGTATGAGATTGAAAGCTAAGTCCCCATCCTAAAATTAGATCACTTTTTTTTGCATAACTTTGCCACCAATTGGATGTTTTCAGAGATTGTGACACTTACAAAAAAAGGGGAAACGCTTGGCTTCCCATAAATAGTTCCCCTTTTCAATATCATATTTACTTTTCCAAAAACAGTCACATTTCCCCAAAATGATGTTTTCCGAAGAAATGAAGTTATTGACTTTTCATGTATAAAACGATTGTTTTAATTTTAATTTGAAATAGAGAGCAGCTAGACTTTCTTTTCAATTGAAAATAAAGACACTTAAAATGAACTGTAAAAAAAACCCTGGAGACAGTTTTGTAACTTACTTATCTAGGATATTGAAAAGAGCCACTTTTTCTGAAAACATCATTTTGGTGTTATAATGTGATTATTTTGGGGAAAGTAAACATGATATTATTGCCAAGGGAATACCTCTTATGAATACCTCTTATACGTAGCCATGCATTTCCCCTTTTCATTAGTATTTTAATCTCTCAAAACGTCTGTGTGTGGAGTTTTGCAAACAAATGTGATATGGGGGAGGGGGGCTTAATTTTGTTGAACCCTTTATATTACAGCCCTACAATGTTGCAATATATTTATGCGCAATCAACCCTGTCCGTTTAGCTCCACCAGGAGCGTTGGACCATGAAGCAAGAAGACAGGAGTTACTTCTTGCCAGCATCAATGGGACGATGTTGATTACCGTGGTACTACACAAAAGAGGCTAAATCATTGTTACAACGTGTATTGCACTGACAATCAAAGTTACAGCGGAAAAATCAATCTAGATTGACAAAGCGGCAGTAAGCGGCAGTCCCACTCTTGATGGTCCGACGCTAGCGTGTTTACCTCAATTCTTGTATTGAAAATATCTATTTATCTCAAAGCACTACCAATTTTGGTAAATAACTTTATGTTTTTGATATTGCAAATGTGTAATAACCAGGACAAATACTGTACATATCATAACGAAACTATTGACAGGCGGTTGATTTATATTATAAGATGTGGATCAAAATGTAAATAAAAATAAGTCAATATTCAAAATGATGAACAGTTTATATTTCAACAGAAAAATCGCGCGAATCCGCACTCACTTAAAAAGGTTTAATACAATTACTTATACACCATATCTGTCTTGTTATAACAGAATAATAAAATAAATAATATAAATTCAATGTAAAATCATTTTTTTAGTAAAACTTGACAGTATTCTTTTATTTTCAGTTTATTCAGAATACATTGTTCTTGGCACCGCAGAGAGTGAATTTGGGGGAGAGAAAGCAATGTTTGAATGTACATTCCGATCCCAAAATGAACCACTTATTATGACAATGTTTAAAATAGGCCACATAATGTATCATAAATTTACTGGATTGAAAATCCAATTAAATTGGCTGGCAACTTCAGCAGTGATTATCATCGCTCAAAGAGGTGCGCAATTGATGGGACAATTGCATGATTAGGGTTGCGTAACAAGACCTTTCTCCTTGTCTTCTAGCTTCATGGTTGGACAGTATCTAAGCAGAACCATTAACTATTGTAGATATTTATTGATTTTCAAATACTTTTGATTTTATTGTAGCTATTTTTAGTAAGGCGGCAAGATATGCTTGATCAACCACTAGCACTTAAAGACACATTAATGAGGGCGGCACGTAAATAGGGAAGGGTTTTTTTTCCGCTTCAAATCGGCCATGGCCAAAAGGTGTTCCACTTGACCCCACATGAACAAATATGCACTTTGAAAAATAATTAAAGGTCTTTAATTGGGTCTTCAGATTGGCTCTGAAGAATTTTAAAAAGCTGCTATTTTTGCAATAACCGCTGCAAGCTTGCGATGCCAAGTGCATAAAACCAAGCCCCTTATAGAGCTATGTGGAGACTTTCATGTCTGTCCAGCCGATGTCCAACTGTTAGAAGATGCACATGATTTCACCATGCACTACAAGAATATTGTTTGGGTAACAATTGACAACACGCCTGTTATGAATTTCACATAATTTCAAAAACCCTTTGAAGTAACTGGTGCCTTGTATATGTCATGACACATACCTGTTCCTTTAATTTGTAGAACTCACTTTGTTTCAGAAGAACAAAACAATAACACTTTAATAAAATTATCAACTGACACCATGTTTTAGTTTACAAAGTTTTATTTCAAGTACAATTTGACAAATATACCTTGAAAGTTTTGACATCGCAAAAAAACCTGATTTCAGGTAGGAAATTCTCATGCCTGTACAATCAGGGGTTCTATTAATTTTGGGATAGGAAAGTGCTATACTGATGCACGTAGCGAAAACGGTCCCTTTTGCATTTACATAAATTAGGGTAATCGTCCGGAATGTAGTAAATATGTTTGTATTATCACTATACTTTGATCAGCTCCAAATTAGAGCAAAGAAGATATCTTGTGTAACCCAGCATGCTTAGCGCCACTACTGTACCAACAGAAATTTCCCCAAAAAACAAACAGTGCAAAACATGTGTTAAGGTAATTAACAGCTGGAGATTGTCCGACTTCCACCTTCATAATCATAGTACAGATAGGCATCTTGGCCACGTAACAGATATGAAAAGGTGTTGAATCTCAACTAAAATGTGTTATTCAACAACAACAAAAAGGGTCTCAAAAAACAAGAGGACTGAATTGAAGTCACATCAGCAGGATTCTTAAAGACACACGTTTAACAACATTATAAACCTTTCATTGCCCTGTAATGATAATAGGAACCAGTAGACACTGGTGACAGAATACAGTGGTCATGTGATGAAATTGAAGCATGCTGGTGTTACTCAAGAAATCTTCTTTGAAATTGGCGAGGCTTCTTACCACAGCCAATTAATACAGAAGAAGGTGGTGTAGTATAAGCGCACTATGCATTCCATTTGTGAAGCTGTCAAAATTGTGTGAGAACTCTTAGGGCGTGGAGAGATAGAAAATCGTTATTTCTCACCAATTATGAACTGACTCAACTATAGTACAATACAGTTCAAGCGCTTAGGGATCTCGATGTTAGGCGCTATACAAATATAGCTATAAAAGAATTATTATAAATACATAATATCGATGTTATACATCGTTGTGTATTAAAAATGTACATCTTGTATAAAAATATTACCATGGTCAATTTGGAAACAACTTCTTGTCTTTGGTAATTGCATAGAATATGGTTCCCTATTAAATTTGAGGACGCCATATTATTTACCATAAACAACACTTGATACCTTGACGGAATAAAGCGTATAGTATACATGGTGAGAGTATATACATGTATACAGTGTTTGGCCAAATGTTGTTTACGGTTAATAAATTTGCTTTGAGGACACACTTTCTAAGGCAGTCACATTTACGTACACACGTTTTATGGTTAAATACCTAAAGGGCAGTTTGTCTCACAAAAACATTGCATTGATCGAAAAATAACATATTTCAGGCTACATTTTTACGTTATACACCTGGCCATTAATATCAAGATGCCAGGCTAAACATTACATTGTATTCTATTTCAAGAGGCACATTTTGAATGGCAGCAATCTCTTTCTTACAGGAAAGCCCCACTACCACTATTTCTAAGTACTGGTCTACATCTGTTATTATTGATGATAGACGTTATACAGAACCATCGTAGAGAAAGGTCAAATTTGACCAATTCCCAATGCTGCTTGTTGCGAAATGTGAGGCTTCATGTTAGAGGCAGAAAATACCCATAGTACCTCAACATTTCTATGGAGAATAACCCGGGGGAGGGGGGCATCTGAAAAGTGGCCCGGGTATAAAAATTGGATAAAGTTGGAAGACCATACAGCATTGCATTTATTGTTCTTCTTTGTAAATAGACTATGAGAGATGGGTCTCATAAATTATAAGTCTGCATATTAATACAAACTATGAAATATTGCTGTAAATTCATCAGTATAGACTATGCCATGTTACAATGGGTATTCTTGACTATTTAAATAGTGCAACAAAAACCTACACTTACCACATCATAAACAGTTATGAATCATTTTGGAGTACTATGCAATTAGGCCAGCAACAAAAATTAAAAAAGGACCCTTTAGGATGTCCTTTTATTTATCAATTATAGTATTATTCCCAATCCCCATCAGTTTCACATTTGCAATAATCTCTCAAGTAGATTATCATACCAAGCAAAAGTCTAACAGATCGTATTTTGCCCCTCCCCTCATGGTAATACCAAATATAGTTCTCCCAGTCCCCATCTAGGCAACCGCATTTACGTGATAAAAACTGGCAACACCCTCTAAATTTCTCTTTGGAGAAAAACGTAAACGACGAGCGAAGGCATCGTGATTAAGCCAGGGGCGGTCGGCGGGACCAACTGATGGGGATTGGGAATAATACTATAATTGATAAATAAAAGGACATCCTAAAGGGTCCTTTTTTAATTTATTACATTATAATTATTCCCAATCCCCATCAGTTTCACATTTGCAATCGATTGACACGGCGAATGGCGGTGAAGGCCAATCATCGGATGCAGTAAACTGATAGGGATTGGGAAACAAGTGTATACAAACACGAGGGGTCAAAAAACGATAGGAAACCATAATAATAAAACCACCTTGATATAAATAACTAACCGTATTAACCTAGTATACAGGTTAATTAAGCTTACTTAAAACGTAAATAGTGTAGTAAACCTTATAGGATAAGTTAAAGATATCATCTTAAAATACGAACCTGTCTCAAAGACGTCATAAGTGATGTCATAAAAACGGGGATGTGTCGCAAAAACGGGTGTATCGTCTAGTTGGTAGTGTGTCTAGTTGGTATTGCTTTCCCCGTCCAAGACGGCCGAAGCATACCTGCCTCAATCAGTTCTGAGATGGATATCCTTCAGATATGAAGAGGTAAATGTCGTATCGGATTTCCATGATACTGTATTGGGGATTTCGTTAATAAAAATCCCTTTAGCGAGTGTCCAAGTCGCGTAGTATGCTCTAACAGTCACACTGTGGCCTCGTAGTATGCTGTCGTTATTCGTGGCTTTCGCTAATCGAATCGCGTCAACCAACCAACCTGACGTAGTAGACCTTGCGACAGCTTTATATGGCTTTTTACTAGAGATAAACAGACGTGTTTCCTCGCCTCTAAAATGCTACTGGTTTTATCTAGATACCATATAAGTGATCCCTACTGTTCTGCCTTTATAGATAAGGTAAGAACAAGGGTGTCGCGGAGTAGTCGTTTCTCTCGTTTTTAGCTAAAAATCCTGGGCGAAAATAGAGTGTAACTCCCGTCTTGCTGAAAATCGTAAACTTCCCTACGCTAGTTGTTGCGAGTTCTAGGCAGGACGAAGCACGTTTTGCCCAGCTAAACGGAGCCTGTCTCCCAATCCAAGCCTGTGTTCGCACAGCAGATTGGTGCAAAGTCCATTAAGCCTTATATGGTATACGTAAACATAATTACAGGGTGTTTCACACACATCGTGCAACATCTCTCTATCTTTAAAAAGAATTGGGTTACCCAAGTTTACATAAATCAAAGAAACGTATAACATCCCTATGCATAAGAAAAGAGGCTCCGAGCAACACTTTCCTGATGCCAACGGTTATAAGAAAAAGAGAAAAGAACGTCATATAGCGATCAATCTTATTGGCGCCGCTTGTAAAGGCTCCAATGGTAGGCCTATATGAGGGCCATATGATACGAGTTTAAGGGACGAGAAGAAAAATAAAACTCCATGCCCTCAATTAGGAATAAAAGTTGACTGTGGCTGCTTGTAGGCCAAGGTCGAATATTGATCTCGGGAAGTTCGTGGTCTCCCCATTTACCGTACCTGGATCAACCTTCCATACGGTACATCATCTGATGTGATGTCTGGCGACTGTGGACAATAGAACCACCATCCCGGCATCCTGTATGAAAAGGACTGGGCCCAGTCTGTATGAAAACAGATAAATATCCATAGACATTGGATGAATGTAGACCAGGATCCAAACTTGACCTCACAGAGTCAGCGATTTCCCCATACATATGTTGAACTAGGATCGCAAGAGCCCGGCCACGAGGTCCCGAAAGATAGGTTTCGAGAGAGAGAGAGAGAGACCAATCGTAGATGCACGCAAAAAATACCCCTCTTGGTAAATAGTCTGCGAGAATATAAACATGTAATTGCCATGCCCAATGTCTGGGTCTTTGTTTTTAATGACATCTGTTAAACAGATAAAAAACAAACAAACTTGTAAACCGAAAAGGTGATATAGTCGATAAAAACGACGGTACCACGCGAATTTATACAAGTTATTTTCGAGGGCGTCAGAGACCCACTTGTCCCAACAAGGGGGTGAAAACCCTACTCTGAATTCACCCCTCCACGTTTTCTCAGAGTAGAAAATCGTTGAACATTCCTGGAAAAAATTGAATAAATAAAAAGATGCGATTTATTCCGTAAAAATAAAATAAAAAAACCTCCAGAGTCCGAGCCCGGATTCGTCAAACTCACACAGAGGATCGTCATGAAATTCCCATTTCATTTCCGTTCAAGGAATGAACAATGAACTACTGTAAAAGCTAAAAAGGTTTCAAAGTCTCTATCCGAACACAATATCGGACAACAGAGGGTGTCGGACTTAAATGAACACGGAAAGGAATATATATAGAAAATGGCATAAAATGAAAATATAATACCAACGTGTGATGATCCATAATGTGGGCGTAAAACCAAAAAAGGAAAAACGGTTCGCATCACTCCCCCAGGAGTGTTGAACTGCATCAAAGAAGAAGAAGAAGAAGAAGAGATCATGAAATGAACTCAGAAGATCCAATGTAGTGAAGAATAAAAACCCCAAAACTCGTGATAAATCCTGTCCTCTAGCCTCGAAAAACTCGTGAATAGATCAGGCTAGTGAGACGGTTCAGACCCGCTATCGGGGGTCAAGAAATGAAGTCAGAAGTCCATTTCGCACCGTAATCAGGATAAATATATACAAGTGTCCACCTTCCATAATGTGGTCATGAAACCAAAAAAGGAGATACGGTTCGCATTACTCCACCAGGAGTGTTGAACTGCATCAAAGAAGAAGAAGAAGAGATCATGAAATGAACTCAGAAGATCCAATGTAGTGAAAGGTGATATATATATATATATATATATAACAGACAACAAAGATTTCCAACCAGGAAAAAAGACCGTCCTATATAGGCCGTCTCGCAGAATAGTGTATAGATGATTCTTCTCGTAGCGCTTCCGTGTCAGACGATAAGAAAAAACTTCCAATTGAAAAAACTCGATAAAGGCGCGGCCTGGCTCCAAGGCCCACGTTGAAAGAGATAAATATTCAAACTAGGAAAGTCAGTCTATACTTGTCAGATTGACATCAGAGTCAGCTGAAAAAGTAAGTTAGGTCGATGTGTATATTCTTATAAAAAAATATATACAGCTCCCGGTATACCCAGGCCGGCGGACTCCCATCCAAGTACTACCGGGCCCGACGTCGCTCAACTTCGGTAATTGGATGAGAAAACCGATCTATCCGACGTGATATGGCCGTAGACAGGCACGCGGCATACAAAGTTATATATGTAAATAACTAGAGTCCTGGAAATCACTTGGCTCCCCATGTTTCCGTTGTTTTCAAAGACAAATGACGGAAAGAAAAAAGAGATGAAAATCCATCTCGTTTGTGCGATCTCTGATCGAAAGGAGAGACCTTCATCCTTTGAGAAAAGACGAATGTCTATCGTCGTCCCCTGAAGTACACGACCTGACATGTCCATGGCGAGTCGTGCTGAAGCGTACGATCTCTGTACTTCCTCCGAAGGTTTTTCCAAAAGAGAAGGCTGGAGATCCAAAGCAAGGGCGTTAATCACCGACATCTGGAAGATACTGAGTCTTCTGATAACAGAAAGTTCCTCCTGTTCGGCCGATAGTACCTCCTCCCATTCCTTCGAGAAGTTATTGACTGAAGAAGATTTCGGCTTCATATAGTCCATGACTCCTTTATCGATGGAAGAGATACCGAAACACTCGGTTTCATCCGTTGGGCAGACTCTGAATGCCGCAATGGCTTCCCTTCTATCAATTCTGGCTTCCTTATCCAGAGTCAGTTTGTCCTTGTTCCTAACCTTCGACATTTCCGTGAAAATTTCGTTGGGAAGAGAAAGAGTAGGAGTCGAAGTCGTCGCTGCCGGCTCACTAAGGCTATCGAAGAAAAAAGATCCGCCGGAATACTCCTCTGGAACATCAGGGGGCGCCAGTCCCATAGCACTGGCTGCATAGCTGTTGATAGGATCAACTCTGTTTCGTTGGAAGATATTCTTAGTTTTGTTTGACTGCCAAGCCAACCCAAAAGGAGAAGCTTCATCTTCAGAAATTTCCTTCCTTATCAGGACATTGGCCGGGAAAATACCAGAGTTGTCAGGATCATTGTCTGAGTTATGTTCACCTGAACCCTGTGACAGGTCATCATCATCATCATCATAATTCCCATAATCATCATCGTCTTCCTCTTCGATGATATCCTCCTCCTCGTCTACGCTGACTAAGTCCGTGACTGTAGTAGTAGTAGTAGTAGAAGGGACAGTAGTAGCGACTACCTGGGATGATTGAGTACTGTTAGTACTAGTACGGGCAGCCGTGGGTTGTGTGACATTGTGATTCGCCCGTGGCTGTGTAAGAGTTGGTTGGGAATTTCCCTCAGTATTAACTCTAGCTTGAAAAGCTTTAAACTGCTGCCATTGATAGAATGAGTTATAATCCTCAAGCGATCCCATGGTCGGTCGTTCAATGACCCTTGGAGTGGTAGCTATTTGCTGACCATAATTAGGGTGAATTGTCTGGCGGTAAGAGCCAGGATAATAGTCAAAGTCTCCCCCGTGTGAATTCCTTTGTCTCCTGTATGCATCGCTTAACTCTCCTTGAGAACCCCTGTATGCATCTCTTTGACTTGCACTGTTATCCTCTAAAGAGGGATTAAGGTAAGCGAGACCACTCGATCTATAATCCTCTCGATAGTCAGTGGTGACGAGTTTGCTTTCAGATAGCGATTATTGTCACTGGATCGTGACATAACGGGTTCTAAAGAACCTTTGTCACTAAAACCCTGATTGATATCCGATATTTCCGGGGGGGAAATATTTGCGCGATAATCAGGGGCGCGACTCTGGGCAATACGGACCGGATCTGTGGTAAGAGGGTCAATATTTACCGTACGAGAAGCGTCTTTGGGGGAGGAGACTAGGTTACTACTATAAAATAGCGTACCCTGGTCCCCCCGGTGAGATCCCCTACTCTGTAGCTGTGCACCAAAACCCCCCCGTAAAGAGGGGTGATGTGCGACAACTGACTCTAGAGCAACAATAGGAGCAGTATAATAACCTCGCGAGGAAATTACACCGCCCGGTGGAGCCAGGATGTGATCTGGGTGCGTGTTTGATGGTATAGATTCACATGCCTGAGTGGAAAGAGGAACCACCTGACCGTTTACAGGCGCTCCCCTTTCCGTGCTCCCCTCATCAGTAACAGTCTCACCAGTATTTCCGGGGGGGAAACACAACAACCTCTATTATAAGCACGGTCACCATCATGGGAGGTTGTTTTTCTGTTACTGAACGTCATAACGGCAGGGAGAACACCCCCTCGTGAGGAGTTTCCTGATACTACCGAAATGGGATTATTCTCCCCCTGTTCGCTCGTTTGATTGGAACAGGGAGAGGGGATCTGCACACCATCAGAACTGGTATGACTAGGAACCGTCAGAGGAGCTGTAAAGCTTCCCTGACTGTTCACGACCCCTGCACCGTCACCTTTACGTGGGAGGTGGATCCCCTCGGGTGATCGATCAGCTTTATTAAACAGAATAGCCGACCGTTCACCTGCGATCAGCTCAGAATCGCGAGTATAATTTGGGTAAATCTAATGCTGTCCAGAAACAGATTTACAACAGACCTAACGCACAGTGGTCAAAACAAAAAGTGGCCTCCCCCTGTTCGACAGTTTTAGTCTCTTAGGAACAGGGGGTTAAAAATTTGGTGTGACTAGGAACTGCCAGCGAAGTTTATTTCTTTTGTAAAAACTACCCTGGCTGTTCTTGACACCAAAGCACCGTCACCTCTGCGAGGGAGGTGGCACCCCTCGGGTGATCGAACGGCCTAATAAAGAATAGACGGGCGTACACCAGCGACCAGAGTGGCGAATACAATACATGTAGGGTCTATTATATAACAGATAAACTCTAGAAATGTGTAAAGGTATGGCTAGGGAGGGAAAGGAAAAACGGAAAACTAGGAGGTTTAGAAAACAGATCTACCTCTGGTCTATGTCTAGTTAAAGCCTTTGGAGGGGAAAAGACAATGGCTGCCGTACTGCACAAATACATCCCAAAAAGCGGCCGGTAAATCGGCGTCTAGCTTGCAAAAGTTATTACTGGAACAACGGTGGTGTATATATCGGGATGAATGAAGGTTCCCCTCTGGTAGGGGTAGTATACACGGTAGTACTTCATAGTAGAATGAATGTAAACAAAGGGAATCAGACTGAAGAGGATTTACTTTATAAATACTATAGTATACAACCTGACTAAGTTAGTTTTGGGTCTGATCTTAGGTATAGACTTGGGAGGGGAAATGACAATTTTAGCTGCTCAATCTCCTCCCAGAATGAGTTCGGTTTATCCGAGTCCAGCTACATCTATAAATCTTGAACATCTACGATGTACATAACAAGATGACGTCGGCAATACCTCATGATTAAACACAAAGGGAAACAGGTTGTAGATAATGAATACAATGAGTCATAAAGAATCAAATAAATCAGTATAATAACCATAATACGTAATGATAAATATTCGTCCGTCGACCCTCGGCGTGAAATTAATCAGTATAAAAATCATAATACGTAAGGCCAAACAAAAATAAAAGTTTGTCTCAAAGCTTGCGAAGGCTTCAAAATCGGGCGACGCGCGCTGTTTTTTGTCTTCCATTTTTTATTTTTTTTACATTTTTTTTATTTGTGTGGCAATTTTCACTCTTACTATTTGCAACCGTTGACACTTTCTGATATTTGTTTTTTCTATTTGAAATGAATATTGTGATGTAGTTGTGTAAAGAACAATTGTGCAGCGTTTTTTGAAGAACTGAGTCATGTAAAAGTTTGAGAAAAGGAAAATCTGCCGATATTTTTAATAAAAACTCGAAAATAAAAATTTGTAGGGAAAAAAAAAATTGATTTGACAATTTCCTGCATTTCAGACGCGGTATTTTGGCATTTCAAAACCAATGCGCGCGCAAGCTTTGAGACGAACCTATTATTTTGTTTGGCCTAATGAGAAGAAATGTCCGTCGTTTCTCGGCGTGAAATAAACTATTTAATTAAATCAAGTCGGGAACCGACATGCGGGGTACTCTAAACAGTTACAGTAGCATGAGCATAGGACAATCGGGGTCACATAGGTCATCAAGAATCAATTTTTAATCAGTATAACAACAAAATAACAATATTTATAATCTGTTTTATACCCGTCGTATATGTCTATAATATCTATAAAACAACAATAAGACGTAATGAAAATATGTCCGTCGTTCCTCGGCGTGAATTAAACTATCTATTTTATCAAGTCGGGAAACAACTCACATGCGGGATACTTTAAACAGTTGCATGCATTCATAAGGACAAATCGGAGTCACATAGGTCATATAAATATATATATAAACATTATAATATATAATACAATAACAAAATATAACCGGCCTCCGAAGCAATAGAAGAGAATTCGACAGTCCCGATCAATGGGTAACGAATTCGACGACACTAACTTGCCGCCATTTTGAATGACAATTTGGAACGAACTCGTCGTAGCAAAAATAAAAAAGGGGCTGTAAATCTCGTATTCTGAAAATACGAAATTTACCAAAACATCTCAGATGAATTACGATCTATATGCTAAACAATATGCTTGACATTATTGATAACTGAGCCTTACTTAAGGGCTCAAATACTTGGTCAATCTTACCCACTCGGCGAAAAAACGTCTATCTGGGTTGACACAAGAAAATTTAGAGGGTGTTGCCAGTTTTTATCACGTAAATGCGGTTGCCTAGATGGGGACTGGGAGAACTATATTTGGTATTACCATGAGGGGAGGGGCAAAATACGATCTGTTAGACTTTTGCTTGGTATGATAATCTACTTGAGAGATTATTGCAAATGTGAAACTGATGGGGATTGGGAATAATTATAATGTAATAAATATGTTGTGTTGCCCTCAAGTGCCAAATATTTTGTGGACGGATATGTCAGGACTGTGGCTGTCTTGGTTCAGCCACAATCAAATGTTGATGCCTACGGATACTCGTTTTATCCAAGAGTAATCCAAATATGGAACAGTTTACCACAAAACGCAGTTCATGCCCAGTCGGTAGTGTCCTTTAAAAACAAATCACTACCTGTGGTCGTTGCATTGAGACCACCACCAAGCCTACGCACACTCTAAATATTACTCCCATTTTTACTTTCACCTTTTTCACATGTACATATTTGTTGGCACACATAAATTTAAAATTTAAAATTTATTTTCACTGAGGAAGTGTATGTTTTGCACCGCACCGGCCGGCTAGTCACCGGCAAACCCCTCCCAGTTTAGCTCTATATGAGCTGTTATAGGGAGTCAAGATTGGAGATTTGAAGACAAAATTAGTAAATGTAAATTTTACCAATGTTTCTAGTGTGATTAATAGTTTTAAATCTATTTATTCAAGCAAACTTATTCATTTCAAGCACAAAACATTAATTGTTTACAATTTGGGTAAGAGATCATAATTTGTGAGACTTTAGGGTCCAACACAGAGGGCAACACAACCGTTTTTGTTGACCTCACTAGTGATAATTCTTACATCACTACATTAAGAGGTCATTTTGTTTAAAAATTGAAAACAGAGTATGTGTGTTTAAAAATCGTACTGTTCAATTTGATGTAACATACTTTTTTCATGAAATAAATCTTTTCACATTTACAGATATATATGTTAAGTATCATAATAATCAATGTTAATTCAAAGATTGGCATTCAAATGTCATAAGGCAGTATCATGTATATATACATACATTTTATGGTTAAATAGGGCAGTTAGTTTCACACAAAAACATTGCATTGATCATACATATTTCAGGCTACATTTTTATGTATACACCTGGCCATTAATATCAAGATGCCAGGCTAAACATTACAAGGCTGAAAAAGATTACATCTTATTCTATTTCAAGAGGCACATTTTGAATGGCAGCAATCACTTTCTTACAGGAAAGCCCCACTACCACTATTTCTAAGTACTGGTCTACATTTGTTTTTATTGATGATAGGTGTTATACAAAACAATTGTAGAGAAATGTCACATGTGCAAACAGAGAATGTGTGTTTAGAAATCATTGTGCACATCGGATATTGTTAAATTTGATGTAACATACTTTTTTCAAGAAATAAATCTTTTCACATACAGATCTATATATTATGTTAGGTATCATAATAATCAATATTAACTCAAAGATTGGCATTCAAATTTCATAAGGCAGTATCATGTATGTAGTTTTATGGTTAAAGGGCAGTTTGTTTCACAAAAAACATTGCATTGATCATACATATTTCAGGCTACGTATACACCTGGCCATTAATATCAAGATGCCAGGCTAAACATTACATTGTATTCTATTTCGGGTCTCATAAACTATAAATGTGCATATTAATACAAACTATTGCTGTAAATTCATCGGTATAGATGGGGTGACATGTAACGTCATACCAAGCATTTGGTTGGCAGTTGGCATTGTTCTTTGCCCGGTAGTATGTGCGTACATCCTGTTTTGTTTAGGACAAGTGCTTTTAAAACTTGCGCCAAAGCATTATAAAGGGCAATAAGGCATAGTGGACAGTGTTGCGGTCATATGCTGTTTCCTCAAGCATGTATCGACAGTCCAGTCCCTTTGACCATTGCTTTTGTTGATAAACATTGCTGTCACCCCATCTATAGACTACAGATGTCATATTAAAATGAGCATTCTTAGGGTCGGATGCCGAGGGCAACACAACAATTATTTTGTGGCCTTACTTGTGATAATTCTTACATATCTACATTAGGAGGTCATTTTGTTTAAAAAGTGCAAACAGAGCAGGTGTGTTTAGAAAATGTCGTACACATAACAAACTGTTCAATTTGATGTAACATATTTGTTCAAGAAATAAATCTTTCCACATTTACAGATCTATATGTTAGGTATCATAATAATCAATGTTAACTCAAAGATTGGCATTCAAATTTCATAAGGCAGTATCATGTATGTAGTTTTATGGTTAAAGGGCAGTTTGTTTCACAAAAAAACATTGCATTGATCATACATATTTCAGGCTACGTATACACCTGGCCATTAATATCAAGATGCCAGGCTAAACATTACATTGTATTCTATTTCAAGAGGCACATTTTGAATGGCAGCAAGCTCTTTGTTACAGGAAAGCCCCACTACCACTATTTCTAAGTACTGGTCTACATCTGTTATTATTGATGATAGGCATTATACAGAACAATTGTAGAGAAATGTCAAACTTGACCAATTCCCAAAGCTGCTTGTTGTGAGATGTGAAGCTTCATTAATTAAGATTCATGTAAGAGGTAGCAAATACCCATAATACCTCACCATTTCTATGGAGAAAATTGGATACGGTTGGAAGACCATACAGTAAAAACATTGAATACATTTGTTCTTCTTTGTAAATAGATTATGAGAGACGGGTCTCATAAACTATAAATGTGCATATTAATACAAACTATTGCTGTAAATTCATTGGTATAGATGGGGTGACATGTGACGTCATACCAAGCATTTGGTCGGCAGTTGGCATTGTTCTTTGTCCGGTAGTACGCACACATCCTGTTTTGTTTAGGACCAATGCTTTTAAAACTCGCGCCAAAGCATTATAAAGGGCAATAAGGCATAGTGGACAGTGCTGCGGTCATATGCTGTTCCCTCAAGCATGTATCGACAGTCCAGTCCCTTCGACCGTTGCTTTTGTTGATAAACATTGCTGTCACCCCATCTATAGACTACTGATGCCATGTTAAAATGAGCATTCTTGACTATTTAAATAGTGTAACAAAAACCCTACACAGCTTATAACATCATAAGCAGTTATGAATCAATTTGGAGTACTATGCAGTAGACCAACAAAAAAGATGTTGCGTTACCCTCAAGTGCCAATTTTGAAGTCGGATCTCTCGGGACCGTGGCTAGTCTTGGTTCATGCCAAGAAAAAAATGAGCAAATGTAAATTTTACTAATTTTTCTAGTGTGATAATATTTATTCAAGCAAACCTTTTCATTTTAAGCAGAAAATATTAATATTTTGACAATTTGGGTAAGCGACCCTAATCTTTGAGATTTTAGGGTCGGATGCTGAGGGAAACACAACCATTTTTGTTTGACCTTACTAATTAATGATAATTCTTACATCTCTATATTGAGAGGTCATTTTGTATAAAAAGTGCAAACAGAGAATGTGTGTTTAGAAATCTTCGTCCACATAATATACTGTTCAATTTGACGTAACATTTTTTTTCTTCTTCATATTTACAGATCTATATGTTTGGTATCATAATAATCAATGTTAATTCAAAGATTGGCATTCAAATTTCACCAAAACAAAAGCCTTCAAGTGTTCTCATCACAGAGACACCCTTTTTAAGAAAATAGATCGCAACAATATGTAATATTGAAGCCAAATCCAAGTTGTGTGTTGATAAGATCTGAAGGTGACGGGTTTATAGGGTGCATCGAATAGATAGAACCAATGAAATAGTTATGGTCCATGGCCATCAGGTAAAAATAATTGAGAACACCTTCATGATCAGTAGAAGAATTCAACTTTGAGTTGCTGTTTGCTTTAAACAAATATGAAAATTTCAAACAAATTGTATTCTTGAGATGTATATTATTTGTACATTTACACATTTAAAAGAGCCACAGACTCAAATTAAAATACCCGCTGATTTACCTAACTGCTTCCTAAATTTGACTGGGTTTCCCCCCCTCACTTGGAACATCCTTCAAAGTCGGCTCTTCTATTTTTACGATTGGGTCATCCATATTTGGTTTTACAAGGCCATCATCTGGAGGTGCTCCTGTATCTGGCACTGTCACAGGTGTCCCTGATAAGAAGAAAAAATGTATTGAGTTTGGTATATTGTAGGTTAGGCTTCCTCAACTAAAGACAGCGCAAAAAGTAACCAAGCTGTGGTGAATGTGTTTAAAAATAATTTTAAAAACCTTTGACCTCATTGACATATGAAGGTTCCCATGTTGCATCTTTGTACCAAATTAGGCCACTGTTGGACTTTGTATGAGAAAAAAATGGAGAAAACAAAAAAGTGTTTACTAAATGTTTGACAGACTGATTGACAGATTCACACACAAAGGATGCAGCCATAATATGGACGACCTAAAAAACCCTGTTCTACGGAGTTTCGGAGCTCTCAGGTGGGTTTGGGAAAAAAATCCCAAATTGCAAAAGGTATGGGTTTGCTGATCGAAGAGCTACATTTCCTGGCAGACTCGTGGACTGTTTAAAAAAATAATATTTGTAAGTAGGAAATGTACCTTTAGAGTTAATGGCACATTTATTACCTAGTCAGTTACTCTTTTTGATGACTGCATAATTGGGATTTGAAGAGGGTGCAATTTTTAGATTTACCGTACACACTAATTCTTGAAGCCTTCACTTTATAGTTACACCCAAATGACACTTGCCAAATGAACTGACAGTACTAACAGACTATCAACAATGACTGGCAGACTCAAATATTGATAATGGGTATATTGTTTGTTTCAAAAATTATGAATGCATATTTTTTGGGTCAGCTTATTTGCTTTTTGTGAGATCTTTCTTACGTCATATCTAAATCAGGCTGTTGTTTTTCATGTTATTAATTTGTTTGTTATAAAACATTGTAGCAATCTCACTGTCATAATTACCTTCTCTATCTAGAGAGTCTACTGCTTGACCTGCAGGTTCTACAGGTGGATGCACCACCTGACTGGGGATAAAAACGTTATTGTCGCCTGATGCAGAGGGACGATGCTCTTCTATTGGAACAGCCAAACCTGCTGTCAAAGAAACATAGTAAAATCATGTCAATTTTATTTGAAGGTTTAATACTGAGATTTGGTTGGCTAAATAAAAAACAGCTATGAATGAATAAAATGTTTGGTCCAAGTGACATTTTCATAATTTTCAATTACCTCAGCTTACCGCGTAGAAATGTTTAAACGAGTATGTCCGTTTGATGATTTTGCTGAGCAGCATTGTCTGGCAGATTCTTGGCATACTTGTTTAAACCTTTCTACTCTTTATGGATGCCACATTCATTACTTGAAGGAATGAATATGTCAGATACGCCCCAATAAAATTATTTGGCAAGCGTACGGTCAAAACACGCGCAGCAGACATCGAGCACACCATCTGGCTGAACAATGGCCCCTGAGCCTGTTTATTCTCAGACTGCTTAGAGGCAGATTTTAAATTGACTATAAAATCTGGGAAGGGATAAATCATCCGCGACAGAATGGAAATGTTTGTTGTACCATGTATTCATTAATTATTTCAAATTATGTTACGTTGATTTGTTACACTTGCAATTATATTAACTTACAAATAAAAAATAAACATACGACTTAATCATATTCTAAATTTTGTACTACAAGAACATGGCAATCGCAAGTTTATGCTGTTTGTATCACAACAATCAATTCAATCAGTCCAACAGTGACTCGGCATGCTTAGGCCTACTCTTTACACATTATTAAAACAGAATTTAATTATTTGGGGGTGCCAACGATGATGATATATGCATTGTATGTTCAATTAAGTAGCGAACATGATTAAAGCAGAAAATGTAGAGGGAAAAGTCCCAAAATAGTACAAACAAGAAGCAAGCCAACAACTTGTTTGGCATGAAGAGCAGGCGATATTCAATCATTGGGCTTGTGAGAAAAAACACAGAGAGACATTTGTTGATGCATGCACTGAAATGAAATCACTGACTAGGCCCTATGCGACTAATGCAAGAGCTGTCAATACAGAATCAGGCCTAGATCAGTTTACGATACATATAGGATCACTTATCAGCTGACGTTTAGAAATTTAGAAACAGCAAATGTCAGACGATTATATGATTATCATTTCATTGGCTTAATTCGTAAGTGACGCATCTCATTCAAATTCATATGACCTTATTTGGCGCTTGGGGATTCCCCCTGTATGGGATGGATAGATTGGTTCATTATCACCAAAGGGAAGAGCATCATCGATTGTTCACCAAATCTGAAATATATCCCTCTCAGAATCGCCTTAAAAAGAGTTATAAAAGAAGAATCTGTATCCAATAAAAATATTCAATAACGAATGAGGTTAAATACTTTGTACCAGCAGTGTTGAGGCAATTGTAGAAACTTAAAACAAACAGTTTCAGGCCTGCGGAATTCCTTGGGTCTGAAACCATTTGTTTTGATTTTTAACCATAACCTCAATGCAGCTGGTATGCAATATGTTAAACCTTCAATCACGAAAGCCTTTCTTATTATTTGTCAACTTACCATTATCCCTCTCACCTTCTTCCATTGAAGAACCTGCTTCTGGTAGACCGGATCCAGGCATTTCATTTACTCTTAATGTCTCGGGAAGTCCATCAACTGAAACATGCAATGCCTGCTGGTATGCCAACATAGCCCTGAAATCATGGTCACTTGCACTTCCTTCCATTGAATCATCTGCGGTCATCCAGGGGGAGGAAAAAACTTAATATTATTAACTCAAAATAAAATAATATTTAAAATATTTCTGACCATGATAGCAAGAAAAGCAAGGGCAAAAGCAATTTTGTTTATTATTTATTTTTATCAACAGAAAGAATATGAGAGTTGCTTAGCCGAGCGATGCTTTCCAAAATTACAACTCTTTAAATCACACTAAACTTGAGTTGAACTCAAAGTAAAGCAACAGGAGACCGTTCCTTCTGTTTATATATTATTAATTCATCGAAAATATTGCATCAAAAAAATCTTGATTCTTGATTTTCAACAAGTCAGTTTACATATGACTTTCTCGCACAAAGTTTAAACATGAACTGATTTTAAAGTTCATTCATAAACTATTGTATAATACACACAAATCGCTTATCTGTGCTGTGATTGGCCAATAACAAATAATAAGCAGCGACCTTGATATAAGCCATAGTCCGATTGGTCCATATTACGCAACAAATTATAACAACTTTGATTGATAGTTAAGATAAAAAATTCCCAGGAAGGCGAAAAACAGCTGGTCTCAATTAATTAGATTAAAGGTGTACTACCGGACTTACGTTACTCAGCGATAATTAAGGTTGTTCCTATGGCTAATTTTTTATTTGATATTTTAATAGAGCTTGCTGAGCTCCACACTAATCTGAAATTTGAGATTGATCGGAGGTACGGTTTTCTAGATATGACAATTTTACTGTCAAAAATCCATTTTAAGTCATTTTGAATTCTTTTGTTTTGTATTGTTTTTCGGCCAACAGAGGGCAGTCTATTTTCTTTTGTTTTATATTGTTTTATATTGGTTTTTTGACTCCCTAGGTAAAATTTCTATAAAAATTAAGGAGAGTTGTATAGCCAACATATACACCAAGTGGCATTACATTTAGTAAAGTGCATGAACTTGAAAAAATTAATTAAGTGCATTAATTATTAGCCTATTTTTTTTAATTTAATTTTTTAGATAATTAAGTACACTTAATTATGCAAATGTCTTACAGCCTCCCGCAGCACAGGAAACTTTCTCAAAACTATAATTAACAAGCTCCCAAAATTTCAGCTTTGTAGCATTTATATTTTTCTTGGAAAAATTAATTAAACATTTTTGCATAGATTAATTATTTTGCTAGGCCAGCTAGGGGGTCAAAAAAACAATAAGAAACAAAAGAAATGAACGCTTCAATTTTGCTTCATTTTTGACAATAAAATTGTCATATCTAGAAAACCGTACCTCTGATCAATCTCAAATTTCAGATTATTGTGTAGCTCAGCAAGCTCTATTAGAATATCAAATAAAGAATAAGCCATAGGAACAACCTTAAGTATAATAGTTTTCTTTGTACGATTCTACTTTATAGCAAAGAATCACAGGATTTCATGGTTTCCTTCCGTAAATACGACTAGAATTCTTGTTAAATCTAATTAAATGCACCCTTCTGGTAATCATTTTTATATCTCTAGCACATACTTTCAAAACTAAATGCCCAAAGCTGAGTAAAGGTTTTTTAATTCACCCAGTAAGTAGATAGAGACTTACCCACTGCTTCTGGATCACTAGATTCAGGCAGACTGTCTACTCTTTCTGGCGGATTCTTCATTCCGGGTAAGGATGTGTTGATTTCCTCTGGACAGAACAAATTAAAAAATAATGAAAAATATAACTACCAGTGGGTCAGAACATCCGTATGAGACATGATCTTTTTTTATCAATTATAAAATTTAGGGTTTGGACCTACAATGATCATAATAATTGTAACTTGTAAGGTTTAATGTGCCCTGGGACCTTCTTCCAAATATTTTGGTGCTTTCGTTAACAAATCATAGCCAATTTGTCCGAGTTTGCAAAGTTGTTTTTTACTTAGTTGGGTTTTGGGAATGTGGGGGATACTTTGCATACAGCACGTCCCAAAAAAACTGGGTTCAAAAGTTTGCGAGCTTATAACAAAATAAGTAGGAAACATGGATAGTTTATATTTAAGGATATCAAACAAAATATACCTTTTTGAAATACAAAGATTTGAATAGAGCGTGGTCAGAACCCATTTGTCTCGATTTACGGAATAAACCATCCATGCGTTGCATGAAACTGTGCGCTATGTGCAGTATTCCCGGCATGGGGTTTATTCTCCGAAAGAACTTAACAATAACTCGGACTTTAACAAAGAACATTTTGTTTTAATGTTTATGTAAATAATGAACTTGTATTATTGCAATATGACCAAGATAATTTTGTTTACTGCCCAATTCTTTGTAAAGAATGAATGCAAAGACAAAACTATGATAAAGTCACAACAATGCGCAATTGTGACACATCGGGAGGTTCCTTGAAAAGTGGGACAAATGGGTTTTGACCACGCTCTATTAAGATCTTTGTATTTCAAAAAGTATATATTGCATTGATCATAGAGTTGAACCAATTAAGGTCAGGTATATTTTGTTTGATATCCCAAAATATGAACTATCCATGTTTCCTACTTTTTTAGTTATAAGCTCGCAAACTTTTGAACCCATTTTTGGGGACACGCTGTATGTGTGATTTTATGTACTTTTTGAGCGAAACAATTACAATAAATTGGTCCATGATAGAAACTGATAAACCTTACCTTCAACTTTTTTCTTTTGATTCATAAAGGCCTGTAAGAAAACAAAAAGGTACATTTGAATATAATAAAATCACCCCTACAATACATGCATAAGTCAAATACTTTGTCCCAACTTTTTGATAGTTTATGAACATTGATGGATCATTTTTTTAATGTACTCTTTTTTTTGACCAAGTGATGCATCATGCCAATGGGTACATTATGTCTAATTTTTGTTGTTGTTGTTTTGTGTTTTTTTTTGTTTTTTTTGGGGGGGGGGGGAGATTGAGATCAATCTGATGAAAAATAAGAAAACTAGCGTACTTTGTGTAAACCATGTCATTTACTGGTTTGTACAATGGGAATTCACACAGTAACAGTCGAGTAACATGAAAGTGCTCGACTTGTAACTAAATGAACCATCCACAGTGGGTTCGAGAACTGTTTAACAAAACCTTTTTAATTTGCACAGAATATGCATGCATCTGTTTTGCGGATTTTTTTTTAGCAAGTATTGATTTGTGCCAGAATTAAATGGATTACCAAACTAAACTTTGCTATTGACTGATAGATTATTTACTATATTTTCTACCCCGACGGCGAACCTGTTTAAAATATTTATAATTTGTTTAATACCCGTCGTATATGCCTATTATTTCTATGTATTATTTACTATGTTGACAATTATTATAATGTATTGAAACGTAAACCATGTTATTTACTGGTCTGTACATGTAGATCCCATTGTACAAACCAGTAAATGACATGGTTTACGCAAAGTACGCTAGTTTTCTTATTTTGCATCGGATTGATCTTATATTTTCAGGATATCATAATAATTAATTTGGCTTTACATTGAGACTTGGTCATGGTCCAATGATTATAATAAGAATTACACCGTCATGAAACAGAGTCCTTATTTTTGTGAGACACCCTGTACTTACAATGTAGATCGATGATAACATAAACATGAAGAAATATCTTACCAACTTGACCTTTTCAACCACCTTTTCAATGCAGTGCCAATCCATTTTTTGTCCCTCATCATTTTCTTGCTCCAGTGGAAGCACATCTCCGAAATCGATGACCCATACTTTCCTTTTTTTATCAACTAATATGTTACAACCTAGGAAGAAAAATAGGCAGGCAGATATTAGACTATTCGTGGTACATTTCACTGCATTTGAAATGGCTGATTTGGTGTAACACAAAATATAACTATTTTTCTTATGACCCTGAATCTTGATATAATATTATATAATCTTAATGCCCAATTAATTCATAGAAATAATAGGCATTCACTACGGGTATTATAACGGGCGAATCTGTTTAAAAAATAAAATAAAATAATTATAATTTGCCCAATTAATATTCATCTCATCCTTTACACTTGAGAACAGTCCACTAAGGCCATGTGTTTCGAACTCAGTGACAATCATCCATCTCTCTCTGTTAACTCAATGACTAAATGTGGTAGAGTTATGGTTTAGGTTTCATTTGAAAGCTCATACATCTAGCAACAATGTGTGAATAAATCAGGTATTTTATCACTGTTTGGCTGAGATATGTGTGGTGGCATGGGAAAACCCTTCACATGGTCATTTTCTAGCAACTTGTTTTTTTTATTTGGCAGAGAGCTTCATACTCTACTCAGTATAGGACTGTTTACATTTTTCAGAAATTCCATCTAGAACTACAGTTATAGTATTTTAAATTTGGCAAGTTTAAACGCAATACTAAAAATTGAAACTGGCAATTCAAAGGTGTACACAAAATCTTTTAAATGCTCTAATAATAATAAACTACATTGTTATATCACACAGAATAGCTTGTCATATGAAAAGGACTTTTGATATGAACCTAGTTTTTTGCGATATTATCAACAATTGTAAGTTCTTCACTTTCAAAATCTTTACAATGCATTGTCGGAATTCACAAGTGGTTACCATGGTAACAACGTCATTTTACGCAAACATAGCATTTTACACATAACATTTGATAAACAAGGTTCAGAAAAGTACTAAAATAAACTTAACATCTGGAATTTTGCATAAAAAACTCCTAGAGACTAAAGTTCAAGGTATAATCTCTATCTTGGGACCAAAGTTGAAAAATTGACTTGGAACTCTTTCGTTAGGAATATTTTGGTATGACCCAGATATCTCAATATTAACACTAGCGACTTCCGACGGGTTTTCCCATACCACCACACATATGGTGGATTATAAAGGATTAAAAAAAGGAAGCCCCCCTCCCAAATCATGTTTGTTTGCTTAACTCCACACACAATTAGACGTTTTGAGAAACTGAAACGCTTGGCTACCCATGGAAAGTTTTCCCTTTTCAATACGGGAAGCCCGAATACGAGTCGAGTGTGGAAAAAATAAAACGGCTTTGCTTTTCTTGGGTCGTCCGGGGTCAAAGGTTGTCTAAGGGTCGAATTTTCAAAGTTTGTCCGATCGGGCTTAAACTCGGTAACGGGAAGCCTGAATACGAGCCGAGCGTGGAAAAAATAAAACGGTTTTGCTTTTCTTGGGTCGTCCAGGGTCAAAGGTCGTCTAAGGGTCGAATTTTAAAAGTTTGTCCGATCGGGCTTTATGCATGCATTCTACAAACCACCAAACCCGAGAACCGACAAACCCCGGGTGACCGCCCAAACCCGAGAACCGACAAACCCCGGGTGACTGCCTAGTAATAATAATAATAATAAAATTAAAAATTAAAAAACAAACAAAAAAAATCGACAGAATGGTTTAGGATTAAAGCTGTGTCATCCAACTTTTCCCCATCCAAATTGAGGTTTTGGCACCTCAAGAAAGCCAATATTGTTTTCATAAATGGAAAAATTTGAAATGGACACTAATTAATTGATTCAACCACTTTGCACAACACTACATTAACAACCTTTCACTTACCATAGACATCATTGTGGGAATATCCACTTTGGTGGATATGTGCTAATGCACTTGTGAGTTGTTGGTCTACTTCACCGATAAAAGTACGCATCTCTTGCAACTGCATCTCTTGATAATCTGTACTTTCCAGATAGTCATCCAACTGCTGGCCTTTAAAATGAAAACAAAAGCATAAGTTTATAACTTCAAAAGAAAAAAGATGATGTAGTCAGATATCAGTATATATTTAATGAACCAGGGCTCGAATAAGAAGTTTTGAGGGGCACCCATTTCAAGGTCATCAAGCAATCCTTTGCAGGGGCACCAAGGCCATTCAGCGCTCAAGAATACTTGAAGCAATTCTGGGGCATCAAGGCCAAGTCTAAGGGCACAGGCAATGGCCTTTGGTGGCCTTCGGTTATTTACGAGCCCTGTAATGAACACAGCAGAAGCATCAATTTCCATTATTACACCTCATAAATATTCATGAACTAATCATGCCAATTCATTGGCCAATTCCTATCACAAGTACTATTTCCCTAGTGAAATAGTTTTGACTATTTCCCTACAACCTCATCCTCAGAGTCACAGTGAGGTGTAATAAAACAAATACTACATGGTATGATCGGGGCAATAGGGCACATCATATTCTTCATCAATATATTCCTGTTCATTAATTGGTTAAAAGTGTGTCACATGATCAAAAATAGTCTCACCATTAGGCAAGAAGACCAAATAATGCTATTGACGAGGGAGAGAGGTACTATTTGGAGAATGAAATAGTCTACTATTACCCTATGACCTCGATTTACGTGTCAAAGTTCTCTTTATGTTAATATTATGACAGTTGACTTTAGGATTGACAAGCCTTAAAACGTAAACAGACAACAACACTTTCAACAATGGCGGCTGCTGGTGAAACTCCACGGTTTCGGCGTGTAAATGAGAATCAATTGACTCAATTTATTGACAGCGCAGACAGCGAGCACACTAAAAACAAATAAAATATGGGGTGTCAGTTTTTCACGAATTTTGCAAGGAAACCAACGCCGATTACACTTTAATGGAAAACGCCGTACTCTAAAATGTACAAAGCTTAGTCTTAGCCTAGTAAGGCCTAGGCTTAGCTCAGTCTTGAGGTCTATATTTAACATATTAATGAACAAGAAATATATTGATGAAGGATATAAAACAAATATTTTCTGCTCTTTATTCGGGATCTGGTGGAATCTATTGGGCCCCTCGGTACTGGCTACTGGCCTATCACCCCGAACCCGATAGGCCCGTAGCCAGTACCTCGGGAAAATAGTTTGCTCTATTTTCCCTCTACCATGTAGTATTTGTATAATATCATATCTACAAAAAAGATACCAAAATCATATATTTAAAGGTGGGTAACCCGATATTGGCACAATTTGTTCATGTGCAGCTCATGGGTATTATACCAATTTTGGAGATAATTCAAAACTTTACCAATTAACAGGAAACATCTCTCATTAAGCTTTCTTCTGACACCAAAATCTCAATTTTGATTGAGTAAAAGTGAATTGGATTGGGTCACATACCTGTACATAGGCGATTCTTACAGATCAGTGCGGACAATTAACATTCTCTAAGCAACTTATTTATCCATTTTTAATTTTTCTATTGTACTATTACTATTATATTGTCTGTTTTTAACATTTTGAGTGTATATATTTTTTGGTCAATGCATTTTTGACATATATGTTTTTAAAAGTAGACAAGATGTGTCACATATTAATGATTAATATGATAGAAAACTAGGGTTGCACGGCTAGAGGTGTTTTCCTAGTCGACTAGTCGCCGCCTTATAGTCGGGACTAATGGCGACCAGCTTGTGCAAGCCTATGGTCATGCGTTTTAAGCTCACCTCCCAAAAAGGGTGGTGCTGTTACACTTTTTTGCTGTCATAACTCTTAATTCATACACTCTCAAGGTTCGTTCACACTAGGCGATGTTTGCCGTGCGGTGCGATGCGATACGGTAGCCTTACTTCAGCCACAATGTACGACAATTCATCGCAGGTCACGCCTGGTTACCGCATTTGATGGCAGTCAGCGCTGTGTGGCAAAATAGGAGAACGTCTGCGTCAACGCAAACTGTCGCAATGCAGTTAAACATTTATTAACTCCATTGCGATAATGCACCGCAACGCATGGTAAATAACATCTAGTGTGAACGAACATTCAGTAGTGTCGGATCAATCAGAAAGCAAGAAACTATAATACGCGGAGTAATTTGAAAGTGTGTGCGCCGTTCAATACTCGCACCACATGCTTTGTTTTGATCTGTTGTTCAGAAATCGCGGGTTCGCCCATTTTCACTCCAGGTGTTTAGCAAACTTGTTAACATATTTTTATTCGTTTTTACATAGATCAAAATTATGGTCAAATTGTGAATTTTGATTTGTATAGTGTCGTGTATGAATTAGGTCATTATGCGTATGTTTTGTTTCTCGAAAAATTAGAAAAATTGATGCACTTGCGCAAATGTTGATATGCTCACAATAGCACTCCCCTGCGCATCACACATCAATATCAGCGCACGTGCATTGATTTGTCTAATTTCTCTCGAAACAACACATACGCATTTATTGACCTATAATTATTTTCAAACCACAAACTCTACCTCAACAAATTTGATATCATTAACATTATCATTAGCTATACTAACATGCTATCAGCTGCAAAGTGGCATTAGTAGTATGGCTCATACAGAAGTGGAGACACAGCTTTTTGAAGTTTGAGGACCAGGGGCGGTGCCCAAAGCGGCAATGCCTGTACAAACTCAATGGGGAAAATCCCATGCGGTGTTCTTTTTACAATAACTTGTCATCCCCTTATGTTACAAACACATTGTTGGTCTTATTTTAAAGATTAGTTAGTAGTCTTTAAGTATGTGGTTCAACAGACTTGTGTTTTGGATGAGGCCATGATTGATCCTCAGCTTTCTTCCTATACCCTACACAGTAAACTTGAATAATCAGCCCCAATTTACCGGATTTATAAAAATGAC
Organism: Ophiura sarsii; assembly: GCA_035610835.1. Taxonomy (NCBI): domain Eukaryota; kingdom Metazoa; phylum Echinodermata; class Ophiuroidea; order Amphilepidida; family Ophiuridae; genus Ophiura; species Ophiura sarsii. The sequence continues at coordinate 40,835,175 of CM069451.1, read as the reverse complement.
TAAAGCGGGAAAAGTGTTCAACCTATGATAGCAAGCAAACATATACATTTTCAGAAAGCTTGGAATAAAAGGAATTCAGAATTGCAGTTTAAATCAGGGAAGGGTACATCCTTAAAAAAATATTTCTGTAAATTCTAAAAACACATAAAATAAAAATAAGTAAGCCTTGACAATTATATATAACCTGATGGGTAATTTCATGAGGAATTAAAAAAAGTATGGATCTTGAATAAAAAAAATAAAAATATTGATATTTGTCTGAACATTGTGAATCATACCATGTTAGCACTTGGTCCTACCTACTTTCAATTGTATATTTGGATTACTCATGCAATTTCCTGTAATGTATACTTTTACTGCCTTAGGGGGGTATACCAGCACATATAAATTAGTAAAGATAAAATCATGTTTCAAAAGCCCGAATCAGTGTGTAACACGGAAGGAGGCATGACCCTATAGAAAACACTAGTAAATCATGAATCAAAATACCATCGTCCAGATTCGAAATGGCGACCACTGACTTAATATGCCAAGTCTTAACCATGATGGCCCTCGGAAAGGATGGGTCTATATGCAGATGCAATAGGCTGCTTCAATGGCTATCCAATTAATGGTGGGTGGCCCATGACATTGGTCCATTTCTTACTGATTATATTACCTTCTTCAATCTCCTCACAAAATAAGAACACCGTTTTATCTTCTCTGACTACACCAAACAATTCAGGAATGTTTGAATGGTTGAATTGCAGCCATGACACTACTTCCAAAGATCTAAACTCAGCTAGGTCTTCCTAGAAATAAAAATGAATAATAACAAATTTAATCAATCAATCAATCAATCAATCAATCAATCAATCAATCAATCAATCAATCAATCAATCAATCAATCAATCAATCAATCAATCAATCAATCAAAATCAATCAATCAATCATCTAATCAATCAATCAACCACACAAAATAATTAATAAATTTTTTTCATTCAAAAATTTATTTTATTTTATTTAATAAAATAAAATAAAATAAAATAAAATAAAATAAAATAAAATAAAATAAAATAAAATAAAATAAAATAAAATAAAATAAAATAAAATAAAATAAAATAAAATAAAATAAAATAAAATAAAATAAAATAAAGAGGCAATGTATCGTACTGGAATGGACAAAAACAGGTCTTATTTATGTATCAGACTTATTAAAAGACGGTGTTGAAATGTGAACTTTTGATGAAATATAAAATAGATGTGTTCATCCAGCTAATGCTTGCCTCTGAATACACAGCTGAACAACAATCAATCAATACCTACTACGTGGGAAAATAAAAGAACGTGCATTCAATCAGATGATATAACATTTAGGTATAATAATTGAAATATTTCATTGGGTCTGTGTATAATACAACAAAAATATATCGAAAGGCAATGATAGCCAAAAAGATATAAATAAGTAAAATTGAGATTATGTTGAACAAACCCAGTAACTAGGATACCGGTCTTCAATGGGGGGGGGGGGGGTGGGGGGAGGGTGGCAGTGGCGTGCGCAGGATATTTTGAGTGGGGGGCCACCTGGGCATAAATGAAATTCCCCGACCTCAATTCCTCCGACGTACCAACAAAAAAGGTAGCTCTAATTTGTTTGGAAGTCAGCTCATGAATTTCACATAAGGGGGGGGGGGGGGGGGGGGGGTCAACAAATTTTGAATGGTCAACAAAAATCGCACAGTCCAAAAACAGCACATGGCAATTCATCAGGTTTTCATCAGTTTTCACTATAAAATTATAATTTATTTAGCAGAGTGCTGCATAAATTAAAATTTTAAACTTAATGTACAAATTTGCCGACTATTTGAATATTTGGATTACACCCCCGACTGGCAGTAGTTTCCCCCGACTGGCAGTAGTTTCCCCCGACTGGCAGTAGTTTCCCCGACTGATTTAAATAGTGGGGGCCGCGTCCTTTGCGCACGCTACTGGGAGGGGGATGAGGGGGGATAACCGACTATTATTGTGTAAATATATAGAGTTTGTCATTTAATTTGAAGGTGGGCAACAGGGAAGGCAAGCCTTCTTGCAGGGGGGGGAACCAACCCAAGATGATATCTCACTGACAATATCTCTCGGTTTCACTGTATAATCTTAAGACTCGCCTTTTTTCAACGCTAATTTGAGTTCTGTGTTGCATGCGCTATGATCTACATTGAATAGCGCCTTATAAATATTAATTGTTATGTTAATATTTTATGTTATTTTTTTGACGGTTTCGTCAAACAGGTCTGCTGACTCCCACCAAACGGTAATGACTTGATCCACTTGTTTTTTCCCTGTAACAGCAATGCAACAGTGTTTGTTTACATTTTCGTGATCAATATGAATGTCACCCTGGCTCACAAAGTGCTGCGCCTATCACAAGATTACATGCCAACTGTCACCTTCCAACCTGAGCTGACACAGAGTTGAGACACTTACCTCTTTGACTGCAAATCCCCATGTTTGGTCCTGGTCCTGATGATCCACACCCCTGTAGACCTGGCTTTTTAAACCTGTCTCCAAGGTTTTCAGTTTTTTCCACTGCCTATCATGTAAATATATCGGTATCCCTATCCTTGTGTTTTGAATAGTCAATTTTTTTAAATCGTCCTGCGTGTAAAAGGATCATGAATGATGATATTTTAGTAAGAATAGGTAAACATTATATCAAGATCGATTGATTCCCCCCCCCCACACACAAGTTTCTCTGAATCCACTGCAATACTCAAAAGTCAAAAAGTTGACAGCCTGGTAAAGGTCCTTGCCGGTTCACTTACACTTTTTGCCCCACCTTGACCTCCCCTACAGGTAAAACCTAGCTATGCCCCACTGATTTTGGGAAGAAATGCAAATAGGCCAAGTGAGAGTATATAATACATGGCATGAATAGATCTTGGTTAACTGACCAAAATCACTCCTTCGTGTACAGTTGGTGATGTTGCAGGCGACGTCCTTTTCTGCATCTCTTCAAAAGCAACAGCTAATTTCTCAACATCTGCTTTCGTTCCATATTCCACTCCGTCATTTTGTGACTGATCCTCTACTAATCGATGATTATCTGCCATTGTGATATCTGAAAAACAAACAAAATGCTGGAGTCATTATTTTTTATCTAGATTCAGAACCCCAAATATCTATCATTACCACTTCATGAACTACTCTCCTTAAAGGTTTGCATGGTGTAGGACAACCTTAGTGTAGTGTTTAGTATATAAATTAATATGACAATAATTGTGTCTTCTATTCTGAAGATAGTTCAACACATGAAGGTTGCCCAGTATATCAGAAGAAACCAGAACCAATTTAAATAACAATCATTCCGATTACAACTCTATTTAACTTTTTGGAATATAGGGACTCTACGCATCGTAAAACTGTGGCTTAGCAAATACACGAATGTGGCCCTACATGTATATTGTGTTGGGAATGTGAGGACTATTCTAAAATCATAAGTCACTGAAATCAATCAATGACTTGACTGTATGACTTGGTTCAAATAATCAAAACGACATTCTGCCTCAAATTGCTTAACCCTTACAGCCCCAGATCCCATGAAATCCCATTTCCCAGCATCCTGGTTCCACCTGGCGCTGAGGTTTTTTGTCTGAAATAATGGCTGTAAGCTATACAGCTGGGCGAATACACTCGCCCAGCACAGCTTCCCCCGTGGCGCAGTTGGTAGAGTGTCCGCCCGCCAACCGAGAGGTCGTGGGTTCAAACCCCGGGGCGTGGCACCTCTTGTTGTGTGTGCTTTTTTCGCTTGAAAAAAATTTTGTTGGAAAATCCACCGGGTGGGTTAGGGTTATTGAACGATTTTTTTTCTTCTTTTTAATTTTCACTTTTTTTCTCTAATTTTACCCTGATTAACCCTTACAGCCCCAGATCCCATGAAATCCCATTTCCCAGCATCCTGGTTCCACCTGGCGCTGAGGTTTTTGTCTGAAATAATGGCTGTAAGCTATACAGCTGGGCGAATACACTCGCCCAGCACAGCTTCCCCCGTGGCGCAGTTGGTAGAGTGTCCGCCCGCCAACCGAGAGGTCGTGGGTTCAAACCCCGGGGCGTGGCACCTCTTGTTGTGTGTGCTTTTTTCGCTTGAAAAAATTTTTGTTGGAAAATCCACCGGGTGGGTTAGGGTTAATACATAACACATTTTACAGTTCAGCCAGCATGCTTATATAGGCTTTTTGAAGCCCCCGAGCAATTTGCTTGAGCATGGTCCCTTCAGGATCCAAGTGTGTGTCCATATGGACCGACCGTGTAAACAAACAAACAAACAAACAAACAGTCTTCTTCTTCTCAACAGAATGGCTTATTTGAGTCCTGCTGACTTGATTAGTCCACTGGAGGATCCAGGATATAAACAAAATAAACATCCTGGAGTTTGGTTGCAATTGTGCTTCACCTGTTTAAATGTAATTAATTTTACATGCGGCCAATTTTACATATTGACCTCAGATGACCTTTGACCTTGGTATGTGACCTTTGACCTCATTAACATATGAAGGTTTCCATGTCGCATGACCCAAGTTTGGTTGCAATTGATCATTGTATGGAAAAGAAATGGACAAGAGACCAAAAGTGTGTACTTAATTTTACATCTTGACCTCAGATGACCTTGGTATGTGACCTTTGACCTCATTAACGTTCTAAATGTATGCTGCATGGTGGTTAGTGGCTCTGTTGCGATCATATTCATGATTCGGTAGAAATGGATTGATGGAAATCAGCCCTCCCAGAGGCAATAATTAAATTTCATTGTGGTGTATTATAGGCCTGCTGTACAAGTTGTATGGCTTCGAAAAGTACCTCAAAATCGCTTTCTCCTGTATTTTAGGGGGTTTAATTCTAACCCTACTACTGTCCCTACCCCTATCCTAACCTATCTTAACTCTACTCTAACCCTACACTTATCATAAACCTACTCTAACCATATAATTATTAACTCTACCCTAACCCTGACCCTAATAATAGAATATACGAAGTGTTTACGTAGCCGTATACGGCTACGTAACCCCGGGGTTACGTAGCCGTACTTTTGTTAAAACGCCGAACGTATTAGCGCCCTCAATCTCGTATTTACCGTTTGTGTATATTTCAACATGCGGCCCTATTTGTGTTTTTTTATGTACTTGCATTTGTTTTTAAAGCGTCTCTGTGCACCAATCCTTACTTTTACCTGTTACATCGTAAGGCACTCAATAATTTTTAAGTCTGAGTTTTTATTAGTAGTAGTATTAGCATATTGTTATTAATTACCTTATTCAAATAACACCGCGGAATGCATATTCCGATATAGGTTGTTATATTCTACATGACAACCTTGTTGTTATATCCCTATTTCTCCAAAAACTGTATACATAATGAAGAACCAGGTTGAAGTTGTTTACATGATGCGCAGAGTCATATTTTATTTATTTATTTATTTATTCGGAAAACACTTTCAAAACAGCGGCACCCACCCGAAGGTGGTGCATCCAAAAGAATAAGAGTAAAATACACAAAAATACAAGGTACAATATTAAAATGATATAGACAAGAGAGAGAAGTAATTACAAAATAAACATACAATCATCAATATAAAATCATACACGGAGATGGGCTTATAAAGTCATATGAAACCTTACATGGAGTGTGTATGCTGATTAGTTAATATTATTATTATTATTGTTACTTAACAACGCTGTCCTACACGACCATGCACGTTTTAAATAGGATTTACAGAAAGCATCAAATTGTTTTTCGATCAATGTATCATCATATGAGTATTTACTCACCATGGGGGTGACATTCAAACAAGTATTACCTAAGATTAAACAAAGTTGTGTATCATTATCACTAACACTGAAGAAATTCCATACATATGAAAGATCTGCACGGCGAAGATTTAATTTTAAGTTATGGAGCTCATTGTCACGGATTGCATGTAAAGACTTACATGAGAGCATAAAATGATTAATATCTTCACAATCACTTTTACAAAGTAAGCACATGCCGTCATTATTAACTTCCCAAGAACTTAGCTTGCCATTCAGGGGAAGCGTGTTAGAACGCGCTTTGAACTTCAAGCTTGCCCCGTAAAAATCAAGCTTGTCCTTCAAATAACTTTCCAAATATGGATGTGTTTTGAACTGAACATACAATTTTAAAGACGATTTATCACATACATTTTGAAACCATCTATCATAATTTTGTTGAGTACTTATTTTCTTAAACACTTGGACCCATCTGGGGTTATTGGGTTGTATGCATGAAAAGTTGGAGTCCATACCGTGATCACATAAGATATATTTGATTGAGTCAAGCCATTTCCATCTTAATTGAGTACCATAGTCATGAATAATAAACATTGCATTTAGTAATAATTTAGGCCATCTGTGAGGGCCCATATTATGTAGACGTGAATAATAATTAACTTTAATCCTATTATGGGTTGACTCAAGGGTGTCCCATCCTAAATCGCCCAAGAGTGACATTGACGGTGTATTACGTGGTGCCTTAAGATTGATCTCGCCATTTGAAATTAAAGAGATTCAAGTTTTTTGTAGTCGCTAGCACTATAATTAGTAATCGCGCATGCGTAATTTATAGATGGTAGTGCCAGTGACCTCCACAATACATCCCCATAATACACCCTGTCAAAGTCCCCATGATTATTGATAATGGATCAGTCAGTAGGGAGGTCACGCTGCATGTCATATTTTGTTATACGCAAGAAAACAATGGAGTATCAGTGACTGCAATATTTGCTAGATATAGCTTCGGAAAATGGTCTATTTGGGCATCTCAAAAACTGAGAAACGTGCTAAAAATCAGGTAGAATTTTAGAGGAGGGTCAATAACATCTGCAGATTGGTAAAATGTATAGTATTAAACACGTTTTGTGACCAAATTTATGTCGTAAAATGTTGGAAAATTCACGTTTTGAAAATCTGTGGTCTTCGAAATTACAGGAATCCTAACTCATTCTAAACCTCACCAAATCATGAAATGAACCCTCGTCTACACAAAATTCCGTGTACATATTGCTCTATCTGCTTGGAGATAGCGAAGACCACGGAAACTTCATAGCTTCATACCATAGAATAAAACCCGCCATTAGGCGCCATAGACATTACATGGCGAACATCGTACAGATTTGCACTGCAGTCCTCTGTGTAGGGAGTTTTGACAATAGCAAGGTCGTTCGACTATTGTGTTTGTGCATGTTTGTGACTACTGACCCCGTTTAACAATCTTCATAGCTTTCATATAGGGCTTGGGTGACCTAACTATTGACTGGGATTTAATGTAGCCAATCAATTTGTTACCTTTACAAATAACTTCATTGACGTGCGTGTGATCTGACAGATTCCTAGTGATATGAATGCCTAAATATTTATAGCTAACAACCTCTTTAATGACGTCATCCCCTAATTTCCATACTTTATTTTGTTGATTTGTTTACCAACAATTAGGACATTAGATTTTGTGTGGTTAAATTTAAGTTTCCACCTCTTTGAAAACTCGGTAGCAATGCTAAGCATGCGGTTTAAATCAATTTCATTCTCAGCAATTAATACGACATCATCTGCCCAAAAAAGGCAACTAATATTAACATTACAAATATTTACACCAACATTTTGAGAATCTAACATTTTTGCAAATTCGTTTATGTTGCAGAATAAAACGGGAGACAAAACACAACCTTGCTTCAGTCCTTCATCAATTTCAAAAGAGTCAGTAATAATATCCCGAATCTAACATTACATAAAACATTATTATAC
>CM069451.1:40721753-40827285 GCA_035610835.1 Ophiura sarsii | reverse complement strand
CCAAATCCCATCAAGATAGGCCTTACTGATCTATTTGACCCCATATTTGACCCCCGATGACCCCGAAAAATTAATCAACAAAAAGAACACACCACCCCCTTCCCTCCACCAAATCCCATCAAGATAGGCCTTACTGATCTATTTGACCCCATATTTGACCCCCAATGACCCCGAAAAATTAATCAACAAAAAGAACACACCACCCCCCTTTCTTCCACCAAATCCCATCAAGATAGGCCTTACTGATCTATTTGACCCCATATTTGACCCCCAATGACCCCGAAAATTTAATCAACAAAAAGAACACACCATCCCTCTTCCGTCCACCAAATCCCATCAAGATAGGCCTTACTGATCTATTTGACCCCATATTTGACCCCCGATGACCCCGAAAAATTAAGAACAAAAAGAACACACCATCCCCCTTCCCTCCACCAAATCCAATCAAGATAGGCCTTATGGATCTTATTTGACCCCCGATGACCTTGAATGACCTCTGATGACCTTGAAAATTTATTCAGCAAAAAGAACACACCACTCCCCTTCCCTCCACCAAATCTCATCAATATAGGCCTTACTGATCTATTTGACCCCATATTTGACCCCGATGACCTCTGGTGACCTTGAAAATTTAATCAACAAAAAGAACACACCATCCCTCTTCCCTCCACCAAATCCTATCAAGATAGGCCTTACTGATCTATTTGACCCCATATTTGACCCCCGATGACCTTGAATGACCTCCGATGACCTTGAAAATTTGATCAGCAAAAGAACACACCACCCCCTTCCCTCCACCAAATCCCATCAAGATCGGCCTTACGGATCTTATTTGACCGCATATTTGACCCCGATGACCTTGAATGACCTCCAATGACCTTGAAAATCTAATCAGCAAAAGAACACCCCACCCCCTTCCCTGACATCAAGTCCCATCAAGATAGGCCTTACGGATCTCTAGATATCGCGTCACAACGCGTCTCAAAAGTTTTAAGCATATTTGACCCCGATGACCTTGTATGACCCCCGATGACCTTGAAAAATCAATCAGCAACAGAACGCACCACCCCCCCTTCCCTCCACCAAGTCCCATCACGATAGGCCTTATGGATCTCCAGATATCGCGTCACAAAGGTATTTCTTAGCACACGGCGGACGGCATACGGCGGACGGCATACGGCGGACGGCATACGGCGGACGGCATACGGCGGACGGCGGACGCCGGACAGAAATAGTGATAACATAGTCTCTTTCTGATTACATCAGGCGAGACAAAAAAGCAGTCAGAAAACAAGTGGTCAGATAATAGTGGTCAGTTTATGAAAACACCCCTCTTGAGGGGAAATTAGTGGTGAATTTGGCTCATTCAGATTGAGACCTCCCTATATTCTCAAGAGAAACTGGTTTAGCACTGAAACAAGGGATTGCTACAAACTTGGTATGAACACATTAGTCCTACCTTTAGGACTACTCTATCTATACTAATACTATAACAAATGCTCCCCATCCGAGAACCGACAAACCCGAGAACCGAACTCGTGGAGTAGTCCTACAGTTTTGGCACTATACCCCCCACTGTGCGTAAGAGCCAGTCACCGACATGACATCATACATAAATGATACACTCCATATGGACCATCACATTTATGAACAATGTGGGACTGAACTGTCCACACCTCGCGCGCGCGCGCGAGCGCCAGAGCACTTTGCAAGGTCATGCTTGGAATCATGTAACTGCTGCTGGTTGCTGATAGCTAATGATTAAATTCTGTATTTTGATTTCATTAATACTATTATAGGCCTATGATATTAATTAATGTTTGATCCCAATCATCGCTTGTTGTTCAGTGGCCTAATTTATTTCATGGTAGAAAATGCATAATAAATCATTCGGATTCATTACAAGTTAATTAGACCGACTTCCAGATCACGGATACTTTACAAGCCCCTGGGAAGGGGGTGCTACTGGCACCCCCCACCCCCCCCCCCCCCCCCCCCATGGTATTTTTGAGGTACCCCCTAAGATTTTAAGATTTTTGAAAAAATATACATTGTCAGTCCAATAATAAATTAAGAGGTGCACAACACCCCCTTAGATTTAATATGACCAAAGTCATGTATTCTCACCTCTGACAGTGAGGACGGTGCGTAGGCCTATGGGGGGGGGGGGGGGGGGGGGGGGGGGGGGGGGTATAATTCGTGCATGCTCCTATATGGACCTTTTCCCTAAGAAATCATTTTCCGAAAAAAGACAACTGGTATAAAACGGGTATTACACACCAATTTGATATACCAAAGTCAAGTATTTCTCTCCTCTGACAGTCAGTGGGTGTGTGTGTGATGGGTGGGGAGGGGGGGCAGTAATTCGTACATGCTCCTATATGAACCCTTTCCCCTTGAAAACCATTTTCAAAATGACAACACAAATCCGTTAAAATGGTCGATTATGATATGATATTGATATTATGGACCAAACAGTGATGTTAAACATCACTTTATGTTTTTAAAGCTAGCAAAATCTTGCAAAAATCACTAAGATTTTAAGATGTTTGAAAAAATATAGCGTCAGTCCAATATTAGTTAAAAAACTTGGTTTTTATGCGCGCTTCGCGCGTATTAGTTTCAATGTTAATTATTCAAGCATAACAATATGGTTTCAGCAACGTATAAGCATAACAAGATGGCTTCAGGAACATTTTAGATGAAAAAACGGGATCTTTTGCACGCTTCAAACATATTAGTTTCAATGTTTTATTATTCAAGCATAACAAGATGGCTTCAGGAAAGTTTTCTGGACCATTTTATTTAAAAAAATGGACATTCAATATTTAACTATTCAAGCATAACAAGATGGCTTCAGGAACTTTTATGGACCATTTTAGTTAGAAAAACTTCAAATATTTGCGCGCTTCACGCATAATTATGTTCAATATTTCATTATTCAATAACAAAATGGCTTTAAGAACGTTTTCTGGACCATTTTCGTTTCAAAAAGTGGATTTTTTTTTCGCGCTACGCGCGTAGTAGTTTCAATATTAATTATTCAAGCGTAACAAGATGGTTTCAGGAACGTTTTCACGACCAATTTAGTTAAAACACTTGTAATTTTTGCATTTAATTCATTATTAATAACAAGATGGCTTCAGGAACTTTTTCTGGACCATTTTAGTTAGAAAAACTAAAAATATTTTGCGCGTTTCGCACATAATTATGTTCAATATTTCATTATTCAATCATATCCAGATGGCTTTAGGAACGTTTTCTGGACCATTTTAGTAAAAAGTGGAAATTAGTCTCAATGTTAATTATTCAAGCATAGCAAGATGCTTTCAGGAACGTTTTCATGACCATTGTAGTTAAAACACTGGTAATTTTTGCGCCTTTCACGCGTAAAATTGTGTACAATATTTAATTATTCAAGCATAAACAAGATGGCTTCAGGAACGTTTTCTGGACCATTTCATTTATAAAAATGGATTTTTTTGCGCGCTTCGCGCGTTGTAGTTTTTTCATCTTTCATATAGTGTCTCTCGTATTTTAGAGTGTTTATGAACCAAGCCAAAGTTTATTAAAAATAAATGTAAATATTCATATAGCAAGGAAGAGCTTTCCTAGGCCATTCAAACTTTCTAAAACCCAACAGCTTTATGGGGCTTTGCCCCCTGAACCCATACTGTCTCTGAACCAAGTCAAAGTTTATTACAAAATAAATGTAAATATTCATAGTAAGGAGAGCTTTTCTAGGCCATTCAAACATGCTAAAACCCAACAGCTTCAGGGGCTCCTACCCCAAGGGCTTCGCCCATGGAGGGCCCCTTGACCCCACACCGTAGTGGTGAAGACTTACAAATTTATAGCACCCCCATACAAATACTTCCAAACCTGGATACTTAGTGACCACACTAATTTCCAGAGTTTTAACTGTCTGCAGACAACATTAAATTTAGCACTTAACATAACTTTTTGGTCCCCCCCCCCCTTTTTCAACTTGAAACTTTTTAGACAGCCCCCCCCCCCCCCCCCCCCCCCACCATCAAAGTATTTCTGAACACTCCCTTAACAGGTTTGTTTGGTTTTATTCCTTTAGCACTCGCCTTTATTACCTATTAACATGATTAAACGACAAACATTTACAACAGTAAGGGAGTGTTCAGAAATACTTTGGTGGGGGGGGGGGGGGGGGGGGGTTGGACAAAACTGTGGGGGTCTAAAAAGGTGTAAAAAGACAATTTGTGTAGCAAAACAAAAAAATCCCGTTACACACGAATATTTTTGTGAACTTTTATTTTAGAAACATTACAATTTAAAGAGTGAAGCGGACATTTTCATTTAGGGGTGTAAAATAAAACTTAGATCATAGCAACGTCCGGACCAACCACTGCAAATTGTGCGACAAAATGAAACTTGTATACAAAATGAAACTTTCCACAATTTCAACAAAGTACTGTTGAAAAAGCTGGTCATTAACGAGATAAACACAATTGTTTGCGTGCTATGCACGTTTTCGAATGCATTTTGTACAGCAATTTTTGCGCGTTACGCGCGAATCTTTGTGCAAATTAAACTTTCCACAATTTCAACAAAGCTGCAGTTGAAAAAGGTGGTCATTAACGAGATAAACACAAATTTCTGCGCGCTACGCGCGAATTTTCATGCAACCTTTATTTTCAAGCAAATTCATGTTGAGCGAATCTGAAATGTTGTACATTGTGGGATGGTCCGGACCGCCAGCGTCGTAAAAAGAAGCCAACAGGTCTTTTTCTACATGAAATAGTAAGGTGTGTGTGTGTGGGGGGGGGGGGGGGGGGGGGGGGGGGGGGGGGGGGGTCACAAAAGTTTTGCAATTTGTAAAGGGAGGTCAAAAAAGTTTCGACACAGACAAATTTCAGTTGCCCAGCCCCCCACCAAAGTATTTCTGAAACAAGATGCTTTGTCTTATATCATCATCTGTGAAAGATGCCATTGCCATCAGTTAGATGGACACTATTTTGTTTAGCATGCAAACATATAAAAATGAAATGTTCCAACTCAATTTAAAAAATTTAAAAAGCACAGGGCTTAAGGGACCGTTCATTATTTATGGTGGAGGGGGGGGGGGGGGGGGGGGGGGGGGACAAATTCAAGACTTGTATGTTAAAATTACCTAACCCCCCTACAGCTGAAACTGAAAATGACATGACCCCCCTGCTAACCATTTGCTTTTTACACCCCCCCCCCCTCCTACCTGAAAAACTCAACTTGTCAGATACTTATAGGGGCTGTCTTTACCTTTGGAATTTTGTTCATGGATATGTTGGCCAATTCTGTTAGTGCCCTATCTGAACGGGCAATAATTCTTTTATGATTGCCCTTTTTTTATTGTGTGAAAGTAGTAATGGCGAGCGTAGCGAGCGGAAATTGTGTCATATTTTATAAATTTTGGGTGGTTTTGTGAGTCTTTATAACCCAAACAAGTTAGCCTACATTCTGAGCAGAAACGTATAATCCAGTAAAACATTCTACTTTTGTGAGCATTGGTGCAAAGCTGAGTCGAGGTGAAAAGCATGCAAAAAATTACATTTTTTTAAATCATAAAATTGGATTTTGTTACATTATACACCCGTGTCTCTAATTTCTTGACCATTGATGATTATATTAATGTTTTTCCACCACATCATCCGAGGCACAGACAAGATTTGCTGTCCAGAAGTCGTCTCATAGTAACAAATTTTGAAGTTGATAGGTTTTAATAAAATATGCGCAAATCGCAGAAAAAAATTGCATTTTCACTACAAAATAATCTCTAAAATCACCTCAATCACAACCGTCTGTATAGTTTAAAAAAAGTTACACCCCCCCTGTATAAGAATAAAAAGTAACATAACCACCCCCCTATTTCAACATATGAAAGTTACATGACCGCCCTATAGTTTACCCAACCGCCCTCCAGCATAAAGAAAGAACGGTCCCCTAAGTGCTGTTGAACTATACTGTCACGAAGTATCTAAAATTATTGTCCTATGTCCATCTAATGTGAATAAGTGTTGCCAAAATGGCTCAAACAATTTCTTATTTGTTTCTTACATACATTGTAATTTTAATTGAACAAGATGTTACATTGGTGTATAAATTGCGGTTTTAGTAAATGCACACAGGATGAGGGACTAATTAAAGATCTGTGATTAAAATGGTGTACATTTCACACCTTGCCCTTAATTGGCGCGTTTTGCGGTTTGACGAACCCAATCATCACCAAATGTGGTCTGGCTACGGTCTTGTCTTCCTTGGCACTGCTATTGGCCAGTGTGTGCATGATGTCATCGGGGTATCGTGTTGCATTGTGGTCTAGTGCCGGATTCTCGGTACCCATTTGTCCAAAACTGGAGGGCCACTCTTTTGACTCGGCTAGGATGGCTGATAGTGTTTCTATATTCTATCTTAGTATAGTATTTCCCTGGATAGTGATAGTGGCCCTACGAGGAGGGCTATGAACACATCAGCTTTCCATTGATGTAAAATGTGAACATATCACAATATATACAAAGTATAAGCTATTGAAATAAAATCAGAAACCTTTTTTCTGGAGTTTAGAAAGAAATAAGGTTACACTATTAAAAAAAACACCTTGCAAGCACCTTGGGATATTGTTGTTTTGGAGCAAGAGAGACATTATATTTTCAAAGGTAAACAAGTCAACTGATATACCATGTACATGTATACCGAAGAGAGTAAACAAGCTAGAATCCTGATAAAATACTGGTAAAAACATTAAAGTTAAACAATTATGAAATATCATACATGTGCAAATTTTAACCTTTACCCCTCAGTCAGCTTATTAGCCCCACCCCATTTTGTCCCCCAAACAATCGCAAATGTTGAGTTTTAATGTTAAAATTACTTAGAATTGGTCTAAATTGTCTAATTCAGAACAAATTAAGCTAATTTCAGGCAACTTTTAAAATTCAAAATGTGCACGCGCATTTCTCCCAGAAGTTTGTTTATCTTTCCCCCAGATTTGTTTGTCCCCTTTGTTTGCCACCCCCCTTGAACCCTGCTTTGGTGCCCGCCCCCCCCCCCCCCCCCCCCCCACCCCCCCCCTCTATTGAGAAATCCTGGATCCGCCTCTGTTCAATGTTGTTGCATGATGATGATGATCAGCACGGGATAACGTTGCAAAGCGTGTGTGAGATAACGCGATTTTAAGACGATACCTTCTCGTGCTTAAATATTTGAAGAAACATTAAATATAGGGGTTGTCCGTTATTTTTGCCATTTCAAGTTACGTACAGAGCGTACGTAACAGGGAGGAAGCGGGTAAAAATGTACCAAGGTGTGCATAACTTAAATGGTGATTTTGAATGAGTGGGGGGAAATGGGGATTTTAAAAAAAATCATCAAATAAAAATATGAAAGCACACAAACCATTAAAGGTATATTATGTGATCTTTCAAGGGAACGCCCTCAACATCGAAAAAAAAATTGAAAGTAGATTTTCTTGCAGATTTACATTTCTGATCATAAATCGTATATACATTCCAAGTTACAGGGCGATACGATTCTTAATTACTTCAAAATCATGGTTTTAGAGTGAAAATAAACTGTCGTGAACACGACAGTTTATATTTTCACTCTAAATTCACTCTAAAACCTTGATTTTGAGGTAATTAGGAATCATATCGCTCCGTCACTTGGAATGTATGTACGATTTATGATCAGAAATGTAAATCTGCAAGAAAATCTACTTTCTAAAAACAATCATGAATTGAGGGCGCTCTCTGGAAAATATCACATAATATGCCTTTAATAAAATTCATTATTTTTACATTTTGGGCGCTCCATGCACAATATATTTATTTAAGTACAATACAAGTCAAAGTTTCCTTCCTTCAAGAAATAATTCAAATCATGTTGAATTATTGGTCTACCATTGAATGTACCTCTAATTATTATCTTTTTATAGTCTTCAAACCCTTCATTTTATCCGGAAGCATTATACCCATATTTTTATTGAACCGTATCTACATTTCCCCAAATTCTCAAACTTTTGACTAAACTTTTGACTTTTTTAAAATTGATCTAGTGCTCAACTTCCAGTTTTCTTATGAAGAGTGTTCCATCACCATATAATAGGCCTGTTAGGCAAGGGAAACGAACACCCTGTTTTACGGGCCCGACTGACCTACTTCTGGCGTTTTTCATGATTTATTTATTTTTGGCCACAAATCTGGCAAAATGCCCAAAAAGCACCCCACCGATCGATCATACTTGACAGGTCCTTCCGACGTGTTAAACAATGTTTTTTTTGTCGCCTTATAGCTGCCTTCCACATAAAAATAATCTAACTTTTAATTACCTCAATTCTTTGGTCAGATTTTTTTTCGCTATTTATTGCGTACATAACTCGGGGGAGGAAGGGGGTAACAAGTTACAAACGCTTTGTACATTAATGTTCACGATTTGACCCGGTTTGACTGACAATAGTGTGTAAAAATTATTTGAGGGTGAAAATAGCAATAAATTACACTACATGGATCTTTTAAGGGTAAAACTATCTGTAGTATCAGAATTTGTAACGTCATAATTTTAGCAATTTTTGAGAAATTTACGCTTTTCAGGCTAAAAATGGCTAAAAATGGCCGTTTTTGCGTTACAAAATGTTCCTTACCTCATAATTATCTCATTGTACATCTAATGCCTTTAATAATGAGCCATTTATCACTTGTATGCATAAGTTTTACCACTCATCATCTGAAAAACACAATTACCTTACCATTTATAAGGTCTTGTTCTTGTGACATTCGCTATAAATTTGCCGGCGGCGTTACAAAAGTTGCCCAAAAAATGCAAACAAATGCTTCTGACATTTATACAATTTGAATAGAATGTCTTACAAAATAGTTTTACCACTCATTTTCTTCAGAATTTTAAGAGTTAAAAGATGATATTAAGTATGCAGTGATTTCACTTATTTTTAATACAGAAAATGATAAAACGCTACCCCTATCGCTTAATTTTCAAAAGTGGTAAAAAATACAGAAATTGTTAAAAAAATCAGAGTTTTTTATTATGCATTGGATTCTAAAATCCTTCATAATTGGCTATTACAAGTTCAAAGGATTTGTTATTCCAATGAATATTTAAAAAACTCAGACAATTCAAATTTGCTCATATTTTACGGTCAGACACACATTCAGCGCATGTAATCCAGAGGGACCAAAAATGTTCATGAATTTTATCATATTTTATTTCAGATTTAGATTCTGCACACAATTTTACTATAGAAAAAGTATATTTCATCACTTTTGCACTATTTGTCAGTCAAACCGGTCAGATCTCGAACCTTGTCATAAGCGAAAATGGTGATAATTTTGGACGCTTCCAATGCATTATGGGAAAAATAGATTTCTGAGTGTGTGACATTGTAATTTGCCAAACCCAATTCTCCTCTAATTTGGTGAACAACCTGGTCTTAGCCAAAACAAAACACTTTGTTCTGGCAAATTAACCGCCACAAATATGGTCAATATTGGTCCTAAAATTGTTGTTAAACGCCATGAACCAGGGGTATAAATAATATTCATATATTGCAGTATGTCTGCTAATTTGTTAGGGTCGTTTCTTGCTAACTCTTTCTTGTATTCATATTTAAAATCATCCCAGATGTAATCAATGTTAAAGCCTCCCGTTGCCAAGATTGGTAGGATGAAAAGCATCAGCTTCTCACTCCACATCCAATATTCGTACCAATCACACGCTTCAATTTCTGCTTGGTTTGTCAGTTCATCGCGTTTGTCATTTAGAACCCAACTCATTTGACATGCAAGGTTTAGAGACCCCACACAGGTTGTAAAACAGATCCACGCTCCTACAACGCTACGATAGTCATCCAAGTCCAAGTAAATAGTTGATATGCTTGTTTCAATTACATCTATTACTTGACTTGTGCACTCTTTAGCTGCAGTTTTCATTTGATAAAAATATGAGCGACGCAACAACAGAATGTAGCATGTGAATACTCCGAACATGATCATACCTGGGATTTCAATGATCCTGTAAACTCTGGATTTGGCCAAACCTTCAGTGCAATTATACATTTCATTCATCGGTTTGTCTACATGATAGTAAACTTGGACGAGGATATGTATATTCAATAGAGGCCATGCTCCAATCAAAATCAAAGAAAGGAAATGCCAAATCCTGAGATCAGTTTTGTATTTCTTTAATTGTTCATATATGAATGTTGTCACGAAACTCCAATATGACCCAAACGAGTGTTGAAGCACTGGTATAATATGGACACACCACACTATTGCAAATACAGCGAATAGCTGCGACAGCAATGATTCACTTGATATAAAATTATGGATCCTATCAGCATCAGTAGTGGCTACAGGAAAGTAACTTCCAATAGCGTAAATATACAGTATGCAGATACAAGTCAGGCTACCTTCAAGGAGAATGTATAGAACCTTCCTCACTGGGCCTAAGAATGGCAAACAAAAAAAGGAGATATAAATTAGAGTCACAATTAAATATTAGGGTCAGTCATAAGCAATACCTGCTGCATCTTAACCTAGTTAATTATTGGTCTACCTTTGAATTTACCTCTAATTTTGTATGATGTCTGTCAGTTGATTCTACCAAAAGGTCTCTTTTTATAGTCTTCCAACCCTTCATCTTATCCGGAAGCATTATTCCCATTTTTTTATTGACCAATCTACATTCCGCCGAATTCTCCATCTTTTGACTTTTAATTGATCTTGTCCTCAACTTCCAGTTTTCTTATGAAGAGTTTTCCATCCACCATAAAATAGGCATGGATATAGCGGCCTTCCATCAGTATGCATAAATCTAATTACTTATAAGTGCCTCAGTTTTCTGGTCAGAAAAGTTTCACCATTTATTGCATACATAACTTTGGGGGGGGGGGGGGGGGGGGGGGGGTTCTTACGGAAAAGTTAGAAATTAAAATTAAATCAGTACCCCCAAAATCGTAAAAAAACCTTGAGAGCCAGGGGAAGGGGGTGGGGGGGGGGGGGGGGGGGGGGGTAGGATATTTTCATCCAATCGGGCCCCAAAAAATGCAAACAAAGTAGACTCCTCAACAAAAGATCTGAGCTTGTTTCCAAGTGCCGCCATGAAAACAAGTTCTACCTCACGAATTGTCCCAGAGGCATAACCTAATTACAACCACGTTCGCAATAACTGGCATCTACAACCACGTCCGCAATAACCAACGACTTTCCCGGTATACACAGAATAGCAACCAGTTGTCTGATGATCGCACAAGCGTGAAACTCTGAGTAGCAACTACCGTTCCAAATGGTTTAACTTATATTTCGCTCTGCATCACATTGAGCACTCTGCAAGAAGATTGCTTTTTTACAGTAAATATAAAGTATGCAGATACTAGTCAGGATAACTTCAACGAGAATGTATAGAACCTTCCTCAGTGGGCCTAAAAATTGCAACAACAAACGTGATATCCTAGAAATTCCATCTTCTATGAACAAACTACTACCCGGTAATTATTTTCAGTAGTAACAATGTTGCATGCATGCATTATTTAGTTCTTTATATACATTCATGTTTGTTGCCTGTTATGACCATCAGAATTTATACAAAACCTGAAAAATTGGGGTGTGGACAAAACATGGCCTGGCCTGGCCTGGCCTGGCAAAACATGGTCTGGCCTTAAATAAAATATGATATGTTTGTTGTGGTCATACAGGTTGTGAAGAGAAGTAAGCTTATAAGAAAAATAAATTGGTGGGGGATGCCTAGAACGTACAGAAAAGGGGAGGGAAGCAAAATGACCAAATTAACAAGATCGTTAAAAACCTGTCTGTCGCCGCCACCGGCGAGAATTGGAAAACGATGAAGGAAGCCCCCCACATTTAGGGCGTAATGAAATAAAATGCGTAGAATGACCTAATTAGTATAGATCAATTAACAGAATAATTAAAATAAATAGTTTGGAGAAGGGGCCCCTATAGCAAATATAAATGTCAAGATCGCTAAAAACCTGTCTGCCGCCACCTATGTCGAGAATTGGAAAACGATGAAGGAAGCCCCCCCCCCCACATATAGGGCGTAATGAAAGAAAAGACGCGGAATGAGGTAATTAGTATAGATCAATTAACGGAATAATTAAAATGAATAAAAAGGGGAGGGGCGTCTATACCAGATATAAAAACGAGGCTACGAAATCTGATAACGAGACTACATACGACAAGCATATACGCGAAAGAAACAACCGGGAATACAAATAGGAACTGATACCAGAATACGGTACGTGCTCTGTTCATCCTTGAAAGATGGAAGAAATAATGAATATCCCCCCCGTGGGAATACAGATTAAAAAGTAGAATTCCATGCCTTTTCCATGACTTTGGCCATTTTCATCTTTGCCCGAATATTGTGGACCTTATTTAATCTGAGCTCATGCTCATGGTGTTTGTGGTAGTAAAGGTACCATACATATTATGACCACAACAAACATATCATATTTTATTTAAGGCCAGGCCATGTTTTGCCAGGCCAGGCCAGGCCAGGCCAAGCCATGTTTTGTCCACACCCGAAAAATTGAGACAAGTCAAATCCACACAGTGAAATCCTATAGACATTTGCCTCATATTTTCATGAGCTCATTATCTATGCACTGTGGAAAAGTTTTCTTTACCTATTCTCTGAAGTAATCGGTGTTTTAATAATTAATTGCTAAATTTACAAGTGCAATAACCTATATTAAAGGGGCACAGAAAGATTTATATAAATATCAAATAACGTAAAGATAATCATCAACATTTCCCAAATCCAAAATGTCAAACGATTCCGACATCGCCTTCATGCCAAATAAGCAAATAACGGCACTTCCGAGTTGAGATTTGCTGCGAAAAGCCGCGAGTAAAAGGATAGCATACCTTTCGAATTTAGCACCTAGTTTCGATATGATCAGATCGAAACTAAGAAAATCATGACATTTTACATGATAAATGGCGAATTTTGGTAAACTGTTTCAGATGGTAGTTATACCAGGGATACTATTAATTTTGGGATAGGAAAGTCCTATACTAACACACGTAGCGAAAACGGGGCCGTTTGCATAAATTACATAAATTATGGTAATCATCGGAATGTGTCGGTGACCGGCGTTGAACGCGTTTAACAGTGTTTAACCAGGTTTAACGTAATATTTGGTCAGCATAGGTTTGAGGGCGTTTGAGACGACGGTGGCCACGCGAAACCTAAATGTTGAATACGTAATGAATAAGGTGAATAACACGTAATCGCGAATGTTAATCTTATCATTTTGACATCATCATCATATATAACCGGGCGATGACTGTTAAAAATAATTCAAAATAGTGCACTCCCGTTGACATATTGGGTCGTCTGAGAGGCACGTGGCCAGCGTCGTGTCGTCTGCTACAATCACGCCTGATCAGTATAGCGCCACCAGTTCTATGCTGACCAAATTTTCATTTAAAAGTGGACCCGATCGGCAAGCTCACTGGCACACCCCTGGTTATACCATATATACTATATACCTAAGTATTACTTTGGTGCAAAAAAACCCAATTTCCAGAAAAATATCATCAACAAAATTGAGAGCGCAATCCCATACCCATCTCTCTCCTTTAAGGGTTCAAAAAAAGTAAGTCATCCCTTGTTTGCATAACACCACACACAAATGCTAAAATTGAAACGTTTTTGAAAAGGAAAAACGCCTAGCTACCAGTGGCGGCACCAGCCTCATATTTTTTTGTTGGTTGTTGGGGGGGGGGGGGGGGGGGGGGGCAAGAATCGCGCCCACATTTGTTGTGCCATTTTACGCTTAAATGGTCAAATTTGGTCTAATACTAACTAATTTGGTATGAAAATGCGCGCTTGCACGCAAAATTTAGCTGTTTTATCAAGAATTTGGTCTAATTAAACCTAATTTTGTAAGAAAATGTGCCCACAGCGTGGATGTGTTGGAGGCTGCGCCCTCAATTATGATAAAAACTGGGATTAGTATATTTTTATAATGGTATTACATGTATGAACTTACACCTATAAGGATTAAGAAAAATCAGCCCTCTTTGTACAAGAAAACGTCGATTCAAAAATGCTCTTACAGCCGGGACAAGCATTTTACGTCCGACAGTATCCCCCTGCAATACGTGTGATACATAACGCGAACCATATTTGCATAGAGGGCCTTTTTCAATAAATAGCGATGATATTGTTTTAATCAAGTTTTGCTGTGTTTTTGTTAGTAGAAACAACAATAATGGCAATTTTTAATGTTCATCTTGAATTCTGAAGTAAATTTTTATACATTTAAAATTTTCAACACCACTTAATGTCCCTTTAACTAAATTGATTTTTTTAGGGGGGGGGGGGGGGCCGTGGGGCCGCCACTGCTCGCTACCCATCAAAAGTGATGCCAACCAATAGCATGTTCAGTTCTTCCAAAACATTGACATTTTCACAAAATGATGTTTCAGAAAAAGTGGCACTTTCAAAATCTTATGCAAGAAAGTTACAAAAATGTCTCCAGTGCTGTTTAAAATTAATTTCAATTGTCTTTATTTTCAATTAAACGAAAGTCTTTTCTTTCTTTAGCTGGTCCTTATTTGAAATTAAAAATTAAATGATTTTATTTCATGCATGACTAGCCAATAGTGTCCACCATTCATGTGAATAACTTCCATTTATCGTCTTTTCGGAAAACATCATTTTGAGGAAATGTGACTGTTTTGGGAAAAGTAAACATGGTATTGAAAAGGGGAAACTTTAAGTTGGTAGCCAAAGGTTTTCCCTTTTGGTAAATGTTTCAGTCTCTAAAAAAGTCCAAGTGTGTGTTGAAATACACACAAACTGGTATAGAATCTTGAAAAGTGCCACTTTTTTTAAAAACATAATTTATGTGAAATGTGACTATTTTGGGAAAAGTAATAATGATATTGAAATGTTGGTAGCCAAGTGTTTTTGCTTTTCATAAAGTGTTTCAATGTCTCAAAACGTTCAATTGTGTATAGAATTATGCAAACAAATGTGATCAAAAATTTTAGGACTTACTTTTATTGAACCCTTTATGGATGCGCAGTACATAAATGCCTATATAAATAATCATGGTGTAGTATCTATGCTCATAAGTAATGCATTGTTGTATTGAACTGTGCACCATAGAATTTACTTTGGCCCTGAGCCATGGTATGTTAAATTGGAGACTCTATAAAGACCTCCATGCCAGGGTAACTTATTAACCCTAACTCTACCCCCCACTTTTTTCAGAATTTTTTCTTCGACATGGAAAATTGACCAAAATATCCCCCCCCCCCCCCCCCCCGGATTTGATCCAGAGACCTCCAGCATCAGAGATGAACGATTCCCCACTACACCACGGGTGCCAAGATTAGTTGCAGCATTATATTGCAGCATGTCTGTCTGCAAAATCATGGTACACACAAGCTTCCGTCGGTACATTTGCGATTTTGACCATGCAATTTTTTTCGGTCGGTTTTGAGGAAAATGTCATCGCTACACCCCCCCTCCCCCACTTATCAAGATTTCAGCTGCTGGCGGAAGAAAAAAAACTGTGTGCAAGTTTTACGATTCTTTTGGAGTCTGTAAAAAAATTGTCGGTACATCATGCCTTTCGTGGGTACAACTATGTCATGCCCCACCCCCACCCCAGCTTCATAAAGCTGGGTACGCCCCTGAGGGTGATTGATTCAAGTCTAACAAAGGATTCAAACAAGCCCTTTCAAAATAATGTATGCTGGATCTTGTGATAATTTAACTTTATATTGGGTAATTAATATTTTCTAATAGCAAAGATCAGGCTTTTGAAAAGTCGTCTCACTTGGGGGTGTCACTACTTTGAGCATTTTTGTGTCTCGAAAATATGAAGATTGCTATTTATCCAGACATTTTCACCAAGATGAGCTGAATAGTGTGTAAAAATGCATTGTTTGCTTTGTGTACACGCAATGTCCATCAGTTCAATGTGTTTATGACCCATGATCTATGCACACATTTCGATATAACATAGTTCCCAATTATGTAAAATTATAATTGCTGCTGCAAGATTTAGTCAGAACATTTTGCTGGTTCTCAGTACGCAACAGGTATCCTTTAACAATCAAAACTTCAATGTTTTGTATCGAAATATCATTTTGTCGTTGCACTCTTTGTAGGCATCAGTAGAAGGCAGCTCCACAGAGGAGACAAGTTTATTTTGCAACTCTTTTGTTCTTTTGTTTGCCATTTTAGTGACATCTGGGTTCAATAAGAGGTCACTACTCTCGTCATTTCGCATCGACCAACATTGGCAGATACAAGTTGACATTGCTCCAACTCGCGCATCGATATCCGCCGACGTCAGCCGATGCTATATGACGCGAGTATAAACATGGCATGACCAATGTGCTCTGGACTACTTTATTCTAGGTACCATATAAATAGTGTTTCAATCAGAAGTTATCATACTTTGAACTTTTATGACATACCAATCTCTTTTATTTCCTCTTCTTGATTCTCAGGCGTAGGCACATCTTCCGCAGCTGTCATGAGAATATTGAAAAATTATATTATTATTATACTTGACTTAATCTGAATTCAAATCCAATTACAAAATAAATTATTAAATAAAAAAATTAATAAAAAAATTAGAATAAAATATCAATCAATCAATCAATCAATCAATCAATCAATCAATCAATCAATCAATCAATCAATCAATCAATCAATCAATCAATCAATCAATCAATCAATCAATCAATCAATCAATCAATCAATCAATCAATCAATCAATCAATCAATCAATCAATCAATCAATCAATCAATAGAGGTGAAACACGAGACAAATCAGGACAGAAAAAGTGGTGTGTGCCGCCCACTCAGCACTCAGCAGGTCGCTACACGTAATCACACAGGAATTCAATGCATAAATTGAAAATATAATTACATAAAACAGAGATGTGGAGATCTCGTAACTGTTTCGTCATAGCTTCGATCAATATGTCGACGTCCATACAGGTGATTTCATTCTAAAGCCAATTTTGTCTTAATGCAATAATTTTAAAAACTTTAACCTATGGATGTGGTCTGTATAATAATAATGCTACATATCTGATAGCTAAAGTTCCATGGCAAGGGTTTCCTTTAGGGGTTAATGGACACAAGAGTATATATGCTTTTGCCTGGGTAACCGTTAGCCTAGTTACACTGACAGCCCTGTGGTGGGATAACTGATGGGAAATGGCATCTTCCCTGGACAGGTCAAAGATACAGATGACACATATTTGAATATCATCTAGTTGACACACTTTTGTATTGGAGTAGCCCTGAGGTAGGCAGAGCTGGCATATTCCATATTAAGGCCCCGTCTGCACAAACCGACCTATTGAGGTTCTGTGTGCAAGTCTGGGTAACACCTACATGTATGACGTTGGGCAGGTAACTCACAAAAATTACCAGCCCGACAGAAATTCAACCTGCCAGTGTGACTCACTTACACTGTGAGTTTGAATTTGTTTAATTGCCAGTCGGGCGGGTACTTTTGCATTTTCACCTGCCGACACAAACTTTACCCGCTACGGGCAAGCGGGTTTGCTATTTGCAGCCCTGGTTTTAACCTGCCACCATCAATATATATAATACAAATTATGCATGCTTAGAAACTCTATATTTTGTTTCCGGTGCAATATATTAAAGGGTAATTCTTTTTGTATTTTTTTACAATATCCTCAAACGAATAAAACAGACTTGAATCACCATATTGGTTGATCTTTGTAGAGTAAAGGTCCATTTATACGCCCGTCGTTGCGCATGGACAACATCCACAGATAAAAGTTGACATTGCTTCAACTCGTGCACCAATATCCGCAGTGACGCCAGCCGATGCCATATGAAGGGAGATAAACATGCCATAAGACCAATAGTTGGGGGGTCTAAGGGATATTTAGTTCACATTCTTCTAAAAGCACCAAGCAATTTGAATTTTTGATCCTCCAGTATGGCGGCCATATTGGAAATATTAAGCTTCAATTAAGCTTAGAATCATACCAAATTGTTTATCTGAGCACAAGGATTCTAAAAATGTATAGTTTGCCCCACTTCCGATGTGTGGTTACTGAGATATTGAGCAAAACGTGAAAAGATCATTAACCTTTGCTTTTGGGTCAAAATTTGAACATGTTCCAATTTTGACAAACGATATCTCAAATTGTTCGTCAGATCAAAAGGGTTCAAGAAATGGTAGTTTCTATCACCTGGAGCCATTATTGTCCATGGCAGTCCCAAAAGGCTCAAATGTTGGCATCCATCAAAATCAAAAGAGTATGGTATGGGCAACATATGGGCCAACTTTGGTGCTTTTAGAAGAAAATGAACCAAACATCCCCTGTGATGCCCTAACAGCCCCAACTACAAGGAGCTCTGGGCTATTTGATTTCAGGTACCATATAAATTGTGTTTTAATTTCAATATGAACTTTTATGAAAGACATACCCATCTCTTGGCCTTCATCAACATGTTCCTCAGGTGTAGACGTAGACGGTTCCATTCCTTGGTAAGCTGGCTGAAAGGCTGTTGTAAAAATGTCAACAAACGATATTATTATAGTTGATTTCAATTTGATTGGTTTTTGGCCGATTTGCACTACAGGGTGTCCCTAAAAAATTGTGCACATGGTTGCGCAACTTGTTGATAATGAATTCCTATATTTCGGTGTAATATGTTTATACACACGGAAAGGGAAAACACTCAGCTTTCAGATGCCGTTTATTTTATCTGATTTGGATTGGTCAATCTTGAGATATGGAAAATTAACTAGAGCTACCCAGAATCGATGTTGTGCCACTTTACAGTTTCAAAGGTTTACTCCTTCGATACAACTTCCACTTGAACGATTGACCTTCACCAGTGTTATGAAAAATATTTTTGTTTGTATTGAGATTGAATAGGTTTAAATAATAGAATGAGTGCCTGTGTATCCAATCAGAACTGAATATAAAGATGTTTGTTACATGATTTGAACCATTCCTTTTGACGAGGTTTCACAAAATGTTTATTGGGCCTACAAGACAGACGTCCATATGGCTGGGTGCGGCCTAAATTTTCAATAAACATGATAGAAGAGGGTGTTCATGGTCTTAAAATATCACGAAACAAGAAGTCCAGCAGAAGAGTCACCAGAGAGTTTGCCATTCATTTCTCAAACTCTCACGTACCATCTAGGAATAGGCTACTCCTATATAAAAAAGGAGTATTAGAAATACTTGGTAGATGGTATGGTACAAGCACCAATGTGCATAAAGAAAATTTTGGAATACTAAGATATGAAAAGTGGCAGGACACAGTAACACATTGATAGCGTGCACTTCAGAGGGATCCCAGAATAACTGCTCGTAGAAATCCCTTACCACATATTCCAAGGACATCATTTTTGTTCCTCAGCCTCTTTTAAACAATTCTGGTCAAATGCCCACCTCAATGTTTCAAGACGATTGATGCCCATGGATAGACCAATGTTAGTATCGTTTTGACGCTCACAATCATATATTCTGTAAAAGTGGCACAACGTCGATTGTGGGAAGCTTTGATAAACTGGGTATATCTCAGGATTGACAAATCCAAATAAAATAAAATAAACGGCATCTGAAAGCTAAGTTTTTGCCCTTTTCGTGTGTATAAATAAATTACACCAAACTTTAGGACTTCATGGTCAACAAGTTGCGCAAACATGTGCACAATTTTTTTAGGGACACCCTGTATATAAGATGAGACAATAGTTTGGGGCGGGGCTTTTCATTCGAATAATCATACCGTCAGTGCGTATGGTCACCACGTTAGCGCAGTGCTGCCATGTGTGCATGTGCAAAGAACATGATTGCTTTGAAGCAGAAAGTTGGTAAACAGCTCGCTGGATTCACCGATTTTATAAGGGGAAAATTTGTTGTTGTTTGATTAAAATAAATCAATAAACAAAATGCTTTATTTTATGATAAAAGATAAAAATAACCAATTAACTAAATTAGAATGCGAATAAATGACGCCCATACAACGATCCAAATATGGTACAGCCTATACATCATAAGACCATCGTTTATATAGCAAAACAGTTACAAACTATATTTTATTCTTTCCAGTTTTAGGCTCTCCTCGCAAATGACGGATCCGTGCAAACAGAATAAGGAATGATTAGTAGGGAGATACCAAAGGTTCAGGCACCCAACCCAAATTCTTAATACACACTTAAAAAGATGAAATTACAAATAACCTCTTTTGTGGGTCATCTATTTTGTGTGTCAAATGACCAGGAAAATGACACAAAAAGCATAACAAATGACTATCAAAAGAGTGACATTTAACCCCTTTTTCAGTTGGTGTATAGGTGACTCTGAAAATGGTGTATTTCTAACTACCTATTTTTTAAGTGTGTATAGAAATCTGGTATGTCTAAACCATATCAACCTGGGGTACCAGCTAACAGGTCCTCATACAAGTTATTAGTAATTAAACTTAACACGGTTCTTAGTCTTATATTCATGATGATTCTAACAAAGAGAAAACATAGAAAAACTTTGTTACCAACAATCTATCTTGACTATTTGTTAGTGGGATAAATACATACCTGGTCTGAAGATGTTGTTCCATGTGTGTTGTACTAAGGCAAAATAATCCATTGAGACCGTTATGAAGGAGTGGTATTCACTGCTAATGAAACAACTAACTTTAAATTGAGTATTGGTAAAACCAGATGATAGATTAGTTAGAATACAAAGTTTAATTACTACATAAATGTTATCATTTATGTGCTGTGTTTAATTTCACAGTTTTGGTCCTCCATGATGGTTGTGTTACAATAACAACTTGCGAATAACTTTACGGATAGAGAATAAGTATATCGATAGTGGAATGGAAGACAATATTATAGAGATTATCAACAGTCAAATTGCTTTAATTTAGCAATGTGGTGAACATTTCAGCACACAAGAACACTCGTCTTCAGAAGTAAATAATTAACGATTGTTCTGTGATTACGAGGAAACAATCTGTGGTCACTAGGTGAAATCTGGTATGACCCAGAAATTTATTATCTGGGTCCTCGTTAATATAATGATTGTTTTTTACGTTATCACAAAAAAATTAGGGCAGTAACATAACTACACCGGACTTTAGAATAAAAACAATAATCAACACTCAACACAATGTGCGTCATACGTTGATTAGAGTGGAATTTAACCCTTTCTGACTGTGCTATGTTTTTCGTGTGAATCAGGGAGGGGACAAAATATGAATTTTAATTCATGAACTACCCCCCCCCCTTTCCTGGATATGAGCCCGTACCCATATGCACACTTACAAATCAGAAACACAAATGTAAACATGGACTTCACCTAAACTTAGTTTGACCAAAATAACTTTTTCCAAGATTAAACTCTATGTAGGGAAAACTTGCACACAACGCACAGATACAACACATGGGTGGTTTATTGCTAAAATCAGAAAAACAGGTTCTGACCAAGCTCCATTCACAACTTTGTATTTCAAAAATTTGGTCTCACAATTTCCCCAAGTATGTAGCTGCTATGTTTGCTACTTTTAAGTTTTAAGTTCTCCAGTTATTGGAACCATTTATGGGGGACACATTGTAATTACAAAAAACCACCCCCATATCATTGTTGTCACAAACAAGATTATGTAAACATGAGATAAAAAGCTGTTTAATTACAAAGGGAATCAAATAACTTATCATATTCATTCAAATTTACAGGGATACAAACAATCTAGCGAGGCACTTTGTGAATAGAGTTCCCAGAATATGCCGCCAAATAAGGTCACATTATTTTACCCATCAGGTAAACGAGTGACCACTTTTTACACCTATTTGGGTAAATCAATGGGTATAAATATGTGAGATTTACTATTTAAAAAAAACACCAACAAATTTGGCTGATATTTGCCTTTTTACTAAAAAAAAGAGGAAAAATCTGTTGAAATATTATATTGACCTACATGAAAGGTAAATAATATGGTTGGTTCGATTTCCCCCTAAAACCAGTAAATTTTCATTTTGCTAGGTGGCACACTGTAAAAGTGATGACATTAGAATTTGCAGAGAGCGGAGCATCAAAAGGGAGTTTTCCGGATGGCACAAATTCAATCTTTTATATTAGGCGAGGAAAAAACACACCCCCTGACTGACCCACTTTTTGCGATTTATTTTATTTTTTAGATACATCTTTCTCAAATCATGTAAAATCAGCAGTTTTTGGCCGAAAAATCTGTCATAAATTTGTTTCCACATATTTTTAACACATTTCCTGATTTTTGCAGATTTTGATGACATTTTAGGTAAAACCACCCGCCCGACCGACCCTACTTGACAGGTAGGTCTTCCCGCCCGTAAAACAGAAAGCAGAAAACTAGAATATGCGGAGTGCATTGAAAGTGTCTAATTGACCTCTGCATGTTTTGATTCGTTGTTCAGGCAGCCTGGGTTTGCCGATTTTTACTGCAGGTAATTAGCAAACTGGTGAACATGTTTTTATTCGTTATTAAAGAGATTGAAAGTATGCAGTGTCGTGTATGAATAAACAAATCAGTGCACTTGTGCATATGTTGGTTAGCTCACTATAGCACTCCCCCTGCAGGTCGTGCCATTATTCACATGTCAACATCAGCGCGCATGCATTGATTTGTCTTATTTCTCTCGGAACAACACATACGCATTTATAGACCTATACACTTCAGATACAACATCCAATACATACAAACTCTATCACAATCTCTGCTTTTTTGGCAAAATATTACATTTGATTTATTAACATGATTCGGACCTATACATTTCGGCCGCCATAAACAATATTGACAAACAAGTGCCCATATCGGTTACAAATACTCAAGTCTTAAAAACACTTTTCAAAAATACCAATATGTGTATTTCACATAAAACAAATATTAAATAAACACTGTGTTATTTTTAAACCACTTTATACATTGCTCCGTCTAGCGTACCAACACCTCTCTTATAACATGGAGAAGTAAATTACTGTTAGTAAGTTTTTATTACCATTAACATATTATATTATTGACTCCAATTGATTATTAATGCCTTATCAAAAGCTAATTGACTTAAGTGATTCTTAGTTAAAGTCCATTTCATGTCCACATTTTCAATAGAGCATGTTTATTTTCTGATTGAGCTACTATCTATAAGCCTGTTTCTATTTTAACGCAAAAGGGGGTGACTGGTGGCGATTGGTGGTCATGGCCTGACGCGCAACCTTTTTCACCACTTCCATCACCACCAAAATAACCCAGTATTTCTGGGTTATTGGTGGGGATTTTAGTGGTGATCTGGAATAGAAACAGGAGGTGATTATTTAAGCGGTGATGAGATTCCACACGCCGCGTTAAGCTTCCGCGACACATGCAAAAACATTTTTCTCAGTGCGCCCACGCGCAGGTAATAAAGATAGGCACTG
Source organism: Ophiura sarsii (assembly GCA_035610835.1). Lineage (NCBI taxonomy): Eukaryota > Metazoa > Echinodermata > Ophiuroidea > Amphilepidida > Ophiuridae > Ophiura > Ophiura sarsii. Next base: position 40,803,823 of record CM069451.1, on the reverse strand, counting down.
TTAGCGTGACGGTTTCCGTGGATACGCTTGATTTGCGTGTATTTTGGTGAACTTCCGGCATCACCACTTTTGCTGTATCACCACCTTTTGGTGCCAAATAGAAACATGCCAAAGGTGGTTAATGGTGGTGATGATCATCACCACCAAAAGGTGGTTAATGGTGGTGATGATCATCACCACCAAAAGGTGGTGATGGAATAGAAACATGCTTTATGTAAGCAGGTGTGTGTGTACCATCAGAAATGGTGCATTGACATCACTGTCATAAGAAAATGAAAAAGACTTTTAATAAAGTACAGTTATATTCATATATTCAAATCCTAACATATATAAACTCCTCCAAAAAGTTTCAATCATCAATTTTTTGGATGTTTCGCGCGTGATAAGTTTATATCATGTTACATAATAATGGAAAGAGCTGATGTGCCTATCTTTCAAATGATACCACATTTCAGTGCTCAGTCACTTGCTTGAGAATGTGGAGAGGTCCAAATTTCACCACTATTTTGTGCTCAAAAGAGCATCTCTTTTGTCTGTTCAATGAAATGTTATATTGATAACTTGAGTATAAGGAGAGATGCTTATTGACATTTGAGGACAAAATAGTGACGATTATGGCACATTCAGATTGAGACCTCCCCATACTCTCAGCAAGTGGCTTAGCACTGAAACAAGTAATTGCTACAAATTTGCTTTCCATTGATGTGCAATGTGAACATATCACAATATATACAAAATATAGGACATTGAAAAAAAATCAAGAATTTTTTCTTCTTCAGGAGTTAAGAAAGAAATGGTTCTATTATTTTTACAAACAAAAGTTGAAAGCACCTTGGGATATTGTTGTTTTGGAGAAAAAGTGACAATATTTTCAAAGGTAAACATTGATATTCACATAAATACTTTGTATACCGAAGAGAGTAAGCAAGCTAATACTAATTTATAAAGAATTCTGATAAAATACTGGTAAAAATATTAGTGTTAAAAAATTATGAAATGTGGTACATGCGCACATTTTAATGACAGTTAATAATATCTAACAGTAACGTGTACTTTCAATGTGCTTTTCCATCTATTTTGATAACTTCCCGTAGGAAAGTGACATCATATAAAATAAATGTCAGTATAGCGTTTTTCATAAGGGAAGTGGGTATATCTTATAAGAGGCATTAATCAGTACAATACTATACATGTACATCTATCCCCACTGACAATGTATTCCCATTCATTTAGGCACAGCTATATATATTTGGCATCTTCCACAACAATGTAAAATGACTGTGATTATTTTACTTGAATCTAATCAGCAGCGTAACTAGGGTCTACAATATGAGGGGGCATGCCTGTGATATGGGGGGGGGGGGGGGGGGGGGGGAGGGATATACGCCCCTGAATCCAATATCCTCTCAAACCCACTCTCCAAAATGTGTAAGCTTCCTTATGCCTACACAGCTATTTTCTTTGGCCCTGCATCACGGTAATTCTGCTGCCAGTACCTGTACAGGTATTGTATGCTTAGTACCTGTATGGGAACTGGACTGTGCCTATACTGGGCATACAGTACCCATACAGGTACTGGACATACAATTTCCATACAGGTAGTGGGCATACAGTACCCATACAGGTAGTGGGCATACAGTGCCCATACAGGTACTGGGCATACAGTACCAACAGGTACTGGGCATACAGTACCCATACAGGTACAGGGCATACAGTACCCATACAGGTACTGGGCATACAGTACCCATACAGTACCCATACATGTTCAGGGCATACAGTACTCATAAAGGTACCGGGCATACAGTACCCATACCGGTACTAGGCACACAGTACTCATACAGGTACTTGGCATACAGTACTCATACAGGTACTGGGCATACAGAACCCACAGGTAATGGGCATACAGTACCCATACAGGTACAGGGCATACAGTACCCGGCATACAATACTCATAAAGGTACGGGGCATACAGTACCCATACAGGTACAGTGCATACAGTACTCATAAAGGTACTGGGCATACAGTACCCATACAGGTTCAGGGCATACAGTACTCATAAAGGTACGGTGCATACAATACCCACAGGTACTGGGCATACAGTACTCATACATGTACTAGGCATACAGTACCCATACAGGTACTGGGCATACAGTACCCATACAGGTACTAGGCACACAGTACCCATACCGGTACTAGGCACACAGTACCCATACAGGTACTGGGCATACAGTACTCATAAAGGTACTGGGCATACAGTACCAACAGGTACTGGGCATACAGTACCCATACAGGCACTGGGCATACAGTACCCATACAGGTACTGGGCATACAGTACTCATACAGGTACTGGGCATACAGTACCCATACTGGTACTAGGCACACAGTACCCATACAGGTACTAGGCACACAGTACCCATACAGGTACTAGGCACACAGTACCCATACAGGTACTAGGCACACAGTACCCATACAGGTACTAGGCACACAGTACCCATACCGGTACTAGGCACACAGTACCCATACAGGTACTAGGCACACCGTACCCATACAGGTACTAGGCACTCAGTACCCATGCAGGTACTGGCATACAGAGTAACCATGTTGCCAGACATTAGTAAACGGCTGTGTAGTATGAATAAGTATATGTGACCTGCTCCCACAAAACCCGACATAAGTCGCCAGAGCACTTATGGAAATACAGCTCAATAAAGGTGTCCCAAATCAATAGAAAACAAAGACATTTTCAAGAGAAACATTGATTTTTCAGGGACAAAAGTTTGAGCAATTATGACAAGTGATACATCATTTTAAAGCTGGTTCTTTCAGCATGTTCAACATCTACAAATCAGAAGAAATTTTTTTTTCAACACTTATGTCTGGTTTTGTGGGAGCGGGTCACATATACTAGTTTAAACCTTACTTGTTTTACATACAAACCCTGTTCTTGGGATACATCAGTAAACCTCTCATTTCTGCTGCTACATTTAGTCATTGTATATTTGAACAGTGTGAATGTTACAAACCTAAAGGTCAAAGCACTGAATTTTTGCACAACAAAAAGATAGCATTTTAGGGCAAATGTAATTCAGAAACAACATACTGTCTAAACAGCTTTAAAAAAGGCACCTCAACATCTTTTTGGGTAGGTAAAAATAAATAAAGTAAAAACATAATGTTTGAGTAAAATTATTGCAGAAAAAGCACATATCAAAATATATAAAACACCATGGAATTTGTCAAGTATACCCTTTCAACAGCTGAGACGATCTCAGTTCAACAGGTCACTAATTTTGGACCTTTTAAAAAACACACAGAATAAAAATTTGCTAAAGGGAACCCTTAAAAAAGGTTGGTATGCAAACACCAAATTAAACCAGTTAGACCCGGTCTAAATGAAGAATCCTTCTGGAAGGACTATTTTGTATCCCTTTATACTCCATACTAAATTCCAATAAAGTAAACTTGGGAGTCATCTAACTAGGCTAATATAACACTAAAACGTATTGCCTCTTATAATGTTCATTAATAAGGCCAACAAAAATAAATGGTTTGCTTGTCCATAGATGCCGATTTTTTGTTAATTTAAAAAAAATTCAATCCTGTATCAAGTATCAATATGAACACTCACAAATAACAATACATAGGCAAAAGACAAATATCTTAATGTTAAAAAAAAGGTGGTGTTTCAAAACATGTTTTTCTTCCATTTTTATGATATTCATTTTTTCACCAACGAAAAAAGGTGATTTTTTTTGTTGAAAAAAAGAAAGAAAAAAAGTTTAAAACGTCACGGTCAGGACCGTAGGAGACGGTCGGTCGGTCGGACGAGGACAAGCAAACACCTTTGTTTTGGGCCTAATGCAGAAGGAGTTAATCAAAGCATAAAAGGGTCCTTTCTGGGAGGACTATTCTTTATTCAGACCAGATTTAAAGTTAGGCCCGGTTGTTTTGTGCATACGGTCCTTACACATTAAACATATAAATAATGCACCTTTCTGTTACTTTTAGTTTTGCATAGCTTACATGATGAGGGTCAATATTAAAAGCAGACAAAAATGTGTGCAGGTTTGGCGACTAAAAACCCCCACACCACTGTTCTACGGGCCTGACCGACCCATTCGCCTTATCTCCAATTATCACCGTTTAAAAATCATATATTATGCAGTGTTACTATATTTGACAAAGTGAAGTAGCCCAATAGGCTTTGATAGCTAGGTTATCAAGTATCATTTTGGCAAATTGGGATACTTATTAGGCAAAATAAAAAGGCCTTGTCTCAGAAACCTGCGCGCATAGGTATGTGAAATAAGCTTTGGCTCTACGCAGCTGTGCATTTTTCTTCCAATTTTTTTTCTCTCTGTGAGCTTGAATCAACACGAAAATGATACGCATACATTTGGAAACCAGCAAATTCATCGTACACGCTTGTTGATTAAACTTGAACTCCATGTAGATGGTCCTCTATATAAAAAAGGTCAAATTAAACATGGCCAGTTAAAAAAAATACCATTAAAAAACCCGCATAGTTTATTCTCTATACAAAATTAATCGCACAGCACAGCAAAATATTTCAGAGACAAACCTTTTTTTGCCTTACCAACTAATCCATCTTTATTTATACAGATTAGTAGGACAATTGCGCTAATAACACCATACATTGGACAGCTTGTCATTTCTAACCCCTGCCCCCCCCCCCCCCAATAAAAGGATAATCTTTAATCAAAATATTGTGCTCCAATTTCGCTTCCCAAAAGAGGCATCAGGCATATTCTTACAGCAAATTATTCTATGTTTAGAAACACCGCTACATTATGATTAGAAACACTGCTTGTACTCCTTATAATGCTGATCATATTTCTGTTAACATATACAGTCACACCTAGGCATTATCAATTGTTACATTTAGAATCATAAAGAAATGTACACAAATAAACAAAACATGGTTTTGATCATAGCTGATCTATTCAAAATTACATATACAATAATTAATTAATACAGTATGCGTGCTACACCTCCATGACCCTTTTACTGTTTCGTAATTTAAAATATAGTTATACATTAGAATAAAACCAAATATAATTTCACAATGGATACAAATGTTGCAACAACTCTGCACAATAAATGAAAGTTTCATCACATCTCTCCAGACATGGCATTTCAGGGGTAGAATTTCGTTATGAGCCGCGAGAATCCAAACGGATTCTCGCGGAAGGATTTTGCGAGAATCTGGATTTTCGCAAATTTTGAGAATCCATGGATTTTTGCGAAATGAATGGAAATAATATCAAGAATAAGGCTATAAGCTTGCACAACTTCCAAATTCGGCATGTTTGTTGACTAAGGGTCAAATACCAGATATCTAAGGTCCTGATTTGGACTTATAAAAAAACCCACATGGATTCACGCTGTAGTGTTTTTACGCGAATCTTCACGCAGATTCACGCCGAAATTCTACCCCTGCATTTCAAAATTAATTTTCCTTATAATGACATAAATGTATGATCAAAATATGTATATCTTTTAGTTGTTGCCTAAATAGTTGAAGTGTAGGCATTTGTTGCCTAAACTACAACTTTCAGTTGAGGTTTATGTAACATACTGGCTCATAGTCAAATTAAATTAAGTAAAGGTTGGTATCAATCAAGCAAAATTGCGATCAAGCATAACGAGTCTGAAATCGATCATATCACAGATTAAGTTTTCTACTTAATTGTATTGATAATTTGTAATGCAACATTTTGCAGAAAACCCCATACAGAATTAATTCCAAATATATTATCAGATGAAAGGTCTTCAAAACAAAAGAAATTATTTCCTTTGTTTGGTCATATCTCAAAATCAATATTTGCGACTTGCGACTCATTTTGCTTGATCATATCACACATATATATAACCATTTCGCTGGCAAATACATACTTGCTGTACCTGTACGAGCAGAGCGATAACAGATAGGTTGACAAACAATCAGATATCAAAGTGGGAAGTAAAAACAAACAAATTTGAAACACTTGTTGAATTACAATCTGGTGAACTACAATCTAAAAAACTCATTACAAAAGTTCCATTTGCAAAATGTTCATAGCGAGTGTGAAGTAAAAACAAACATATATTCTAATCACTAGTTGTAGCTTGTCGTTTTCAATAATTTGTTACAATTTATAAAGAGATACAATAGCTCAAGTTGTAAAACATTAAAAGCAAAATCAAATTCTCATCACAAAGAAGATTTCTTGAGCAGCACCAGCATGCTTCCCTTTCATCAGATGACCACTGATTTCTGTCACCAGTGTCTACTGGTTCCCATTGACATTACATTGCAATGAAAGGCTTACAATGTTGTTAGACGAGGGTCTTTAAGAAAAACTTGCCTGAAGTAGTATAATTGATCTGACTTCTATTCAGTCCTCTCTTGTTTTTCTTAAAGACCCCTTTATTTTTTTAACAACACATTTGAGTCGAGATCCAACTTCTTCTTATATCTGCGGCCAAGATTAGACAAGTTCCACCAGTCCCCGAGAGTCTTCCTACGCCGTCTGAGCTTAAATAACCCAGAATGCAAAGGTTCGATTACAGTTTTTTTCATGCCAGACTTTTTGTGACAGAATTCTTGACACACTGAATTATTCAAGAGTGAAGGTAATTCGATACCCAGTCGCAATGCGAGTGACGCGTGATTCAACAAGCATTTGGTTGAACTACAATCTAAAAACAATTACAAAAGGTCCATTTGTAAAATGTTCATAGCGAGTGTGAAGTAAAAACAAACAGAATTCTAATCCCTTGTTGTAGCTTGACATTTTGATTCAACAATAATTTGTTATAATGTATAAAACAAATACAATAGCTCCAGTTGTAAAATGTTGAAAGCATAAACAAATTCCTATCAGTTGTTGCACCATGTCTGTTTGTTTCAACAATATTTTGTGAAACTTTGATATAAAACAGTTACAATAGCTGTTTGTACAATGTTCAAAGCAGCAACAAATGCTAAGTAAACATATATTTATCACTTCTTCGCTCTTATATTCCACAAGCACTTGTGAAACTCTTATATAGAACAGTTACAATAGCTCCTTGTAAATGTTCATGTTGACAAGTGTAACATAAAAACAAACACATTCTGTGTCGGTGGTGAGTGTTTTGATCAGCATCGGCTCTCGTCCACTTTGTCGTACTTCTTTCGTGCCTGGAGTCTCTCGTAGCGGAAGTTTTCATAATGGATACTGTGAGTCACGTCTTTAAGGTCTTGTAGGTGGGTTCGGATTAGCATGTCTCGGAGGTTGGAGAATTCACAGTGGTCAGGGTTTTCAACTAGGAGTAAAAAACAAACAAAAAGGTGTTATTTGCTGCCCAGCCAATCAATTAAACTTAATACATCCTGTGCTGTGTACCAAATTCATGAAGACGATTCGCATCAATCAAGTATACATGTACATGTGAGAAATACACGTCAGATTCACACAGTCAAGTGCAAACAGATTTCAGATTTACTGTTTCCATGAAAATATGTTGCAAAATAATGGTGAATTATTTTGCCGTCTATTGTATTGTTCTACAATCATTCTAAATCAAAGAAGCTTTGGTGCACGGCTGGAACTTCAGATTTTGTTCAACCAGCCAGTCAGGCAGGTAACTCACAAAAATACCTGCCCGTCAGAAATTTCACCAGCCAGTGTGACTCCATTACACTGTGAGTTTGAAAAACGTTACTCGCCAATCAGGCATAGCTCCTGATATAATTGATCGATTTCAATGATTCCTCTTGTCATATGAGCAGAATAAGTTGCTCTTTGAATATAATAATAATAATAATAACACACACTTATAGAGCGCTTTACTTTAGTGAGATCTAAACTCAAAGCGCTGTACAACATATAAATACAAGATTAAAGCAAAAATACAACAATGATCATAAAACTACAGAGATAAACATACACAGAGTCAAATGCATATTTAAACAAGAGATATGAATGTGTATGGCATCATGCATTTTGAAATGAAAAATCATGAACAAATACACATAATTAGATTTCCAAGTTAAATAAGTAGGTCTTAAGTCGCGACTTGAACTCCTGAACTGAACCTGCCTGGCGTATGTCCATTGGGAGAGTGTTCCATAATTTAGGGCCCGCGATGGAGAAAGCTCTATCACCGAAAGACTTTATTTTGCTTTTTGGAACAACAAGAAACTCACGGGAGCCAGAGCGAAGGTTAGCCGTGGGAATATAAGGTTTCAGCAATTCAGACACATAACTTGGACCAGCATTGTTAAGTGATTTATACACAATGAGCAGGAGCTTGAACACGATTCTTTTCTTAATGGGAAGCCAGTGGAGATTTCTGATGACGTGACTTATATGGTCACGTTTCTTTGCGCCCGTAACTAATCTTGCCGCTGAGTTTTGAACACGTTGTAATTTAGAGATAAGTTTATCAGGAAGTCCGTACAAAAGGCAGTTACAGTAATCTAATTTGGATGAGACAAACGCGTGCACAAGTTTCTCCGTTGACGCTCGATCAAGGTACTTTCTGATCTGTCCAATGGCGCGTAAAGCAAACGAGGCTGATTGACACAGTTTATTCACATGTGCAGTCATTGACAGATGTTGGTCAAAGATGACTCCAAGGTTTCGTGCAGCATCTGACGGAAACATGGGACTATTACCGATAGTTACAGGGTTGATGGGCACAGTTTGCGTGAAACGAGAGGTAATATGTATAACCTCAGTCTTACTGTCGTTCAGCTTTAACTTATTTGCAGTCATCCATCCTTTGACATCGGCGATGCAGTGCTCCAGACGAGAAATTGCTTCCTCTCTTTCATCAGGATGAAATGTAACATACAATTGTGTGTCATCCGCGTAAGATAGTACATCGATGTCATGGCTAGAAATTACGTCCTCAACTGGAGCACTGTACATGGTAAATTTGGAGGGACCAATCACAGACCCTTATCAATTTATGCGTTCGTGAAAGATTGGATCCAACTGCAACAGACTGCACTCGATTAGAGAGATAGGATTTAAACCAATATGTGTCTCATTGGTTTGTCGAATTTGTTTGGTCTATTTTCAAACAAATATTCATTCCCGTACAACTTCTTTTTGACTCACCCGGTAGTATTGTGACAGTGGGACTATACAATTATAGTTGAGTGAGTTCCAAATTGGCGAGAAATATGCGGTTTATATGTCTCCATGCAGGAAAGTAATCTAAGCATATACGCACAATTCTGGTGTATGCTTGCATCACACATATGATGCAAAGTGAACCTTGTTACGTCATCATGCGAGCATCATGTGCGCCCATGCTTCTATGTATTAACGCGCTGCTGTAAGATGGCTCGCCAATACTTCATCAAAATCTTGAAATACATAATTTGTGTAAAACCTTTGAGAATTTAGTGCAACAAAGTCCTATCTGCATTGGCTGCCATTTGTTAGATTGTGTTTTCAGAAGGGCGTATCTTTAAGCACTCTAAATATATAACATGTGGCAGCTATTGTAGATATGGCCTTTTCACATAACTAAGATGTAAGTGAACAAAATATCCTATCTGCTAAAGCTGTCCTAGCTGTGTTACTTAAGTTTATATCAAGGGGTCTGCTATAGACTACCACACATGATAACATCTGGTAGCTATTGTAGATGGACCCTTGTTGCACTAAACCCTCGACTTGTTTACACTTTTGAGTTGTCATAGTTACCTTCAATAAGACCCCAATTTGTTTTTCTGCCTAAAACTTCCTTTCCGTCCACAGTATGTGCCTTATCACTGCCGACTACTGCAAATGGCATTTGATCCTATGGAAATAAATAAATTTGGTGATAAAAACTACATCTTATACATAACATCTTCAATATTTCAATCCAAAACATGGAATTTATGGAAACCTGAGAATCAATTACAAAATACAGCGCTCATAAAGTAATGTACCAGGTAAAATATATGCTTATAACTCAATAACTTTTGCTGATCAACGTAAAATATTTAGATACGGAACGACTTAGGGCAAACAAAATTGGAATGTTTTTTTGTTGAAATATCACCCTATGTCCTCTTTTAGCACTATCATTGGTATTTAATATGCAGGACTTACATTTTCATGGTGCTTTTGCGAGAAAAATAACGGACTTTTTTCCTCACCCTGTGATAATAAGCCTGGTTCACATACTGTAAAATTTGAAATGTTCGCGCTACATTTATTTTTGCACTGTTCACACTCGAACCAGCTACCGCGAAAATAATAACGCTGAATAAATTTCGTTTACGTAATGAAACTACGAATCGCAAATTTAAAAACACTTAAAGCAGTTGAATTATCTGCAAAGCGCCAAAAAAATCACACAAAAAACAACCAGTTATACAGTATTTGTTATCGACACAATTTTTAGCCTCAAAGATTGTTTAGAATTTCAAGTAAACTTACCCTGAGCCCAGTGTTTATTGAGGCGTCTTCGTCGTCTATTTCCAAGTCTTTAATCGGATATGTGGATACGCCCTCTCTGTCTAGATCTGCCATTATCTGATCAAATAAATAAACAAAATAAATAGTACATTAATGAGGTCATCACATAAATAGTACATTAATGAGGTCATCACTCACCTTTGTATGTTTTTCTTTCTCTATATGCTGTGATGTTAGTTTATTGAAGCGACCACAATATGGTCTATGCAAGTAATATGACATGTACCTGCTCCTATGTATCTGCAAGATCTTATTCAACAATACGAGCCCACTCGCAATCTTCGTTCTGGCTCAAAATATCTTCTTGCGCATGTTTCTTCACCTTCTACTTCATATGGTCGCCGTTCTTTTCAAGATGCTTCGGCTGAACTTTGGAACAACTTACCATATCATGTTAAATCCGCCAAAACTCTTGAACAGTTCAAATCATTGCTAAAAACTTACCTATTTAATGTTAATGTTTAATTTATTTTTGTTTTGTTTTTTGTTACTCATGTTACTGTGTGTTTTTGTTTTTTGTTTGTGATAGCGCATAGGGACTTAATTGTGTTATGCGCTCAATAAGTATGGTTTTATTATTATTATTATTATTATATTGTGCTGTATGTAAGGGAGCAGGGGGGTTGTGCGAGCAAGAGCTTGAGTGCCACTGGCGGGAGAAGGGTAGTGGTGTCAAGCCTGTTTAATGCCTTGGTCTGGTAAAGATTTCATCCACTCTTGGATACAATTTGCCTTATAACTATATTGATACAATTTGCCATAACCTATGAATGCTGCTACCAACATGATCAAATACCAATCGCAGCAACGGTGCAAGAATGTTGCTTTAATCATACCACTGAGCAGAGCCAGTGTAAATTATATAACCAAAATAAAAACTTATTTTATTGCAACAGTTACGCAAAAGTACACATAGGCTACGAACAATTATTTTGGGAGTGCGACACCATTAGCGTGATGCACGATCACCTGGACTCTGGCTGAGGTGGACCAGGTTTGATTCCAGGAGGTGGCACACCCCATCTAATGTGCCATTATTTGTCCCATATTCCCACCCCCTGTTAGCTTTACCACCTGAATGGGTTAGGGTTAATATTATTATCTTCATTATCACAGAGTGTTTATAAGGTGCACTACGAATTAGCTCTAAACTAAACAAATCATCATTACAAATAAAACAATACGATTAGAAGACAAGTGAAAAGGGAAAGCAAAACTTGCCAAGAATTTAAGGCGGTTCAACCTTGTGCACATGACACAAAAGTACCATTGCCTTAAAACTCAATTGCCATACCATTAATCAATGGGCCATGAAATTTAATGGAAATGTTACCAATTCAGTGGTGTTAAATCAATGTAATTATGATTCACATTATTTACAATCAAAATAGCAATCCAAGGTTTCACATAAATCTTTGTAAGGATGTGTTTAACAGTGTTTAATGGACCATACACATCTAATAGAAACATAGGATTATTTAAATTTAAATAAAACATAATACCATTCATTTGACAAGAAAAAGGTATATAATTCGATTAAGAATGTTCATACACAAAACTTTCTGCCTGAATAGCTACATGTATAGCCAAGAATTGGTAGAAAGGTGAATGCTCAACTCCTATGATGGTTTGTATTTGAAGTCTTTTTGATATTGCAGATTTAGAATTTAAATAGCAATAGCAAACAACATATTGAAGTGACAAGACAATGAGCGTATTTCTACAGAGAGGAATTAGCCTGAACATTCCGGATCTAAACAAAACAGGTCCTCTCCACCTTCAAACGGATAATCCTTCTGCGGCAAAGGATCCTCAAAATATAGGATAGCGTAGAGAGATAAGCTGGCTAAATGCCAGGGCTAAATGCCAGTGAGAGCTCTGTAGAAACACCCCTACATGAGATTAGACGGCTCACCAGAAATTGCTACAAATATGTGATGCATAAATGATCAGCGATATCAATAAACTAGTTAGGATCAATTTAGCAGTGAGTTGTCATTTCTGGCACAATATTTTGGATTCGGTTCGTAAATTTACAATTTGATCAGTATTATATAGTCTTATCATGAAAGTGCTTTTGCCCCTTCTTATTCTCACAGGTGTTACACACATACATCATGTGTGGCTTTATTTGCATCTGAGTCTAAAATATTCGGTAATCTGGAGGGGGGGGGGGGGGCAATGATAAAGAAAATGATAAAACTATGCTCGAACTCTTTGCGCTCCTACATGCGTAATAGTCCCGCCACAACAAAATGATGCAGCCTGATTCAAAAACGTAGGTCAAGTGGAGTATTCTGAACCCTTAAGTGCGGACCCTGCTCAATGTTTGTGTAGAGTTTTAACTCTACATAGATCAGATGACCATTAACCCTTACAGCCCCGTATCCCATGAAATCCCATTTCCCAGCCTGTCGGTTCCACCTGGCGCTGAGGTTTTTGGGTGAAATAATGGCCCCGGGCTATATAAGCTGGGCGAATACACTCGCCCAGCACAGCTTCCCCCGTGGCGCAGTTGGTAGAGCGTTCGCCCGTCAACCGAGAGGTCGTGGGTTCAAACCCCGGGGCGTGGCACCTCTTGTTGTGTGTGCTTTTTTCGCTTGAAAAATTTTTTGTTGGAAAATCCACCGGGAGTGTTAGGGTTAAGAGTTAAAACTCTTAACCCTTTGAACCCGACGAGCCGCCAGACCGGCTTACGCATATGTACCATCAACCCGACGAGCCGGTCTGCAGGCTCACATGTAGATGCCTAAAAGGGTTTGTTTACATAGATAAGACTACTGGGCATCTAGAAATTGCCGGGTCAAAGTTCAAAGGCTTGTTGTTTTCAATTGACGAGTGATTTTATCAGCACATTTTGCTGGCTGTTTTTTGTGTCTTTTCGCATCAAAATTACATTGAAATATGGCGCGTTTTGGACATGCTGGACGATAGGGATACTGCTGAGGATTTGTTTAGATGATAGTTCTGGAATTTCAGATGATTTTGAGACTGAATCTGATGGTGACGATATGAATATTTGACGACAGAATGTCATTGAAGGAAATCATAAGCTTTTCATGTATTTTCGGTAATGTACATGTACAGGTGGGTTTTGGGGTCCAAAATGTCGCCCTTTTTTATTTTTGTCCTGAAAGCACTATTCAAGTAAACTGTTATTGTTTTTATATGATTGTATAATATTACAGTTGATTCGGAACAAGTTTCGTATTGTTTTATCCATTTCCTGCAAAAATCAATATTTTGTGTGTTACCCCCGGAATGGCCAGGGTCAGCGGTACACATTGCCTGGCGCGGTCAGGGTTCAAAGGGTTAATGGTCAACGACAGTGTGTCCCTGCGTCTCTGAATGTGTCATGTAGAAACCAGGATGAAGAGTTATCAGCATATGGTTATCGTCTCTTTTGGATCATTTGTTGACTGCTTCCAATACTTCTTTTAACTACGTCACATACAGGTATATATAATGGATGTACGGCACATAGCCTCCTGACTATAGACAGACACATGTGTGCGCACCCCGATTAGATCACAGATCACATAAGCGCATGCTTATACAATCTTACACAATTATGGTCGCAGATCAGAGCGGAAGATCGAGAAAACGTATTGCGCACCACGGATGTAGAGAGGTAGGTCTACCCTGCAAACTTGTTACCCAAGGTCAACCTTCTGCCTCTCTACAACACTCAGATTAGATTTCACAATATTTCTTTTTGAAAAACATGTTCCATCAAATTGATCTGTATGTGACACAGCTTACGAATTGTCCTTGTTCACCATGTTGTCTCGCATCATCCTTTATGTTAGTTAACTTACCCTTTGTTTAAATAATTGCCTTTCTTCTATCGTGAGTGTATCTGCCTTTGCTATGACGGGTACTACGTTGACGACTTTGTCCAATCTCTTCATGAATTCTGTGTCCAAAGGTTTCAAACTGTAAAGGAGAAAACAAAAACAGTGCAATTTTTACGGGTTATAACATACAATGTGTCAATGGTTAAAGCAAGACGAAAAGACAGTCGCTTGATTGTCCTCCATCATTCGCACCTTATTATTTGAAACTAGAAAAGACAACCGGCTGTAATCTGTCAAGGGCGTAACTAGAAGGCTTGACCCAGCGCCACCCTCACCCTGCCAGAAGGCTTGCCCACCCTGATGCCTCCAATTGAATCACAGCGAACTGTTTACCAAACTTCCTGCTTCAAATTATCGCATTCTTATCACACACACACATGACAACGCTGCGTTATACCCACAATGCATACACTGGCGACTTTGTGTAGGGCACGCTAACACGATGACCACTCACTGAAGGTATTATTATACGAATGAAAAGCCCCGCCACTAACTATATACCATTGTCTCATCTTATATAGTGCGTACCGGCCAAAAACCAATCAAATTGCCTGTTGACATCTAAAACCACACCCACTATATAAGAATATACTTGTAGACTTGATGCTAATCCAACAAAATGTGTTTAAAACAAAATACATGTAGGAATGATTTTTACAACCAATACCCACAAATATGTGACCTTAATCATAGATCATGAGAGAGTCAATCTAACTATATATTTGATCTTGGCACAAATACAACTGTAAATTGCTCAACACAAAACAATGTTTCATCAGGTTTCATTTAGGACGCAGGAAACAGGGCACTCACTGTACTTGGTAGGAGTATGTCATTTAAATTCTAAAAATCAGCAAATTTATGATCTATTTGTCTTCTTCTTACAAGCAGATGAGCCCCAAAAGGCAAATCTTTATGATACAAGTTTATCTATTTCGCATATACAACATATCTATACAATGTCAGAGCAACATCATTATATAACAGAGCTAATGCAAGGCGATGTTAAAAAAAATCACCAAAGAGCTTGTTTTCAGGATAGTTAGAAAAAATGAGCCTCTTACAGAACTGATGCAGACTGACTAAAAAAAGGGTGTTTCAAACTTTCAGAGAAGTGTGAAAGGAAAACAGGTTTTGGGGTACATACACTCTTAAAACGATGGGGTCCTTTTGACTATAAAGGACAGTGTCAGCTATACACCCAAACTAAAAACCGGGGTCTAGTATACTACACACAAAAGTACTGTAAAAGTTGAAATTTTCACGCTACATTTATTTTCACGCTCGAACCCGCTAGCGCAAACAAAAATAATAACACATAAACATATTTTGATTTGCGTATAGGTTATGTGATGAAACTACAAATCGCGCATTTGAAAATACGCAAAACAGTTGAAAATCTGCAAAACGTGAACAATTAATCAGGCGAAAATTGCCACTTTTATAGAACTGTTAACTTGGAAATTTTCGCGCTACATTAATTTTCGCGCTCCAAGCAGCTACCACAAAAATAAAAACACACAAACATATTTATTTTGTGTATAAGTCTATTTAATATGATCTTTGATATCGTGAATTTAAAAAAAAAGCAAAATGGCTGAAAGTCAGCAAAGCTCGAAAATGTTATCGCACGAAAATTGCCACTTTTACAGTACCCTATCCTCACCCCATACAGGATACACATGAACTGTTTAACATAGCACTGGCCTTTACTTCAACCTGAGCTATACAGTGCATGAAGCTAGAATGTACAGTGTCAGTACCTGTCAACATAATCCTACAGAGTTATTATATACCCTTGTTGATTTCATGTTCACATGGCTATGTTATATTATTAAAAGCCTTTTGGGTATTTGAAAACTAAAACCAGGAAGCAAGAGAATAATAATGATCAAAGGTATTATTTCCTTTTTGCATATTAATAGGACTAGTGCAATAACACAATTGTCATTTTTCAGTAAGGCCACGAAAAAATCCAATCGTTCTCAGGTAGGGTTGGTCGGTCCGGCTTTTTATTTTTTTTTGTTAAAAAAAGTTGAGAAATGTGCCGCCGAGTCAGAAATTTTAAAGAGCAAGGGGTTAGGTGGTTTAAATTTGGTTATTTTAAGGCAATTTTCAAATATTTCCAAAAATGTTACTTAATTTCAAAATTTTCAAAAAAAATAAAATAGGTTGGTCGGGCCCATGGAACAGGTTTTTTTTGTGTGGTCTGAAAGCTTATCATTGAAATAGGAGTTTGAGTTGACACCTTTGCATTTTGCAATATCGATGATTAGGGCATGATCTTTCACTTCCTTGGCCAACAGACTATACTAGGCAAAATAAACATTTTACGGATTAATTCTGAAAAACCGTTCACAGGTATTATGTTAATAGTATAATGTTCTTTTCATGAAGTGCACCAGTGTGATAGGTGCAAAGGGTATAACAAAATTATGCCCATTTTCAATACAATTTCACACAATAATATTATTACGGATGTCAATGTTTCAAACAAGAAATTAAAATTGAGATGTTATGATATAAAGCACTTTTACAAAGCCCTATCGCAATGCGGGGGGGGGGGGGGGGGGGGGGGGATTTGCATTAGGGTTATTGAATATAGGCTATATATCAATTCACTACCATGTGGTAATTGAACCTCCCCACTCCTTACACTGACATAATGTGGGGGGAAGTGTTAGGGTTAACGAGCAATTTTTTTGAATTTTTTTTTTTCTTCAAAATTTTCTAAGTTTCGTTAATATAACCCTAACACTACCATATACCCCAAAATACCACGACTGGGCACGTTGGTACCACCCGGCGTGGAAGTTTTTTGATGAAAAAATGGACCCAATACATACAGTCTGGGCTATACACTGCCCAGAACTGTGTGCCAGAGCCGTGGTGAAGTGTGGAATCCCTCGCCTGTGGTGCGAGAGGTCCCTGGATCAAATCCCGGGGGGATCGGGGGGATATTTTGGTCGATTTTCCGCGTTGAAGAAAAAATTCTGAAAAAAGTGGGGGGAAGTGTTAGGGTTAATATGAATCATGAACCCCATCTTTTACTCTATTGCCCCATCTCCCCTAAAAATTACTGACCACCTTCTAAAATTGATGCTGCCCTGGGTATGATACTAATTTTACTAAATTGGTGAACAACAGCATGGAAGTGGACAAATAAAATAGACTTGTCAAAAAAATCTAGTTCACCTACAATTTTAACCTGTTTATCTTGAATTGAACTGATGGACTCCATATCACATGTTCCGTGTCTGTGGGTTTTCCTACCAAAGGATGTCCTCTTGAACTCTTATCACAAAATTCATTACCCCACTTAATCTCACAAGGTCTATTGTTCCATACTAGCTATATGGGTCATGCACCCACATACCAAAATGTGAAGTAATAATGATACACATGGTATTTCAGCAAGGTTATGTTGTGGTTTCCCAACACTTGTGTCCCATACAAATGACATAATTAGTTACAAATTAACAACAATAAAATATGTGTATGGCTTAACTATGACAAACCGTTTTCAACCCCCCCTGATCCAACCTTTGCTATATTTAATAATCCTGCCCCCACCCCCTCCCATTCTCCACATGGTAGGTTAAGTCCTGGTACCATCCCACTCTACTCAGGAATATGTGTACCGCCGCGGCAAAAGGGTGCAGTTGTCGGCAATATGCATTTGGAGATATTGATAGAATTAGACAAAGAAAACAAAGAAAGTTAAGACAATTTGTCAGTAACTTTTCTTCATAAAATCAGAAAGCATTATCCAATCTTAACCCAAAGGTGTCATTTTGCAGCGTTAACAAAGCTCCTATGATTGATTTTAAGAACTCAACTTTTTTCTTTAAGAGACAACTGCACCCTTTTGCCGGTACACATATTGTATGTGGTGTGTTATAGAAACTGATTTTCAACAACTTCCTTTAGTACAGCGTGTTGGTGGCTATGCCTACATTGTATAGGATCTCTATCCCCGATCTTGTATCATAGATTAAATCATAGCTCTACTATCACTGTTATTAATCAGTATCTTGCCTGTTAGTCATAATGTCACTCTGGAAAACCTCGGAGAGCTTTAAACGTGCCACAGTGACAGTATAGCCCATGTATTAAAACCGTTGTTAGTCATCATATACAGAATGATTCATAATCCAAAATATAATGCATGTTATATGTGCATACTCTTAACATTGACTCTCACCTACAAACCAAAGAAGATTTTAAGGTCTTCCCACAATGCATTGCACGAACGCCAGCCAATTAAAGCTTTTTTTCACACGATGCATTTGTCGAGCTCTTAAGTTTTAGAAATAAGAAAGAGGAACACTGATAACTAATGAAGTAAACTAGAACCTTAGAGCTCCAACTATGAACGCGCTATGAAGCCATGATTGTGTGCATATATCTATGGGAACCGAGACAAATTGGAGACCAGAATAAGGGCAGTTTGCAAAAATGCAATGCATTGTGGTGGTGTCTATAAAATCTTGTTTGCCTACCGACACAGTATGTGCAGAGCATCAAACATGTGACATCATGTTTAAACCCTTAGTCTAGGTAACGTGTAATAAATCGTGCTCATGTAGGGCAATATCAAAATTGAACCCCTGCAAACAGAATACACATTTCTAAATCCCACAACTCATTACATATTACTGGTTTAGTTATACTCGGTGGTATGAAGACATTTTGCTGGTCAGCAAAGAGGACATGGTTAAATGACAAAATATTGCAAAAATAGAAAGTCCACAATAATAAGGGATGTCATAACTTTATATTGGATTATATCTTAAAACAATATGATTGGTACAGGCCGTTTGTTAGCAACAAAAGTTATGACTACTCTATCTGCAGTTTTTAGTATCTAACCATAATATGTCAATTGAAAGTTGAACTCTACTAAAGTACTATAACTGGCACATGGCAACTAGAATGGTAACAAAACCAGGTTCAAGGACACAGTCATATGAACCATGATAGCTTGGACATATTCCAGATACAATGATCATTGTCCACAAATCCATATAAAGCAATTAATCTCTGCTAATGAGAGTAGTTTTGTTTTTGTGAAGGTATGTGCAATTTCACTTTCACTGGTTTCAAAAGTAATGGCATGCAGCTATGTAAAAGATACAAGGAAGCAAGCTTGCTTGTAAGCTTCCAAGGGAAAATATTTTGGGTTAAGTGCAAAATGTGCATATTTTTGGTACAAAGAATCAATTGGGGGAAATTGTTAGAAAATGGAAATGTTCACATTTTAGATTTGAGTGCTGCCAACATTTGGGCCAGCACCATTAAAACAGAAATATGTAAAGATCAGGAAATAAGAAAAAAGGTAATTGTTAGGCCACTTAAGCCAATTAATTAAATACTGAGGTCTAAACTTCTTAACACTGTTGAGATGAGTTATTCAGCATCCTTTACCATCTAATGATAAAGAGTCAAGGGTTGAGCACCAAGTCTGTATACATACTGGTAACATACTTAATGGCAAATTCAAGATTTTTCCACAAGACTCAAAATGACTCAAAATAATCCATTCAACACACAGATTTCCAAGCCTTCTATGGGTGATGTGGCTCATTTGTGTATTAAAATCTCAATGAGTCCAAAAATGATTTACTACCTTCTGGCGCTAAACCCTCTAAGTGTATATCTTCGATGTTCTATCAAAACCTCTATTTTCCAGCCCCTTCAACATGTATAAAGAAAAACTGCCCAATATTACTGCATAGGAAGTATTGCTTTATACATGTTCAGGGCAAGAACACTTTCAAGGTTTTAATAGATGTGTTTTTTTGCCCTTGAACATGTTTAGAGCAGATGTTAAACATACAAAGTATTACTTTATACATGCTGAAGGGCCGGATGGAGATACGAGATTTTGACAGAATAGCGACGATATCCTCTCCTGTGCTTCTTACCTGTGTCCCGTTGGAGCAATGAAGTACAGGCAGACATGGACTCGTGAATCAGGTATGTGCTTCTTACGACTGATGTTGATTTCTTCGGAAAGATACTTCTCATATTGGTCATTGATGAACTCTAGGATGGGTAACCAGCTAAACACGGAGATATAATATAATAATGTTATGAGATGTTCAGCGAGGTATATCAACAGGTTTGATTTTAAATGTTCCCTTTAACATGTATAAAGTAAAACTGTCCAATGGTTATGCATAGGAACTGTTGCTTAATACATGTTCAAGGGCAAGACCACTTAGCATATTTGTTGGCTGATTATGACAAATTCTTATACAGTGGGCGTGGGTTTGGATGTCAACGGGCAATCTGATTGGTTTTCGTCTGATCTTCTGCCGATATACATTAGTTTGGGCAGGGCTTAATTCATACCTTTATTGTGTATGGTAATCACGTTAAGATGTTTCTGCGGCTACCATATTCACAATTCCAAATATGGTACAGCCTATACATTATGAGACCAACATATAGCAAATCAGCTACAAACTATATTTTGTTCTTTATCTATTATTTTATCAATTGCTTAGTGCACATTTATTGAAATGAAGAAGCAATGTACAGGACATAATTCTAAAACCCACAACTAATTCATATTCTCCTTTTCTATTTAATGAAGAAACCACAAGTCTCTAGGCCTTGCCCTCAAGTACCAACAGTTTTGAGGTCAGGTTGGTTGGTCAATTCATTTGTTGTTGTTGATACTGACGGACTGCGGCTGTCGCGGTTCATATCAAGACAAAATATTGGTAAATGTCAAGTTAACTAATGTTTCTAGTGTGATAATAGTTAAACTATTTATTCAAGCAAATTTATTTATTTCAAGCAGAAAATGGTAATATTTTGACAATTTGTGTGAAATGCAACCCTAATTTTTGAGATTTTCGGGTCGGTCACCAAGTGCAACACAACCATTTTTGTTGTTGCCTTTATTGCCAGTAACCAGAAGTGCGATGAAATTGTGTACAAAGTCATTACCATACTGACCCCTAAATCATAATAATGGGTGTTCTGGATACTAGACGGATTTAATAGGCAACCCTATACCCAACACATGGAGAGCATTATGATCTGATTCTGAGGTTCAAGGAAGCCCTAATTAGCATGTCACTATAGATAACTACAATTCACATCAAATGAATACCAGATAGACCGTTATCGTCATGGAAACCAATGGATTTAGCAGGAAGTGATTATAATCTGGGGTCCATCATATTTAACCTTTTTATTTCTAGATTACACCCCTTGGTAGTTGATAAACTTGGTTTTACAGCGATACGGTATGTACTCTCTCATGAAAACATAAGGAGAAAACTTTTTTTTCTCTTCAAATTACTGAAACTTTAGGGATTGAAATCTTGACTCAAATTATTTTTTATGCGCTGTTTAAGTTAATGGCTCATTTTTGTACTTAAATAAACTGACGATATGTAAAATGTATCAAAACAAAAGGCTACGAATGTAGTTGTCCATTCAAGGAGGGGGTACTGGATCAAATATTGACATTTAAATTGTACACTTTATACCAAGATGCTAAAGGGGCTCTGAAAGCTGGTCATTTCCCCGCAATTCATAAACCCGAGCTCTGTGTACTAACCACATAGTAGCATGTGATTGGGACACACCTGGCCAAGTATTTTTGGGTTATGAATATAATCACATAAGGCAACGAAAAATCAAACCCTGTTCTACAGGCAAATGGACCTTTCAGGTAGGGTCGGTTGGGTCAGGCGTTTATTTTGGTTTGATTTTGTTGTGGGCATTTTGGTGAATTTGTGAAATTTTGAAAGAATTTCAAAAATGTCAACCAAAAAAAGAAAGAAAAGAGAAATAGTAGAAAAAATGGGGGAAAAAAAGGAAAAAAGGGTCGGTCGCACCGGGCCCGTAAAACAGGGATTTTGTTTTGTTTGTTGTGTAACTTACCAATTTTCATTATTTATATGATCACCAAACCCTGGTGTGTCTGTTACTGTAAGCTTTAAGCGGACATCATTTTCTTCAATTACTGTGGAGAAAGGAAACAATAAATTCTCAATCATAACTGTATAAAAACACAAAACATATATATAATGTACTTCAATCACAATCATGGCATGTCACAAACTCACAATTCTGCCCGCCCTTTTACCAAACAGATTACATAAGTATGTCTCTACTCATGTCCAAGTTTAATAGACATGAGACTCATTATCATCACTGTATCTTTCAATTTATTTGAAATTACAGGGATCTCATTGATGAGAGCAAGGTGCAGGATTGTTTTCGCTTTTTTCACTATTCAATGGGAATACCTTATGTGAGGTTTGTTGTTGTTGAAGTATCACGTTTTGACCACTTATGACCCCTGTGTGACCTTTGACCCCAAACTGTGAAGACCCTATATGTAGGTCGGGATTTTCAAAACCTTTCCCAAATTTCAGAGTCTATCTCAAGGATTACAGAACCAATACTAGGCATGTTTGTACTTATTTCAATGCAATTCTCATGTTGATTCCAAATATGATAATGATATTCAATAATTTCGACATTTTTGAATTTCTTTGTAAATGTCGTCGGGAGACACCGGCCGTGTGGAAAGTGTTAATGAGGTCATAATAGTAGCATAAGGAGATGGAAAAGCCTGCGTTCTACAGGCAAACGGACCTCTCAGGGAGGGTCGGTCAGTCGTTTTGTCAGTCGAAATTTTTCTTATATTTTAAAAATATCATTAAAAAATTCTTATATTTTTTCCAACAACAAGAACTCAAAATGTTTCAACAATTTCCACAAAATGTTTTATTTTTCCCTTTTTAAATTAAAGAAAGAGGTTTCTTGTTGCCTAAGCTATATATTAAATACCCATGGCAGACTTCCATTCATCAATATCGACATGATGCAGAACACATGCCTGCATGCCAAAACATCACATCATCTGCATTCCTTGAGACTCCGTACAGACAGATTAACACATGTGTAACAACAAATCCAAACCGAATTGCGACAGTATCTTCTAAAGAACGTAACTGAATTCCTCTTACATTGCAATGATAGTGATATGGATATCATTTGTGTTTAGGTAAGCCAATACTATCTATATATAGGACAGAGATGCTACATCGAAATACACTGTAGCTTCAAAAATGAAGTTTGAGGGAAATATGCCACTAGGTTCAATTTTATTTCTTCTTTTAACTTCCTTCTCTGAGAATGTCATTGGGCAAAACGAGAAGGGTTTGAAGTAGCCAAAATCTGGGACGAGGATGGTATATCTGCCTCACTCTCAGGATTTGTGTCCATCGTGGGACCTCTCCCATCCATGAAAGAAGAACTCTGACACACTTCACTTGCAATATTTACCCTTCTCTCTCCTCACAATGTTGACAGTATCTTACCATGACCAATAGTAAGATCTCTTGAAATGATGTGGTACCTCCCCCAACCCCGACTGGGGTTCAATTCCCCGCCGGTGAATGTCCTTGCTTATTTTTCATTTGGACATTCGCCGATGGTTGTTAATATTTGTTTTTATATTGTCTATTGTAAACACTGTGGGTTGGTAAACTGCTTTATATTATATTATAGATATGATATAACAATTATTATATTACAGTATGGATTAACTCATTTGACTATGGTAACAACCCAAATACACCATTTGGGGTACACCAGTTTATAATACAGGACCATAAACGCCTGTTGGGAGCAACAAGTTTTTATCTATTTAATGTAAAGTGTCTTTGAAAAGGGGTGTTTGAAATGATAGTAATTGAAAACCAAAAAAGGGGGTATTTTTCACCCCAATTTTGTCCTCGTTTCTGCCAAAAGAGGGGGGTAAAATTGTTGAAAAATCCTTGCAAAGGGGTACTTTGAAAAAATGAAGAACAGTCATGGTAATACCAACTTTTGTGTTGAGATGGGGGCCAGGAAGGACTGTTGGTAAGCCCTATTAGTCCTCTTTCAAGGTACCTCACTACCCCTGCAAGCAGTACCCATCACAACTCCACACTATTTTGACACATTTGTCAGTTCCTTACCGTGACTAATAGCCTTAACCTCCACTGTCTTTGGAATGATAGGGATTTGATCCTTCTCTGGTGCACATGACCTCCGGCTGACCTTTGCTTTGAACAGTGTGTTGACTAACGTTGACTTGCCCAGGCCACTTGCCCCTGTAAAAAAAGTAGGAAAGAAAACAAGAGGGATTTAAAACAGGGTAAATAACTGAAGGAGGATATAGGGATCAAATAAACAAGGAATATGATATGTAAATACTGTACAAGTGATCATTTTCACGCGCTTAAATTTTCGCGCTTTACCGGTATCATCCATTTCGTTTGTTTTTAAATTCGCGATTTGAAAGTTCATTACATAGACTTATACACAAAATAATTATGTTCGCGAGTTTTTATTTTCGCGGTAGCTGCTTGAAGCACGAAAAGCGTGAAAATTGATGTATCGCGAACATTTCCACTTTTATAGTGCTGGAAGGAAGCAGTCTGAATGATTAATGACAGGAGTGAAGGAATGAACGAACTGGAAAAAAGGGGGGGGGGGGTGAATTTTATGTCTAGGATCACAGGAATGTTGTAATTTTTTTGGGTCAATCTTTTAAAGGGATATTTAAACCAGGCATTAGTTATACACAGAAATCAATGTAATTGTGTCATTATTATAGAGGTATGTCACTTTTTTGGTGTTTATGTTTCCGTCACAAGACTTTCAATTTGACTGGAACAAAATGAACACAATATTGATGAAGGAGGGAAACTTTGTTGAATTTTCAGAAATTGGTGGAATTCTATTGAACAGCAAAACAGTTTGGGAAGGAGAATAGTTGGCTAAATTTGAAAATACCCTACCACATATCACCGGGTGA
Source organism: Ophiura sarsii (assembly GCA_035610835.1). Taxonomy (NCBI): domain Eukaryota; kingdom Metazoa; phylum Echinodermata; class Ophiuroidea; order Amphilepidida; family Ophiuridae; genus Ophiura; species Ophiura sarsii. Next base: position 40,778,660 of record CM069451.1, on the reverse strand, counting down.
AAGTTGTCCCTTTTATATGCAATAGGTGAAAGTTGTCCCTTTTATATGCACAGGGTGGAAGTTGTCCCTTTTATATGCACGGTTGAAAGTTGTACCTTTTTAAAAGGACATCATTTTTGCTTCATCTGAAGCATTCAGTTTCAGCTTTTTAGCATCTTAGAAGAAGCAGCAATGAATAAAGCCAGTATTGTTATGATTCATGAAATTTTAAACTCACTAACATTTCTAGTTTTACACTACTTACCAAATAAATACTGCAAATGTGGTTATCTTCACACAACATTAATTTTCACACTTTCCCATTTGAAGAAGCAACTGCGAGCATTTAAATATGAGCGAAATGGTCGAAATTGGCACCGCACAGAAAATCACTTGCGTGAAAATGGTGACTTTTACTTTAACAGTTACCTTTCATCAAACACTTACCTACAACCATGATATTAAATTCAAATCCTTTCTTTAATGCTTTCTTTCTGATCTGTTCTTGTATGGTATCAATTCCCACGTAACCTTTGATTTCCGTTTTGAGTGTTCCCCATTGGGTTGTGTGTGACATGGCTTCTGACATGATTGCTATGAACTCGGAGAACTGTATCAGACCTGTGTGGACAAATAAATGGAACATGGCATTAGGATTGGTTGGGGACGATTTAAGGGGACACAGACATATCTAATACGCATGTGCTATGGGAGACTTCAGATTAATTTTTAAGGCGGTCACAGAGGGGAGTCATGATTATGATTTAAGGGGGGGGGGGGGTGTCACAACCCTCCAGCTTCCGCCGTCTAAGAATTGGTCCCACTCTCAGACACACTTGCCAGTTTCTTAATCTCAATGAAGTAAGAATCAACATGATAATATTTTGTAATTTGAGCTTAATTTGTAGGATGGAATTAGCCAAAGATAGCATCACATCCTCAGGCTATGTGTATTTAGTATATCATTTGTTGCTGTTCTGTCAAGACCTCTTATCCCCATCCGGCCCTTCAGCATGTATAAAGTAATACTTCCTATGTATAAACCTTTGGGCAGTCTGCTCTAAACAAGTTCAAGGGCCAATAAACGCATTATGAAAACCTTGTACACGCTCTTGCCCCTGAACATGTATAAAGCAACACTTCCTACGCCTAACTGTTGGACAGTTTTACTTTATACATGCAGAGAGGCCGGTAAAACGTACAAGGTTTTGACATAACAGCAATAAAATGGTGAAGTTGAGATTTCAAGTAACTGATATTCAGAGTGTCAACATGTTTCACACCGGGACTTCCTTTCGCTCTTCCTGTAGTGTAAATTAATGGTTGAAATCAATCTATTTCTTAGGCTTGGCACACGGTATTCAGTAGGCCTACATGACATTTTGGGCAGATTAATTTGGATTTTAGCAAACCCTTTTTGGATTATTCAACTTTTATACTCCTGGGGCTTGCATATTTGGTTCATATGCAGAGTCTGTATTTGTATACAGGGTGTATCAAAAAATGCAACACTTTTTGTCGAGTACTGATACCCTTATAGCAAATCACATATCGCTCTGAAAAATATATGTTAGAGCTAAGTCTTGGCTATCACACATTCTAATCACAGCGATATCGACAATCAATTCCGCTGAAACATATACAAAATTTTAAGTAGACAACCTGAAAACACAATTTACATCATTCATCCTGCTTACCTGGTTTTCATAACCGGTTAATATTAACAAGAAGCTTTAACCCTATAACCAGTAAAGCTAGTTTTTTGTGCGTACCCAGCACCCCCAGGGATTCGATCGCGGGAAGTCTGTCCTTCTACCAACTGAGCTAACTCCCTAGCGCATATGCGGGCACAAACTCCGTGCCCACATATGCCTGCGGTAGGTGACTTCATCGCGGCAATGCAGCAGCACGTGCGTGGAGATAGTTTCTGGCAGTCAGATTTAGTGAGATTCATTTGGGTTAGGGTTATTAGACATCCAAAATTGACATTTATTAACCCTAACCAGTAAAGCTAGTTTTTTGTGCGTATCTGGGGGAGGGGTGAAAAAATACTATTTTTTTAACCCGAAAAATCACCCAGCACCCTCCGGGATTCGATCGCGGGACCATCCGCACCCAAGTCTGTCCCTCTACCAACTGAGCTAACTCCCTAGCGCATATGCGGGCACCATCTCCGTGCCCACATATGCCTGCGGTAGGTGACGTCATCGCGGCAATGCAGCAGCACGTGCGTGGAGATAGTTTCTGGCAGTCAGATTTAGTGAGATTCATTTGGGTTAGGGTTATTAGACATCCAAAATTGACATTTATTAACCCTAACCAGTAAAGCTAGTTTTTTGTGCGTATCTGGGGGAGGGGTGAAAAAGTGCTATTTTTTTAACCCGAAAAATCACCCATCACCCTCCGGGATTCGATCGCGGGACCATCCGCACCCAAGTCTGTCCCTCTACCAAGCTAACTCCCTAGCGCATATGCGGGCACCATCTCCGTGCCCACATATGCCTGCAGTAGGTGACGTGATCGCGGCAATGCAGCAGCACGTGCATTTCTGGCAGTGAGATTTAGTGAGATTCGGTTAGGGTTAATAACTAATTTGTGGCATGAGCAGACCACTTCATAGCATGGCGGACACAAAAATCAGGAATGCAGGATAAACGATCTAACTTGTATTTTCAAGCTGCCTATGACGTATATCCGTATAATCTCAGTGATTTCATGATCGATATCGCTGTTTGACTATGTGATAGCCAAGAGTAAGACATAGCTTTAAGAGGATATCTACTGGGAAGAGTGATATGTGATTTGCTGTAGTGTAAAGGTACAGTACTTGGCAATGAGGTTTTTTTATACACCCTGTATAGGCTCAGCATGAATGGTTGTTGGGTTGTCCTAAACATGTTGCACTATCACCTTATTAATGTGCAGTACATACATGTACATGTATACAACCATTTTCAACCAGGCCTATACTGTTTAAAACCCACCGATGGCTTAGTGCTAAGTTTTGTATATCTGTTGGTTGCCGGTGCAAATTTGGTTGAGGTGATGGTACAAGGTTTCTTCCAAATGATTCTGTACTTCATTGACAGGCATATATAAAAGATAAGTCTAGATATTTGTATCTTCCTGGTGTAGCCTACTCGGTATCCTTTTTTTCAAATTGTTTTTCTGCAAGTACATTCAAGAATGACCAATACAAACCCACTGAACAACCAATACACACACCTAGACTCCACACAAATGTAGCAAGCAAGGTATATTCTTTATACGATAATGAAACAATTCAAATGCAATGTAATAGTATCCAATTCAAAAAGCACTAAATCCACACTTTTGTAAAGATAGCTTTTTAAACCGGAACATTACCAATCTGTCCGTCACTCACCGTTCTTTCCTTTGCTCTCAAGATTCGCCAACGGTCCGTCGTTATGGAGCCCAAATGGGTGCGCCCCTAGTATCTTCTTCGCTATCTGCGGCACCAGGCTAGAGTCGATGCTCCCGGTCTTTTCTGTGTCTAACTCATGGAAGGACTTTCTGAGTACTGTAGCGATCAGGGATTAAAACAGAAGAGATAACATTGAGAATTAGTATAACCCTGGTAGAGTTACGATAGGACTACACAACAGAAAGGAAGTGTATAGTACTAATTCGGTTTTGATAAAGGCCGGCAGCAAGGCATGCAAGCGTTCTGATTGACAGTTTTCTACACAGAGCAGTTACCATGCCATCGACCAGCATGAAATATCGCCCACACAAAAAGGAGCCCAATTTGGGCTGTTTGGGTTCGAGTATCTCAGAACTTTAAATCTAAAACCTTAAATATTATGTGGCTTTACAGGGGGAGACAAGGAAAAAGCAAAGGGGGGATATTAAACAGAAGGAGGGGTATTTCCCCCTGCCAGGAGGCTCGTCCCCCCTGACTCCCCCTTTCTCTAAATGAATTGGCATAAGCCTAAACCAAAATAAGTCAGTTATGCCCCCCCCCCCCCCCCCCACACAGGCCTACTCCCCATCCCCCAATTGAAGACACTACATTAGGGATTATATTAAAATTACAATAATATTGTATCGTTTGTATTAGTTCTTGGCTGATATAAAATAACCAAAATATTTTTAATAGTGGTAGGCAAAACTATCAGACCGTGTCGGCGTAATTGAAATAACATTTGGATGTGGTGATTCATATGGACTCTCAGATTGGACAATGATAAGATTCACCAAATGGGAAGACATCGTGACATGAATCTAAAAATATTTAATCTTTTGAAACCGTATCCCAAAGCTCTCACATTCTTTTGTAAGTAACAGGCCTGTGTAACCAGGGGGGGGGGGGGGGGGGGGGGGGGGGGGTGGTTGAGATTTTGAACACTTTTTTGTTGTTGAAAAAAGGTCCAAATTTGGGTCAAAAGGCCTACTTTTGCCAAAAATGACCCCTCTTGTAAAAAGGTCCACATTTTTGCAAATTTGCCCCCCCCCCCCCTCCCCCGAGAAATTCCTGGCTACAGGTCTAGTAAGCAACACATAAGGTAAAATGGCAAGATGCAAAAGACACGACTAAATGTTATAATAATGTATTCGTACACGCTGATACACAAACTCTCTGGGTTATTCAGAGTTAAAGCGGGATCTAAGGGTCTTTATTTTGGACCTCTCAGGTTTCAAGGGTTAAGGAGAGGTAATAGCCTGGGGCTGGGGGTAATACTAATAGTATAAGGTGACACTGACATATATTTTCAATCTCTTGGGCTCAATATGAGCCACCCAGGCAATCTGTCAATGTGAAGGAAATATGGAACATTTTATTGAGCCTAGGCAGTGTATCAAAGGGTTGATTCCATCATAGCCTTATGCTACCATAGCTGCCCAGTGTACATTTACATTAATCTACTGTAAAAGTGGACATTTTCGGGCTACAACTATTTTCACGTGTTTTGCGCTCGAATGAGCTATCGCGAAAATAATAACAAGTGAATAATATTTCTATTGGTCTATGTGATGAAGCTACAAATCGCCAATTTAAAAACACGCAAAACAGTTCAAAATCAGCAAATCTTAAATGGTCTGGAATGCCTATAGTTTCGGACCAATTTAGGCTAAGTTTAGGCAATTTTGATAAAAAAAGTCAATGTTTACGACAACTTCGCTTGCATCTCATTCCTGACCCGCCCATTTACATCATGATGCTGGCGCTAACTGCTTACATCACTGGCAATGACAAAAATGTGACATGTGCTGACCTCCCGGCTGACCTCATCCTCAAACGAATGAAAACCAAGTATTATTTATATCTGGAGAACAATTTACAATTGCAGAACAAGTTACAAGTAACATAACCCATAGGGCAGCTATAACATAAACGCCATCTATCAAACAGTGTACATGTTGGTGGAACTAGAACTCTTCCGCTCTGCTGTCTCAGAGGATATCCTGCCTATATCCTGTACAAGGGATTCTGGGTAATAAAAGGTGTACACATTGACAGGGTCATTTGTAGGCGAGCCTCGTCATTTGAAGAAGAGCCTCGATTGATTCCAGCAGAATGCCAGGAGAATTTTGCCATGATGGATGCCATTTTTTAGCTCCTGGTGTGGAGTTATCTTAAATTTGCATCGGCCAAGAGGATCTTTTTGTTGGAATTCAGCAGTTTGTCCCAACCATTTTTTACAGCAAACATTCATCATCCCAAAAAGATCGACAATTGAAGGTACTTCAGTGAATATGATACAAGATGTTATCAAGTTTTTTCCCTTCAAAAGCAAAGAATAAGCTAAGAAATTGCCAATCTGTGTTATTTTTATTTCAAAAAGTTGTTTAAATGGAGGAAAAACACCTACAAAATGGGGCAAAATGCACACAAATGTTAGCTTTTATTGTAAAAATTGTCTAAAATTAACTTAATTTGTTCCGAATTTGACATTTTAAGCTTATTTTATGTAAGTTTTGACATTAAAAGTAAACATTATCGATTGTTTGGGGACAAAATGGGGTTGGACTTGAGCTGTCGGTGGGGAGGGAAAGTGGGGGAGGGGGAAGTCATGACTATAGGGTGGCATTTCCCCCCATTCCCCCGCCCCCGCAGTGCCGCGCCACTGATAACAAGAAATATCTGGCTGGACTTTTGTATCAAATCAAGACTTTGTACGTTTGTAAAGTGGGGGAAAAAAAATAAAAATAAGTACACTTCCCTATAAACACCATGTAGGCTATACCAAATGATGAGCATATTATTACGCATTGATATATTCTGGGTCAATCAGTGTATCTCAGTCATGTGTTACATTACAGAGCCATTTATTCATTATTTGCTAAGTCTTTCTAATTGCTAGTTAGACATATTAATTACTAGTATTTTGTTAATTAATAACAAGAGTTCACATTTTTGTCTTGTCATCGATACAACTGGTATTTATAAAGTGATGTCATACTCATACACTGCAAAAACTGTGGTGTTAAATTTAACACCAGTACGGATTCACTATAGGACCACACCACCTGGTGTTAAAATGACACCATCACTAGTGTTACAACGTTGGTGTTAAATATAACACCAATGGGTCAGGGATAATTATGGGATAAGAAACTCCAGAGACAAAACCCTGATTCTCTTGACCTTAATAGTTCGTCGCAACTGGTCTAGATGGCGCTATAACATGATCGAAGCCAACCAGGGGATATTAGACATGATGATCCCAATCTCTTTGAAACACAGTTTATCGCACAGAAATTATTCACATTAATGGTTGTAAAAAGCTAATTTCTAATAAACTGGCGCGGATTTGGTTTAAGACAGGCAGAATCACCTATTATATGGCATGAAATATCAATAATTCTTTATTTGAAATTAATTTTAATGTAGAACAAGATCGGAATATCAAATCATGGATGGCTTCGTCTGGCAGCGACGTATACGATGGGCGTTGCAATATTTGCATTTCATGAATATTTAAATATAGATAGTTGGTAAGGACGCGAGTTGATGAGATCATGGAATTAGTAGAAGGAGAAGGAATAACAACGAGATAGCCTAATCCGATTATCTATTCAACTTTACAAAGGATTGAACATTGCTACGTACCCTATGTGTTGAATCATATTGCCGACTATAGCCAATTCGAAAGTTGTGCATACACATTTTGCTTTTACATTTCTATCGCGATGGTGTGTAAGAAATAAGAAAATCGATTCAAGGACAAGCCGACTGGCTTCTTATTTACATAACAATTGTTCTTTGCAGACCATGTTCATGAATAGACTAGCTAGGGACTCCATAGTTCAATGAAATAGTCAACACAATTATATTTACAGGACTGCGTTCTTTATCGCAGTGAAATTGCAAAAGAAAAAAAGTATCATTCAAAATTCAATAAATATAGCGAACGATAAGCAATCCTGTCAATTTCTAAAAATAAAGTGTAATAACAAACAGAAAAACATATAACATTTAAAGGATTCGAACCACTAGCCTCATGATTGTGAAGCCGGTGCTCTGCCGTTTGAGCTAATGAAGAATGTACATGAAACCATTTGAAAATAAAATTATATAGAGTTCAAAATACAAATAGGCTAAAATGCTTTATAAATTATTTCGATTGTTGTGCGTTTTTAACATAGGGTTATCGCCCAAAAATTGATTTTATGCTGAAGGAGATTGTAATTCTGATTTAATTATCCCTCAAATTCCTCCGAATCAGGCGACCAGTATTGGCAATACCGATAGAGGTTATCCATCAGCTGCCGTCTTGTCAGGAATAATTAAAACTGTGTTTAAGATTTTCAGAAAGAAAACACACATCTGTCATGATCTGTGTCATGATAATCGTAAGCCAATTTGGTTACACGGTTTATGCGGGGGTTTATGCCATGAATTGAACGTCATGCACCAATTAAATTGAACATAGAATAGGTCGGGTGCGATTCCCCTTTGTACGTCCGTTGCGCATGAATACACTGAACCCGGTTATAGACTTATCCAGAGAGTGGAATGGTGTAAAAATCACGGTTTTGAAAGCATTGGAGGTGCAAATGCTCGTACAAGTACAATGTTTTCACACTTATGACCACTACAATCAAGTCATATTGTCAAATATTACAAATATTAGTGTGTTTACATTATACTTTATTATTTTCTCAAATAAGAAGTTAATCAATGGGTTTCTTTACGATGGACTGGAACACGTCTACATTACTTGTTATGACGATACTAATGAATAGTAATATGCACTAAATATTCATTTCTAACTGATGATTGACAGTTCTCGCTTCACTGCTTGCTTTATGCGGCATGTCGCAACTGTTAAAGAGGGCGCTGTGTACATGAACCGATTTGATTACAGGCACAGATACAATGAGGCTACCGCCTGAATGGGTGTTACAATATGACAACACCAGTAACAATTTTACACCTTCTGGTGTTAAAACATTAAAAACTTTACACCTTCTGGTGTTAAAATATTCTTTTTTTTACACCTTTTGGTGTTAAAATATTAATGTTAGATAAGTGGAAGTACTTTAACAATAAAATACTTGCAAATAACATATTTCACTGTTCAACAGTTCAAATTTATTAAAACTTGAAGGTTTTTGTGAATTAATGTTCTTACTTGCCATTTAATTATGGAATGGTGCATGTTGCAGATCAAATCACTAGATCAAATGTATAAATATACAATCCAAAGTGTTAACAAATCAATATAACCCACCCCCGTGCGCATGTGTGGAATAGTGACACCCATGGGAGTTATTCTTACACCAAGTTTTACACAAGAAATTTAACACCATGAGAAGTGTTACATCAGTTATTCCTATGGTGTTGACCTAACACCAACATTAACACCAGGAGCGTAACACCGGCTCAGTGTTGCATTTTAACACCGGAGTTTTTGCAGTGTACTATATAATCCTGCTATAGTTCAATCAGTTCCAAATAGGAGAGAAATGTGCGGTTTTTATATCTCTGCACGCAAAAGTAAGAGGCTTTCCCCTGATGCCCCTAATTGAAATGACAAAATCTATGCATATTAACAAAAATTGTCACTTATGCCCTCCCCCCTGATAACAGGCATGTCCCCACCCCAAATTGCAGACCCTAGTAATGCCACTGCTTATAAGGCCTTTATTGAGAGAAGCTCACACACCTTGAACTTTTGGCTGTGCAAGATGAGGTAGGCACAAAAACAAGTACATGAAGGAATGATGAGTTGAATGGGCTGAAAGTAAACATTCTGTGTACAAAAATGGGATCTACTATACTAATATTTTACAGTGGTCCCATACTTTCTGTACTTTTTAGATTCTTGATAGCATCATTCATAGTGGAGTGGTTCATTTTTGCGCATTTAATATTTCCTGATCAGCCAATTTTGAACCATTTTAGGTTCTTTATCAGATTGCGAATCGAAAGTTTATTGAAAAGATTGATATGGACATTGTATGGGGTCACATGAGGGGTTACTTGAGGTCATTTAGGTGAAGAATTTGTAATTTGTAAATAAACTAATTTAAATTTAACTAAATTGATTTTGATTTTGATTTTTTACCCAAAAAACAACAAAAACCCGATCAATTTTGTTGATTTTACGGTCGGTCAGGAAAGGTCAATCCAATTTTGTTTAGGCCTACACACAAAAGAAATAAACTGCGCCAATAAAATATCTTAACACTTACAAATGGTCAGATTTATCGGAACCTGAATTAGTATGCAAAAAAATAAAATAATTAATTCGATTAACAGTTATAATCTTCTGCGCATTTTGACACCTCTTTTGTTGCGCTACATGTTGTTTGGCGGATTTATGGGCACTTGAGTGGCTTAAAGGTAGATGACCCGATCACATTTTCATAACACAGATTTTTCTCAAACATATGGAGATTTTCATATCATATGAAAGATCATATTTTTCTAATTAACATACTGAAATTTGACGGTCCAAATCAGTATGATTACGAAGAAATCGGTGAAATAGCATCGAATTACCGCGAAAGATGGTAACCACCAATATAGTTTGTGTACAAATCAATGGGCACATTTCACGGCATCTTGTGCGTCTAAAATAAGAACCATTAGAGTTATGCAACTCAAACTTTGGAATACGACTTTTTTAAGGATGACCTTTCATGTAGAATAGAAAACTTTAAGTTGAAAATCGGAACATCTACCTTTAAGGTCGAATTCAAAAGTTGCAAAAGCTCCTATTCACCCCAATTCCAGAAGGGAACTCACACAAGCATCACACACAGATTTATCCAACACGCGATAAACAAATCATTTATAAAAGGCGGGCAAAAATATTGCTGATCTTATTCGTCACAATACAACGCTCTTGCTTGAATAGGGGCTTTTGCAACTTTTGAATTTGACCTTAAGCCACTCAAGTGCCCATAAATCCGCAGAAGATAACTGTAAATCAAATTAATTAATTATTTTTTTGCATACTATTTCAGGTTCCGATAAATCTTACCATTTTGTAAGTGTTTAGATACTTCATTGGCGCAGTTTATATTTTTATGTTCATATTGTCAGTTGTCACACCGTCCCTGCTTCACTGAGTGGCAATGAATGTAGCAAAAAGATACTATATACATTTACTAAGTGGGTGGGTGACACCATATTTTAATATTTTGAATTTAATTCACTGACAATCACGAATTTGTTACGTAACCTACTTCCCCTGGACTGATTACCCATCAGACAACAGTTGCCCAATGCACTGTTGACAAGAGTATGCACTCACTGCACAGGCAGCAATTTCTGGGTGAAATTCTTGATGATAAAATAACACAAGGCGGTTCTCGAACGGCGCGTCTCGCCTGTTCATCAAAAGTGACTTGAAAGAAATGATGATGAAACATATGATACAATGTAGCACTGTCACAGAGGTATGCATTGTAGTTAATGCAAGGGATGTAATGCCTTGAAAAATTTAATCAACAAAAAGAACACACCAACCCCCTTCCCTACACCAAATCACATCAAGATAGGCCTTACAGATCTTATTTGACCCCAGATGACCTCTGATGACCTTGAAAATTTAATCAGCAAAAAGAACACACCAACCCCCTTCCCTCCACCAAATCACATCAAGATAGGCCTTACGGATCTTATTTGACCCCAGATGACCTCTGATGACCTCGACAAATTAATCCACAAAAAGAACACACCATCCCTCTTCCGTCCACCAAATCCCATCAAGATAGGCCTTACGGATCTTATTTGACCCCAGATGACCTTGAATGACCTCCGATGACCTTGAAAATTTAATCAGCAAAAAGAATACACCACCCCCTTCCCTCCACCAAATCCAATCAAGATAGGCCTTACTGATCTATTTGACCCCATATTTGACCCCCGATGACCCCGAAAAATTAATCAACAAAAAGAACACACCATCCCTCTTCCGTCCACCAAATCCCATCAAGATAGGCCTTACTGATCTATTTGACCCCATATTTGACCCCCGATGACCCCGAAAAATTAATAAACAAAAAGAACACACCACCCCCCTTCCCTCCACCAAATCCCATCAAGATAGGCCTTACTGATCTATTTGACCCCATATTTGACCCCCGATGACCCCGAAAAATTAATCAACAAAAATAACACACCATCCCTCTTCCGTCCACCAAATCCCATCAAGATAGGCCTTACTGATCTATTTGACCCCATATTTGACCCCCGATGACCCCGAAAAATTAATCAACAAAAAGAACACACCATCCCTCTTCCGTCCACCAAATCCCATCAAGATAGGCCTTACTGATCTATTTGACCCCATATTTGACCCCAATGACCCCGAAAAATTAATCAACAAAAAGAACACACCATCCCTCTTCCGTCCACCAAATCCCATCAAGATAGGCCTTACTGATTTATTTGACCCCATATTTGACCCCCGATGACCCCGAAAAATTAATCAACAAAAAGAACACACCACCCCCTTCCCTCCACCAAATCCCATCAAGATAGGCCTTACTGATCTATTTCACCCCATATTTGACCCACGATGACCCCGAAAAATTAATCAACAAAAAGAACACACCACCCCTCTTCCGTCCACCAAATCCCATCAAGATAGGCCTTACTGATCTATTTGACCCCATATTTGACCCCCGATGACCCCGAAAAAATAATCAACAAAAAGAACACCCCATCCCTCTTCCGTCCACCAAATCCCATCAAGATAGGCCTTACTGATCTATTTGACCCCATATTTGACCCCGATGACCCCGAAAAAATAATCAACAAAAAGAACACACCATCCCTCTTCCGTCCACCAAATCCCATCAAAATAGGCCTTACTGATCTATTTGACCCCATATTTGACCCCCGATGACCCCGAAAAATTAATCAACAAAAAGTACACACCATCCCTCTTCCCTCCACCAAATCCCATCAAGATAGGCCTTACTGATCTATTTGACCCCATATTTGACCCCCGATGACCCCGAAAAAATAATCAACAAAAAGAACACCCCATCCCTCTTCCGTCCACCAAATCCCATCAAGATAGGCCTTACTGATCTATTTGACCCCATATTTGACCCCGATGACCCCGAAAAATTAATCAACAAAAAGAACACACCATCCCTCTTCCGTCCACCAAATCCCATCAAGATAGGCCTTACTGATCTATTTGACCCCATATTTGACCCCCGATGACCCCGAAAAATTAATCAACAAAAAGAACACACTACCCCCCTTCCCTCCACCAAATCCCATCAAGATAGGCCTTACTGATCTATTTGACCCCATATTTGACCCCCAATGACCCCGAAAAATTAATCAACAAAAAGAACACACCACCCCCCTTTCCTCCACCAAATCCCATCAAGATAGGCCTTACTGATCTATTTGACCCCATATTTGACCCCCAATGACCCCGAAAAATTAATCAACAAAAAGAACACACCATCCCTCTTCCGTCCACCAAATCCCATCAAGATAGGCCTTACTGATCTATTTGACCCCATATTTGACCCCCGATGACCCCGAAAAATTAAGAACAAAAAGAACACACCATCCCCCTTCCCTCCACCAAATCCAATCAAGATAGGCCTTATGGATCTTATTTGACCCCCGATGACCTTGAATGACCTCTGATGACCTTGAAAATTTATTCAGCAAAAAGAACACACCACTCCCCTTCCCTCCACCAAATCTCATCAATATAGGCCTTACTGATCTATTTGACCCCATATTTGACCCCGATGACCTCTGGTGACCTTGAAAATTTAATCAACAAAAAGAACACACCATCCCTCTTCCCTCCACCAAATCCCATCAAGATAGGCCTTACTGATCTATTTGACCCCATATTTGACCCCCGATGACCTTGAATGACCTCCGATGACCTTGAAAATTTAATCAGCAAAAAGAACACACCACCCCCTTCTCTCCACCAAATCCCATCAAGATCGGCCTTACGGATCTTATTTGACCGCATATTTGACCCCGATGACCTCCAATGACCTCCAATGACCTTGAAAATTTAATCAGCAAAAAGAACACACCACCCCCTTCTCTCCACCAAATCCCATCAAGATCGGCCTTACGGATCTTATTTGACCGCATATTTGACCCCGATGACCTCCAATGACCTCCAATGACCTTGAAAATCTAATCAGCAAAAGAACACCCCACCCCCTTCCCTGACATCAAGTCCCATCAAGATAGGCCTTACGGATCTCTAGATATCGCGTCACAACACGTCTCAAAAGTTTTAAGCATATTTGACCCCGATGACCTTGTATGACCCCCGATGACCTTGAAAAATCAATCAGCAACAGAACGCACCACCTCCCTTCCCTCCACCAAGTCCCATCACGATAGGCCTTACGGATCTCCAGATATCGCGTCACAAAGGTATTTCTTAGCACACGGCGGACGGCATACGGCATACGGCATACGCCAGACGCCGGACAGAAATAGTGATAACATAGTCTCTTTCTGATTACATCAGGGCGAGACAAATCAGGGCGAGACAAAAATGATACTGTAAAAGTGGAAATTTTCGCGCATGTAATTTTTCGCGCTTTGAACATTTTGAACAATTTTACTTGTTTTTATTTCCACGATTTTCAACTCCCTTACATAGACTTAAATGCAAAAAGGAATATACTCGCACGTGCTCACTTAAGTGTGAAAATAAACGTACTGTAGTGTAAAAGTGGTGATTTTCGCGCTTTGCCGATTTTCATCCATTTTGTTTGTTTTTAAATTCATGATTTGAAAGTTCATTACATAGACATAGACTTATACACCCAACATTTTTCACTCTTGAGTTCAATTTTTAAGAGTGAAAATCAAAAGCAATGGAATTTCACACTTTGTAAAAATACTGCTGGGTGTATATCAAAAGTTTGTAGAGAATCGTAAAATAATACTTGTATGAAGAGGTTTTTTGCAAAAGGGCCTGCATCCACTTTGGCTCTTATTGAGAAAAAGTCAAAAAACTGTTTCTAAATATTCAAGTTGAGCAATTGAAAAACTGAATGGATTATGAAAGAGGTACACTACATACTAATTTAAATTGAAATAAATTTCAAATGTGCTAGTTTTTATTTTATTTTAAATCATGTTTACATTTTTTTTAAATTTGGATGTAGGCCCTTTTGCAACAAAACTCCATTTGTTTGTACATAGAGAAAAAATACCACAAAAAAAAAATCAGTTATTATAATCATTTAAAAAAGAAGAAGTTTGATATAGAAATGTATAGGTCACAATCATGTGTTTCAAGGAAATAAAGTCATTTTTTTCAAAAAGACCTACATCTCATTGTAAACAGCCATTGAAGTTGTTGTTTTGTTGCAAAAGGGCCTGTATCCCGATTTAATTCTGGATACAGGCCCTTTTGCAACAAAACAACAATTTCAATGGCTGTTTACAATGAGATGTACCGTATTATCCCTATTAAGCGCCCAGGGCGGTTAACTAAGTCATTTTGGGTGGGCGCTTATTTGTATACTGATTTACAAAGTTGTTGACCGTCAAGGTTGCAAAATTCAACAACCTTTACGTCCCAAGCCGCAAAATTCGATGTTTTGCAATTCAAGATGGCGGCCTCCACGAATGACAATAAACACGAAACGTGCGTATTTCGGATGGTTTCTGTTGCTGTTTGAAGGCATAGCACATGGTTTAAGTTCACTTTTGGATCACAAACAATATGTCAAGTATGTCTGAAGTTAAAATAACCACAATTTCCTCTTTATTTTCAAGCAATTTGTAGTCCGAGACTTAGTGTGATGTGAGTAACTTTTAAGTAAGCTTATTTTTTGGGAGGGCGGTTAATTAGTATATATTTTTAAAGTCACCTGTGGAAAGGGGGTGGGCGCTTATAAGGTCCTGGGCGCTTAATAGGGATAATACGGTAGGTCTTTTTGAAAAAAATGACTTTGTTTCCTTGAAACATATGATTTTTCCCTATACATTTCTATATCAAACTTATTTTTGAAAAAAAAATGCACCATAGCCCTTTTGCAACAAAGCTCTTCGTA
Organism: Ophiura sarsii; assembly: GCA_035610835.1. Lineage (NCBI taxonomy): Eukaryota > Metazoa > Echinodermata > Ophiuroidea > Amphilepidida > Ophiuridae > Ophiura > Ophiura sarsii. Next base: position 40,763,186 of record CM069451.1, on the reverse strand, counting down.
TGTGGAAATAGCTAAAAGGTGTGCAATGACAACATCCAAACATGGTACATTTAAAAGGCAAAAGAAACAACACATTCATTTTAAAGTGGGGGAGGGGCAGACGCCATGTTTCAGAATGCTTCCTTTAACAAGGTATTGGACAAGTAAAACAAACAAATGTCTCTGACCAGCATAGACTAAAATGTCCTGCTATTAAAGGTAGATGTTCTGATTGCTGGCCCGATTTTCAACTGATGTTTTCTATTTTACATGAAAGGTCATCCTTAAAATTGTCGCTTTCCAAAGTTAGAGTTGCATAACTTCAATGGTTCTTAATTTAGAAGCACAAGGTCACAAGAAATGTGCCCATTGAGCAGTACACAAACTGGCAGGTGGTTAACCACCTTTGGCAGTAATTCATCACATTTTAGCCTATAATTTCTATAAGATTTTACAGACATAATGAGAAAAATATGGGGATTCTTCTAATATCAAAATATCTTGGATGTAAACACCCTAAGCCAAGAAAAAGTGATCGGAACATACACCTATGTCTAGGTTTATGTTGAGATCAGGAATATTAAAGCTCTTACAAACTATAGATTCAAGTAATATTTTTGATATTGAACATTCTTAATGTGTGCAATCATCATGGACACCAATTACTAATTAGACGACTGCTAGCGATGGTGGGATGGGTTGAATAGATGTCATATAGTCTACGGGGAATAAAATCATGATCTCTAATTGAAGAGTGTAAACAATTGTTACTAATCATAAACAGTGACGTAGCCAAAGACCCCCCCCCCCAATATTCGAGTCGTGTTGGTTGAGATTGGCACTGGCGTTTATTGACATCTCAAGTTTTCGAGTCTGTTTGGGTAGACGACACATCGTCACCCCACAAGTTTCTGACTCGACAGCACCCCATCCCATCAAATTTCTGAGTAGATGGCAGCCCTATCTCTCAATTTTTTGACTCTGCAGCAATTCTCATAGTTGACAGCCTGGTAGTCCTTGTCAGTTCACATGTAATTTCTGCCCCTTCCCCCAATATGAAAAACCTAGCTATGACACTGTTACTAATATATTGGTTAACACTACAAAATATCCACCTTCCCATGCTATATCTTCATGAACTGATAAACATTCAAGTTCAAGCAACTTACCCAGGAGGCAATTGTGCACAAGCATGAAATTGAACCAATTTGCATTGGAATTCCGACAACACAACACCTACATTTTTCGCCTGTGGCTGGGTTAAATTTGTTGGGGGCAACGGTGACAATACCACAACCATCTGTATGAAAATTCTGGGAAACCCTAGCACGACTAAATACTAGTCTCTTGATCCCTTCCCCATTCTCATTTCAGAAGTGAGGGATATAGCACCAATTGAACTTGTTCCAGATACACCACACTTTTGACTATAGTATTAAAGGGGCACTGAGATATTGCCGAGAAAAATGAATTTTGGAAAAAATGAATTGTTTCAATAGGAAACCTGAAGTGTAACAATTTATAGGAAAATAATTTCGATGTGATTTACATCGAAATTACCAAATCATGAAATTGTACACGATAGACGGCAAATTAAGGTTAACGGTTTCAGATGATAGTTTAAATATGCCTAAGTATAACGTAGGTGCAAACAAAATCAGATTTCCAGAAAAATTGAGGGCACATTCCAATACGCATCTCTCAGACTGTCATAATGCTATGGACGAAATTCAAGCTATTTCATGCAAGCGTGGTTTGGTGTTGTTCGCTGAGCTGCATCAAAATGCATGAAATATGCGCGCAACAATATGCATGCGCATGACGATTTCATAATTGACCAATAAGGATGAGCGGTCATTTCTTTTAATCGCCCGGTACACACTTCCGGGTTTACGCACATATGAATGTATGAACGTGGAATTATGTCCATAGCATGATTATGACGCTGGCAATAATAAGTCATATTAAAACCTAGACGTAATATACGCCCTCGCCTGGTTCTATTATGATCAACCAAGCTGATCTAATAAAAGGCCCCATCCAAGCTGTTCTAATCAGTGACCCATAATCTCCGAAATATGTTACCAAGCTGTTCCAACCAGCAGGCTATACCCCTACCATTCTTGCGCCGATGTCAGTCTTGGGGACAAGGTTGAATGGTCAAGACCACACGTAGGCCTAAAGGAAATTTTGAAAAACCTAGTAAGTCAAAATTGAGTTATGTAGACTCATATTTGGACATAGTTTATCAAGATTCAGATGAAAAACTGCTGACAGGGAAGAGTTTTACACACTTTAACTTGAAGGGGTAAAACCTAGTACTAGTAGTAAATAAGTCTTGGGCAATATCATGTTTGGCTTTCCCCGTTCGTGACGTCATACGGAATCAAAGCCATAACATTTCACAGCTTATTCTGTTGGCTTGTACCATTACGGTGCACGAAACATGATATTGCCAAGTCCTGAAACCAAACAGTTTTCCTTTGTATTCTCAAATTTGCGTTCAACAGACTTACTAGGTTTTTCCAGATTATAGGAAACATGAAGCATGGGGGAAATTGTTGTAGAAATTAATCGCAATTGAGCTCCATTTTAAACAGGAATATCCGTAAATGAGAAAAATAGCGAGCTCGATACCAGTGCTAATTAAAACCTCTGTCTATTTTGTGCTGAATTTCATTGGAATTGACAAAATCTGACAAGTGAGAGTACTTTGCTTGAGTAATCATTTGTGAAATAGCAGTGGAATGTCATTCTTGTCGTAATTGCAGGAACTAATTTACTGAACTACTGACAACCTTTATTGGTTTTGATAAGGTTTTTTGATGTCCCTGTGTTGGCTAACTGACTGTGAAATCAGGGGTTATCACCTCAGCTCCTCTCATTTTCTGCTAATTTTCTTTAGCTCAGACCAAAGAAGATTTTAAGGTCTTCCCACAATGCATTGCATGAACGCCGGACAACTAAAGGTTTTTACACATGATGCATTTGTCGAGCTCCTAAGTTTCAGAAATATGAAAAAGGAACACTGATAACTAATTTATTCATTAATATAAACTAGAACCTAAGAGCTCCAACGATGAACCCATGATTATGTGCATATGTCTATGGGAACCGAGACAAACTGGAGACCAGAATTAGGGCATTTTGCAAAAACGCAATGCATTGTGGTGGTGTCTTTAAAATCTTCTTTGAGCTCAGACCATTTTATTCACCAGAGCAAATATTAGCTCTAGTCTAGATTTATGTTTTTAGAGCTTTCGAATGCATATAATGTTAGTCATACAACTGTGGACAATAATAGAAATGCAACAGTTTGTTTGTTATGACGGATATCAAAACACTCCTCGTCAATTACAAAAGCAAACTGAAATTTTGACTAGTTACTTTTTCTGTCAGTGTCAATCAATACAATGTATATAATCCACAAGTAGATAAATAAGGCAAAAAAAGAAGAAGTTGTGTTGCTTTCAGCGACCGACTCTATCGCAAAACAAGGGTCTGCTTTTTTTCTTCTTCATTTTTTTTAAAGATATAAATTTGATCTTAAAGGTAGATGTTCCGATTTTCAACTTGAAGTTTTCTATTCGACATGAAAGGTCATCCTCAAAAAAGTCGTATTCCAAAGTTTGAGTTGCATAACTCTAATGGTTCTTATTTTAGACGCACAAGATGCCGTGAAATGTGCCCATTGAGTTGTACACAAACTATATTGGTGGTTAACCACTTTTCGCGGTAATTCGATGTTATTTCACCGATTTCTTCGTAATCATACTGATTTGGACCGTCAAATTTCAGTATGTTAATCAGAAAAATATGATCTTTCATATGATATGAAAATCTCCATATGTTTGAGAAAAATCTGTGTTATGAAAATGTGATCCCCCACTGTGGTAATACTACAGCGACAGTTTCTGTTTGAGTGTCTTGAAAACGGCATATTTCAATCATGCGAGGTTACCTATCTTTATAATTTTATATTTTAACATTGAAACCGCACATGTATTACTATAATAACTAACTGATTTAATAATACATTTTAATAAAGTGTCTAAATGTTACTATTTCTTGCTTGAAATCAATAAGTTAGCTCGATTCTTTTTAGACTATAGTATTAACACACTAGAAACTTTAGTTAAATTGATTTACGGCCTAAAACAATTTTGTCTCAACATAAACCATTTATTTTTCAGCCAAGAAAAAAAACACATTTATTTTTCAGCAAAGAAAAAAGAAGAAAAAAAGGATTTCTGACCGACCGACCCAATTTTAAACTTTTAGCATTTCAGGGCAACACAACTTTCATTTTTTTTTGCCTAACCACAGTACATGTAGATTCTAAACCAGAAAGTAAACAGGACATAATCTGGCCACAGCACATTCCAACATGACCCGGATTTCAAATGTTCAACAAAAAAGTTAACAAATCCTTCTCCAAAGTATGTTTTATAAAAGAACCTATCATTAAATACCACATAACTACAGGTTTAGATCACGATGGCTGGTTGATGACTAAAAGCTGACAAGTCCTTTGATCAGAGAAAGAAATTGTTTACATTGAAATTCTCCTATGTACACACAATTTTATATTGTTGTTAAATACTCAGAGGTTTAGGTGAGAAAATCATTAAAATCCATGCAATATTTCATTAAAATTAATACCCAGCTTGTCGAAAATGATTACTTCAGGTAAATGAATAAGTCAACATATTTTCAATTTCAGTCTATTCTAAAGAATGTAAATTGCTATCAGGTCTTTTAACCCTAAACCAGCCAAGCTATGTTTTTTGTGTGGAAACCGGGGGGGGGGGACATTGGGACAAAGTATGAATATTTTACCTAAATGATCGCCGCGAATTACCCGGGATTCAACCCAGACCCTCCAATCACCGCGCCACATCTCTAACCACTCGGCTAACATGCCAACACTAATAATTTACACATTTCTTGTCAAACTTCGCTGCAATAAATGGCCAAAATCACTATTTTGTTAAAAAATCCATGAAAAACAAAAGTTCAAGATTGGGTGCCTACTATATGATATACGGTACTATTCTTTGCACCATTTATTACCCAAATGGTCCAATGGTCAAACTGATAGGGGTTTTATTCGCTCAATTACACACTATAATTAGGGACCAGTCCATTGCGTGATTGGTTTCGTAACAAAACCACACGATTTAGAAATCTGATCTGCAACTTCCAAGTTTTTTAGACACAATGAACTAAACTGCATAGGCTATGTATGAATCATGGGGCAATGACACTAAAGTTAAGAACAACGGGTTTGAAATCTGGGTTTATTTCAAGAGCTTATTATTGTTCATTCCACACACATTTTTATTTATTTGAAGGTACATATTACAATTTTTGAAGAATTTGGCGTGTCTAAATGACTTCTTCACTCTATCAACAGCCAAATGCTGAGCTATACTTTGGTCACATCTCCCGACGCATTCCCTTGTGCATTGTTTTGGGTCAATCACGCTTTACAGTATTAAAGTTGACTGCTATGACAACCCCCACCCCCACCCCAACTTTATAAACAAGGATTTCAAATCGTTGGACCATCTACCAGAAAAAATATTGAAAATTATGCACACAGAAGAGAATCATCTGGCAGATTTAGGCAGTCTTGTCATTGTTCAGTTGTCAAAATAAATTGACCAGACAAAGCAGTGCTCACTGCTCAGCATTTAAAAGGGGGAGTTAAAATGCTATTCCATGCTTGTTTCTATTCAATCTGGTTTAGGTCATGAGATCCCAGGTCTAATGCTAGTGGAAGCGGATTGGAAAGCAGTGAACCAATTAAGTTGTGAAAAGCACAAGATGAAATCTTCTTTCATCTGTACAAAAATTTTTTTTAGAGAGAACTAATACCCTGATGGGATATGGATAGACAGGTCTTTGTAACTTGAAAATCATGCTTATTCTTTGTATGCCTTTAGAGAGGATTTTTAGATCTATATATCAACAACATGATCATTGGTACCACGCCCACAACACGTCCTAACCGATTAACAGTTTGGCAGCAAGACCTAATATTCCTCATATTCAGTTCTTTAGATCATATTTTTCACACAAAAAAGTGCTTTACCCATAATACATCATGACGTATTTGCAACAAAGCTTCTCAAACTGAAGCCCTCAATTTATTGAATTGAAAAAGTGACACCCCCTGCAAATAATAGTCTTATCCACATCCTTTGAACTACAGAATACACAGGCACAATAGATTTTACAAATTCCAACATTTACTCAAAATGCTTAACACAAGGTAAGCCTAGTACAAAGTTTCAGTCAGTAAAGTTATGCGCATGAATATTGGATGGGTTTGTATGCCAATAGACTGAAGATATCAGATTCTTCCACACAACGTATGCATCATGTCCATACCAGCATCACTTATTCATACCAATACCACCACTCAATACTTTCTCTACTTTTTATCGCCATCCTATCCTTTATCCTGTTACACATGATATACACTGTTAGCTATTAAAGTATCACATCAATAACGGACTTACCAAATGGACAAAATGATCCGCAATTAATAAATCCAAATCCTTGATATCATTACCTACAAATCAGCAGCAGCAGCAGCAATCTACAGCTTTAGCTTCACATGCCTGTAAAACCTGATATGACCTATCATCAAAACCTTCTACTGATGTATTAGGTTCAGTCAAAGTACAGATATTGTTTTGCATTTAATGGCAAAAATATGATGAATGTTTAGTGAGCTAGGCTGGATGACTCCTCCATTATGTGTTCAGATTTTTATCAGGTTGAACGGTTACAGCTGGCTGAGGCTCTCTGGTTTTCTTGTCTTGACTTTTATTTTTTTGTGGTAAAAAAAATAAAAAATAAAAGCCGGGAGGGCTGGTAAAGAAACAAATAAGCCTAATGGTTTGAAAACTTGAATAACTACTTCCATGGATGGGGTGGGGTGGGGTGGGGGTCGAGGTGGCAGCATATTAACTACAGTTTTATGTGGATAGGGTGTTAAAAAACTTGGGTTTATTTCTCATATAAAATCTTCACATTTTCGAGACATCTTTTAAAATTAATTAATTTCTTTTTTATGCATTGTGTATACCAGCAGCTGTAGTGTAAAAGAGTGACAAAACTGAGAAAAACACCATCTTGTATACATCAATTTTATATCAGCTCATTTGCCAAATTATGGAATATGAATATGATATTAGTATTTTTGTCCCTGAACATTTTATGACTTACTTACTAGTTCCCCTTGAACACAATGTCATACATAATTTATTTTATGTTTTACACAGTGTAAAATAAGCCCTTGAACTCCCTGAAATAAGTTGCTCCAAATTTGATTTATTTAATTGCCATTTTGGCAAAGTTAAAAAGTCAGTTGAGACATTAAGAAATTACCCAGTTGTTTACGTTGCCATGGTAACAGGGCACACAGGGGATGGCCTATAACACATTATGCCTACACTGAATTGGGGACAAGGGATCATCACTTGCTACAAAATGAGTTCAAATATTTAGGCCAACAATTATATTGTTACGTTACCCTCAATATATGTAAAAATTATCCTGAAAACATTAAAGGTATATGACCCGATCACTTTTTGGGGCTATGATTTTTTTTTCACATCAAGATATTTTGGTATCAGAAGAATCCCCATATTTTTCTCATTATGTCTGTAAAATATTAGGGGCCAGAAATGTTTCATTTGGAAATTATAGACTAAAATGTGGTGAATTACTGCCAAAGGTGGTTAACCACCAACCAGTCTGTGTATTACTCAATGGGCACATGTCTTTTGACCGTGCGCTTCTAAAAATAGAACCATTGGAGTTACGCAACTCAAACTTTGGAATGCAACAATTTTAAGGATGACCTTTCATGTAAAATAGAAAACATCAAGTTGAAAATCGGGTCATCTACCTTTAAGCTTTTTAAAGCTTAAAAAGATTAAATCTTTAAAAAGATTTCTAAAACAAATATGGCAAATATGAAGAAGAAAAATGTCAGTCTGCCTCGTAGAACAGGTTTTCCCGTCACATTATTATAAAATAATATTTCATGATAATTTGAATTTAAAATAATTATGTTGCCATACAAATATTCTCATTGTTTTTGCTTACTTCATGCAGTTAATTCAGTATTTACATATTTCCCTGAATTTGAATAGTGTATGGAATTTTTTCAGAATATTTTCAGAATATTATAAAAGTTTTGCCAAAATGGTTTTGTTTAACCAATTTTTGGTGGGCAAATAGATCATTACACATTTTATTCTGTATTCTATGGTTTCAGCCCGCGTAATCTGGGGGCGGGGTGTTCCCCCTTCCAAAATCAAAATTAAAAAGGCTGTTTTTGAGCGCAGTGAGCGAAATAAAATGGGATTTTTACATTTTGTTGTTTAATAAAAGGTCCACTTTTGCCAAATTCGCCGTTTCCTGGTAAAAAGGTTGTCTTTTGACAAAATCCCTTATCCCCAAAAAATCCTGGTAACAGGTCAGTATAGTTATGAAAATAATTTGAAAATAATATCTTGTTTTCTCTAAAAGTTTTGACTAACACATTTTGTGCCTCAATCATTAGACGGCAGTTAAATCCATGTATTGTACAGAGAAACAAATGAACGACAAAAAGTTGCTGAGATGATTTTTGATAATATTTCAATCATGTTACAGTCCATGCAGATGAATGAAAGAGATTACAACTTATATCTGATCAGATGAAAAGAGATTGAATTTCTGTCTGTCTTACAACACCTTAGCAAATGAAGCAGTAACTGATATCATTAATATCGTGTAATCAAAACAAACCATCCAAATGTAATGAGTATTATCTGTAGGACACACACAAACAAACGCAACATGCAGCTCTACAGTAGACAAAATAATGGATTTTTTTCCACAGATAACTTGCTTAGCACAGCGGTACTCGTCATCCTTCCAAGTTCCAGTCAGGTATAATGTTGTAATCATCCGCGTGAAAGAAAATGAGGGTTAAGGGTGCTTTTTTCGACCGCAACATGGGCCCGCGTGGGCCCGTGTTAAGGGTATCAAAATCGCCAATTTCAGAAAAAAATTGTCTTTTTCAACCTGAATCCGCGCTAAGAGTTGCTTGGGCCGATGGTAATGTGTCATCTGCTGATAGTCGCGTGTCATCATTGTAAAAGTAGCCCGAATGGTTAGGCCTAGACAAATTTACTAAAATAACTGAACACAAATACTTCATGTTTATTTCAGTCTGCAAATTTTAAAAATTGCGTGTTGAGTGATGGCAGTTTTTATTCGTTTTTGTGACTAGTATGATGTTTTGTTCTATATAATTACATAATTTCGGCTCAATAATTATTTTTCTAACGAATAATGGTCAATGTTGTGCTTGCAGGACCCCTCCTTTCAGGGTAGATTTTGAGAGTGGATTCACACGGATGATTGCAACTTTTATACATGAGTGCTCCCCCCTCCCCCGGGAATTACATGCACAGTAAAAAGCTGGGACCACTTTTCATTTAAATAATATGTGAATACCTCAACGTCATCACTGATTTTCTTGAATTGAGGCTATCAGTTCATAGGTAACATGTGAGGGTTCAAAAAATTGAGTATATAGTTGAATAAGCAATTCTTGGTTTTAATTTCCAAAAATTAAAGGAGGTGAAACACTTTAAGGTTTAGGAGAATTTCTACTCAATGACCCTGTACAAAATGTACCAAATTTCATCACATCACAGGTCCCTGTATTTGTTCATGGAAAGTCCGCATTCCAATGCATTGTGAAGTGGTGGGATAACCCAAACAATAAACATGAGCTGGGGCATGTATCCAAAAATAGGCAATTCATGTTATTCATGCTTCAATTCCCATCACTCAGTAAAGGGGGTGAACAATTAGGTTTTCAGAGTGGAGGTATAGGCGCTTAGGTTAAATGGATTTTATTTTTATTTTGTTAAGATGGCAAATAATTGGTTTTATTTAATTTGTTATCTCATCTTCATTTCTTTTCTTATATTATAGGTATTCTTTTATATTTATACAGAGTTGGGTGGAGCAAATATTCTTTATTAAGATTTCTTCTTTCACCAAAAAGGTCTGTGCCCTCTCTCGCCCCCTGCCCCTAGAAAGATTGAACAATCCCATAATCATCACAGAAATAAATAAATGTTATAGGCCGACTTGACCAATGTACTGCTGCTACAACCAAACAGAATTACAGGAAGCGGTAAGGTAATATTTGATTGGAAAAATCAATTCAAAATGGGAAAAGCGGGTACGATACATAAGACAACGAGAACAGAACCTGTGTTCTACAAAGTTGGTCAGAGATTAGATCTGTACCTAATTCTAATTGCCTCAGGCACAAATTGTTCACTGTAAATGTTTTTATTTTTCAAAAAATCTTGACTATATCTATGTTCACATTTGTGACAAAAAACCCTTTTCCATATAATCTTCTGTAACCATGGTAACATGTAAATGTTTCCATGCACACAGATGCCTAGTCTGTTTTCAGTTCCCCCTGAAGAAATAACAATGTACCATAAGGAATGACAATGTCCTAATATAATGGAGATGTCCTTATTAAATGTTATTATTCATGTCTTTATAAGGTCATGGCCATAAATCAGTGTTGAATGATGTATTGAAATTATTAAAGGCAATAAGTGTTGAAACTTCATGGTTGTACTTTTGTTTGACAGCACAATCCTCAAGGCGTTGTCTCAGTTTCTCCTGTAAATGTGTAAATGTAATTCCTGCTCAGATGTCAAAGCAATCAATCAAAACAGTATTATTCCCTTATAATTATCATAAATACTGGTGCTCTCCAGTATTTATGGGTAAACCAGGGCACTTGGTGCCAACTTCGAAGATACAATTAAAAAAAAGTGGATGTGGGTGATACGCCTAATGATGGGAACAGCTTTCACTTTCATTAAACATGTTGAATTGAATGTTTCTGGTGGATTTATGAGAGCAAAAATGTGATAATTCAGAGCAGAGCATTATTACATAATTGTTCAAAGTGTAACCATGAGCATATTTATTTTACATGAAAAACCACATGTCACTGTTCTGTCAAAACCTTATGTTTTTCTGGCCATTCAGCATGTACACAGTAAAAATGCACATTGGTTATGTATAGGCAGTGTTGCTTTATACATATTCAGGGTCAAGAGCATTTTTAAAACAATTTTTTAACATGTCTTTTGGCCCATGGACATGTCTAGAGCTCACTGCTCAAAGGATACATTGCTTTATACATGCTGAAGGGCCAGATGGAGCTACACGGTTTTGATGGAACAGTGATGACATGTCTCTATTGTTATGGATTACATGTGGCATTGGCAACATTGAGCTCCCTGAAGTCCCATACATTTATTGCTATGCACAGTACCATATACATTTATAGCAGAAAAACAGCCATCAGATTTACTCTGAATCTTCAAAACTTGTGTTTTTGTGCATTATTAAAACTGTCTTTTATAGTTTGGCAAATGACCATGAATGATTAGAAAGTGTTAGCTCGAATAAAATGTAAGCTAAAAATGAAAATTAAGTCTGTGAAACATAAATGATGGTTAAGCACTATAAATACAACTGTATTTTTAAAGGTGTATGTTCCGATAACTTTTTGGGGGCTATGGTGTTTTTTTCACATCAAGATTTTCACATCAGAAGAATCCCCATATTTTTCTCATTATGTCTGTATAATCTTAGGGGCCAGAAATGTTCCATATAGAAATTAACGGCTAAAATGTGGTGAATTACTGCCAAAGGTGGTTAACCACCAGCCAGTTTGTGTACTACTCAATGGGCACATTTTGTGTGATATTGTGCTTCTAAAATAAGAAACATTGGATTTATGCAATTCAAACTTTGGAATGTGACAATTTTAAGGATCGCCTTCCATGTAAAATGGAAAACATCAAGTTGAAAATCGGGCCAGCAATCAGTACATCTACCTTTAAAAGTAAAAGTAAAGACTCGTGCCGAGCAAAGCTCGCGCGCGGAGTGCCCATCTCTCTTTCATTAGCGTTTAGGCCAGACTCCCCATGTAATACTTGGCTGTGGGGGGTTCGCCACTCCTCCCGCACAGCGAGTCTGTTTTACTTCCCAACATGAATTAATGCCGGTACCCAATTATACACCTAGGTGAAGCGTGGCAAGTGCGGTAAAGTGCCTTGCCCAAGGACACAACACGTTGGCACCAACAGGGCTCGAACTCACAATCTTTGCATTGTGGAGCGAGGGTGAATCCGCTGGACCACACGCGCCCGACCTTTAATACAAATTAATTAGTTCATATACACTGGCACTCATAAGTATTAACGCAGTGAATATATCCTAGAAATTCCACCTTCTATGAACAAACCATTGATGATTTTCACTAGTAATGACATTCTATGTCTGCATTATATAGTTCTTCTTCATAAATTCATGTTTGTTGTATGGGATGTTCATCAGATTTTCGACAAAACCCTATAAATTGAGACAAGTCTAAAGCTACACAGTGAAATCCCATAGACATTTGACTTATTATATATTCATGAGCTCATTATTGCCGTGTAACGCCATGGGATATCCTTACTTGCGAAAATCATCTCCAACAAATCATTAGTTTTACAATTTTTTATAAAATCTCAGCACGTATAGTTATTATGCCAGGGACTTCCAATACTCATTAATACCTAGAACTCGTCTCATGTTTTGAAAAGGTTACTGGAATCTTCCAAAAAAATCAAATATTTCGAGACATAACTTTATTAAAGTTTTGGTTATAGAAGGATAACTGTCACGTACTGGGAACCAGCCAATTTTTTCAAAAAAAATTTGCAGCAGCAATTACAATGTTACATACAGGGGTATTCTGTCATATTGAAATGTGTCGATAGAACATGGGCTATAAAAACACTTTCAACTGATGCACATGATATTTATACCAAGCACACAATGCATTTTTATACACCATTGAGCATGTTGTGCTCGTCTTGGTGAATATGTCTGGTTTAATTGCAATCTTCGTATTTTTGGATTCAGAAAAATGTTCAACGTAGTGACACCCCCTTCGTGAGACGGCTTGTCAAGTCCGTTCAAAACAAATTGAGACCAACCAAGCCTGACCTACGCTATTAGAAAATATTAATCACCGAATAATTTTAGTTATCGCATGATCCAGCATACATTATTTTGAATTGACTTGTTTAACTCTTTTGTTAGACTTGAATCGATCACCCTTTTAGTGCATTCTTTTATGAATGAGAGTTGACTGTTATAATGTGAAAGATAGAGATATCGCCCAATTAAACACATCTGACAATAAGTACGCGTTCGTCTAGTATGGTGGTGTATACATGTAATCTGTTGGGCTATGTTGCTTCACATAAATATGGCACAACTGAGAGACCGACTGAGTGTCTTGCATGAATGCAAATCATTGTAGCGGTAATTTTAAAACCGGCTACATGTAGGCCTGTGTGCTGCCTCGCGTAAAATACAGACAATCTGCGTGGTTCTCTGTCGTATTTTCGAACACTGATTTTCAAACCAAAATATTTAAATTGTCTTTTAAATTTCAGGATTTTCTTGACAATTCAAATTACCTCCTCATCAAATTACCATGTTTTAGGCATTTATAAGTACTGGGCATCCTTTATAGGATATTGCATTTGTGAATTTAGCAATTAATTGTTAAAGCACTGACTTTTTACAAAGAAGGTATAGGTAAGAGAGGATTTCCCCATAGCGTTACAATGGCGATAATGAGCTCATGAATATATAATGAGGCAAATGTCTATGGGATTTCACTGTGTAGCTTTAGACTGTTCTCAATTTATAGGTTTAGTCGAAAATCTGATGAACACAACATACAACAAACATGAATTTATGAAGAACAACTATGTAATGCAGACATACACTGTTGTTACTAGTGAAAATAATCAATAGTTTGTTCATAGAAGATGGAATTTCTAGGGTATGTTCACTGCGGTAATACTTATGAGTGCCAGTGTATGTAGTTATAATCATAGATTTTAATAATCTGTTAGGCCTAGTAAAAAAAATGAACATGTTTCCCGTCCCCGCCCGCCTCCTTTTTGGCCGCCGCCTCCTATTTTTTACTATTTACTATTTCCAAAAATTCTGTAAAAAATTTAAAATTTGTTAAAAAAAAACTTTTTTTTTAAATTTTTTTTTATTTAGATTTTTAGTGATTGATCCTTTGCCCATAGGAATGGCAGGTGTAATAGAAATGCTGTATCATTTCATAGCATGTTCATGCCATGCATGACACGGAATTATTGACATGGCTTCTCAAATAGTACCATGGGGACCAATACATGTAGGCCTACATCCTTTCGATCAATGATGTTTTGTTCCTCATTCAACCTGAAAAATGAAGAAAACATAAAGAAACAATGTGTACTTGGCTCTATATATTAGGTAAACCTTTTCATATTTGTATTCCTCTGGCAATTAGAGTGGAAATTCCTGTTAAGAGGTGTCTGCAACACAGTCAGTTGGTCACTTTCGACTTGGCGGCCATCTTGAAAAAAATATCAAAAAATGGGAAAATAGTAAATAGTAAGACCCTCCCTCCTCCTTTTTTTAAAAAGTCCGGACGGGAAACATGTAATTTTTTTTACTATGCCTTATGCTAATACAAATATTTGATATTTCGAATTCTTTCATTTTAGAAATGATTCCATCATTACATGTAGTTAAGTTGGGCCCCTTCATTACACAAGCAGTATGACAGACTTGATTAGATTTACTATCCCCATCAACATTATCAAAACCCCTATTACAACAATTAGAATCAGATGAGGATTCACAAGCAGTGTTGTAACGACCAATCGAGTCAATGGCTTGACTTGGGAAAAGGCACAATTTTTGACGACTTGGACTAGACTCACATAACTGATACTGATAGCAAGCAATGAGATGACTTGAATTGTGCTTTACTTTGGTTCCATAACTTTTCAAAAGACTCGACTCAAGTCACTCAATTAAAAGACTTGACTTGACTCAAGTCACTTTCCAAAAGACTTGACTTGCTAATCTGACTTGAATAAATTGAGTCTTAACAAATTATGACGGTAAAACCTGATTATGATTGACTGGTTAATTTAATATATTGTTTCATGTTCAATATGACTTGATACAACTTGGAAGAAAATCAATTGGCTTGACTTGACTTCATCCAACCAGTGACTTGATTTGACCCTATTGGATTGACCTGACTTGAGGTATAGTTAGAAAGGCTTGAATTGACTCCAGTCACACATTTCTGTGACTTGATTTGACTTGTGTCTCGGTTTGATGCTTTGTCACCCGGGTTTGGTTTGGTCGAGGGGGGGGGGGGGGGGGGGGGGGGTGCTGCTGGAGATTCAAAACCCCTACCTATTTCTAAGGGTGATTTTGGAAAAACAGTACCCATTTGTAAGTATTTTGTTTCATTATAGACCCAATTTTAGCGAATTATCGGGAAAATAGACCTAATTTTGGCAAATTTTCGTGAAAAAATAGTCCCATTTGTAAAAAGCGACCCCAATATTAGGGATTTTCCAGCACAAAATCATACTCCATGTTTAGGGATTTTTTGCAATAAAGCGACCCATAAGGCTGGGTTCACATAGGAGTATACGGTATACGGTATTCGCTATACGCTATTCGGTATTCTCTATACGCTATACGGGCACGGCGAGACACGTAGGGTAGCACGCGATCCCTACTCGGTCTATTAAATTGCAATAAAATGTGTACAAAGGAGTCCTTTTTTCTAACTTACCCTATTCTACGCAATAAATTGTTTATAAATCGTGATAGGGGAAATTCAGAACGCCTGTACATACGATTGCAGCTGCTTCATCCAAACAGGCCGGTATACGCTGCACGAAAATCGAACACGCACGATTCCCGGTATACTATACTATACTACACTATACGCAGGTATACGGCCTTTTCGAATAGTGCCCTCTAATGTGACCCGGTATATTGAAATTACATTGTTCGATTTAAGCTATACGCGTGCCCTGCAAAACGTGCACCGTATACCCAAATAGTATACTCCTATGTGAACTCAGCCTTAGAGTAGCACATCCCCTTATACCGTATTGGGGGACTACTTTATTGCTATAGATGTATTTGATTAATATCAATGGTAGTTATGTTTACAATTGAGCATACAGCACAATTATTTACCTTGATCAAAGCAGGTATGATGACAAACATCCTCATCTGAGATGTTGTGGTAGATTCAGAGTTCAACAGAGGTCAACTCGTCCATGAAGATGTATCATGTGTGTCACACATTAAAACTTCAAGGTAAATAGTTATAATAAAATAAATGGGCTTTGTGCATATAACATACCAGACAGAAAGTAAATGTATTCGTTCAAATACAATTTGATTCTGCTAAGGCTAAAAAAAAAAAAAGTTGACTTGCCCTTTCAGAGTCAAAGTCAGGGTCGGACGGTCGGATTTTTTTTTTTTTTTTTTTTTTTTGTTGAAAATTTTTGAAAATTTACTGCACAAAAACACGTTTAAAATTTTTTAAATTTTTTTTGTGTGTAAATTTTGTTAATTTTTTTTTTTTTGATTTTTAAACAAGCAGATACTACTTAAAAACACGTTTTGATCTTTCTTTATTGGTATGTGCTTCTTTCAAATCTTTTAAAAAAAAATGTCAATCTTTTTTTTTTTTGGAAAAAAAAAATTAAAAAAAATAGCGACCCTAGATTTCCGAAAATTAGGGTCGGTCGGAAAGGGCAAGTCAATTTTTTTTTTTTGGCCTAATTTCACTTGGGTGCTAGATGGGTTAGCTCAGGAATTCCTCACAATGAAGTACAGTAACAGTTTTAATTTTCGTGCTTTGCACAATTTTAACAAATTTGCTTGTTTTTATTTTCGTGATTTTGAGCTTCCTTAAATAGACCTATGTACAAAAAGAACATATTCACACGTTTTTATTTTCGCGCTTGCTGATCTAAGTGCAAAAAACATGAAAATAAATGTAGCGGGAAAATGTCCTCTTTTACAGTATGTTGTATTTACAGTGGATACAAATCAGTGAAAAATAGATACCCTGTTAGGCCAAGTAAAACAAAACAACAGTTGATCGTCCGGACATTTCCAAAAAATGATGCGGGAGGGGCTTATTATTTTTATTTTAATTTTTTTTTATCCAAGATGGCCGCCGGCCTTACATTGTATATGCATTTATTTAATATACAGTTTTAATAAAGTTTTACTGGAGCAACTTAAAGGTTTTACTTTAAAAAAACATAAAAAAATCAATGCGGCACGAAAAAAGGAAGCAGGAGGGGACGATCAACTGTTGTTTTGTTTTACTTGGCCTTAGTGTTATTGTCAGTTGGTTTTAGACACTGACAAAAGCTTTAGTATAGGATGTTACCAGTTAATACATCCAAACTGGAAAATTTCTTCTAGCAAATAATGTACACAAATGCCAATACAAATAATATTGCCCGATGTTGATATGTGGGCTGAAAGTGTCAACACAAGGTTTGACATGAAGATTAATGAATGCATCGTTCCAATTCAGTAACGATGACAGATATCCAAACTTGATGGTGAATCAAACCCGTGTACAAAGGCGCTAATGAGTCACAGGACTATATTTAACCCTCTATTAGTCATTATTCTATAGGGTTTACCTTGCAGTTTGGGATAAAACATTGACCCCTTGGTTTACACTATTATACTTTTGTATCAATTTCTGATGCATAATGACTGTCCCTGGTCCATAACCAGCTATTGATTGTGGCAGGAAATAATGACCGAAGTTTGGTGAGAGACTTCAAAATGTTGGAAAATTTGGAGATATAGGGCCTCATATTTTAGCTCGGGGAGATTAATACTAGTTAGTCTTTTTGTAGACATACTTCCAAGAACTTGTCAACCAGAAAGTTGATTTTTTTTAAGGCACACACTTTCATTCTCATTTTACTAGCATAAAGAAAAGTACCTTTTTGGTAAATTTTCAAAAAATATGGCTGTTTTGAGGAAAATTAGTGCACCGACCACCGAGTGAATCAATATATGAAACTCATCAACATGATGAATGGTACGAGTATGAATGATAATCTAAACATGACAATTTTAGCATGTTTAGTATACTGTAAAAGTGGAAATTTCCGCACTTCGTAAATTTTGAACAATTTCGCTAGACGCTTGTATTATTTTGCGATTTTGAGCTTCCTTACATAGACCTACATACAAAATGAATATATTCGCACATTTTTATTTTCGCGATTGCTGATTTTAGCTCGAAAATAAATGTAGCGTGAAAATTTCCACTTTTACAGTACATTATGAACAAGGCTGATCTAGAACATTTAACCATGTGATGGGGCTGGCGAATGTAATGGATGCAGTGGCAAATTATGTATCATTAAATCATCATCGGTGTCACTCCATAGTTGTCATCCAGTAACATAAAATCCCATAGAGGCCCTGTATAAAATCATCCATGGCTTTACACAAAAGAATCAACCAACCGTGCATCATTCACTAGAATACAGTCAATTCAGTTTATTCTTTGAATTGAAGCAGGCTTTTTGAAAGTAATGTATACTTACATGATGACTATGAAATGGGATTTTTAGCTTATATTTCATGATTTTGGTACCAGTAAACTACGTCATATGCAGGGCCTCTATCCGGGGGAGGGGGGGGGGGCACTCAACTTTTTTTAGGGTCTCAAAAAGGGGGGCTACAGAACTGAACTGAGTCAATTTTATGACGAAAAATAGGGTCTTAGGAACTGATTTTTCCAAAGAAGTAGGTATTGAGAACTGGCCTAATTTTTAAGTTTGATAAACAAGAACGCAAATTTTGGTGTTAGAACGCAAAATTTTCGAAGAATTGGGGCTTTGGAACGCAAAATTTCGCGATTTTTGAATTTTCAATAAAATTGGGGGTCTTAAGAACTGATGCAGGCTCAAAAGGGGGGTCAGAAGAGCTAGCAGCAGAGGGTGAAAAAGGGGGGGGGGTCTTCAGCGCGGCACATACCTATACCCTTTTCCAATGTCAGTGCCCCCACCGGGGCCTCTATATCCAGTTATTAATATCTGTCAATTCTCACAGCTCATCAAGCATGGCACATAATCCTTATTATCCATATAATATACCTGTGTGTTTCCAACCAGAACAAATGATCACCAATACTACATGGATTGTTGATCTTTAAAGAATCAGTATAAATACCTGCCAACACAATGGTCCAAATCACCTAGATCACAATCATAAGCTAGGGATGGGAAATTTGCATTTTTTTAAAATCACTAATAATGTGCTGTCTGATTTTGGAAAAAGTGCTTTTTGAGGCAAAGTTCGCCTTTTTTTTGCATAAAAATATGCCATGCGGCCGGCTATGTTGCGCTTTTCCATGTTGACACATTTCTTATTTAATGGTCAAAATATAATTTTTCATTCAAAACTAAATTGAAACTAAACAAGTCTAGAATTAACACTTGCAAATTGATGATTTTTGGTAAATTGTACATTATTTGTTAAATTTAGACAACTTTTGAGGCTTTTGCACTATAGCTCATTGGCCTTACAAGTGACATGTTTGTAATGACGCAAGGGACAATGTTATTGTTAAAATTGCAATTTTATATTCAGCAATTTAAGCTTGAATTTCAAACCTCAATTTGTCACACAAGATGGCTTCAGGGACATTTTTCCTGACCATTTATGTCCAAAAACTGAAAATGCTTGTGTATTTTTGCACGCATTTGCCCTATATTTCAACATTAAAACCAAAATGTTGGCACCCCCATTTTTGTTGTTGGTACCACCAGCCATCTAGCTTCATGCATCAGCATGCAGCCTATCCCTTTCTGCCTTCAGCCTGGTAGGTAAGCTTGCCATACATCAAAGTCACTTGAGACTGATTGATACAAGTACAAGACAATGGTAGATATTTCAAAGCATTTGGCAATTTTCCCAAATTTGTTATTGTTTGCAGGGGAGAAAAAAGATAATAATTTGTAAAAGGCTGCCCTAGTATAATATAAATACCACAAAATAAATACATCTATATTTTGATCT
Source organism: Ophiura sarsii (assembly GCA_035610835.1). Lineage (NCBI taxonomy): Eukaryota > Metazoa > Echinodermata > Ophiuroidea > Amphilepidida > Ophiuridae > Ophiura > Ophiura sarsii. The sequence continues at coordinate 40,743,137 of CM069451.1, read as the reverse complement.
GGAATCAACAAAACCAGGTATGCTTTAGAGCTCTTAGTGGAGCCAGATTCAAGCTTGTTTAAATCTCCACAAGCCTTTTCAAAAACCTCTAACACTTCAGAACTTGTCTTATAATAACATCAACCTCTTTACTTTTTGACACCAAGAGCCCAGAGAGACATATCTGTAAACCAACAACTAATCATAGTCATTAGTATATTTGTTCAATGTAGTACAAACATATAAGCATCGAATTCCAAGATGGTTTATGTCTGAAAACATTTTAGCCAGTCCTCTAATATTTATTTGTAGATCAACACGATTCAAGAGAGTGTAGCAAACTTGTTTCATATCTCTAGTAGACATGCTAAAAACAAACATAGGGTGGAGATACTTCACAGATAAGGGGGAGATTTCACACATAGTTCATACTTGAAAATGCATGATTGACATTTAACATGCGATGTACAGCCTACAGCCAGGAAGCACAGATCTTCAAAATGTGAAGATCTGTACATGCCGGAAGTCACCCAAGTAGTAGTACACTGGCTATGACAGTGGAATGCACATGTCAATTGCAATTGCAACCCCAGGAGGGGGGGGGGGGGGGGGGGGGTGTTGACTGGGTCAGCACCTTCAAATCACCAATGTGAGGTCCATGCTACAATCGGAGTTCCTTTAGTATACCCTACCACTGCATGTCTTCAATGGGGCTTTTAAAGAACGACCCATACACTTACACAGTGAGGATTACAAATGGTAGGGTATTCTAAAGCTTACCCCTACAATCTTATTATACATATCTGACAGGGCGGGGCATCATAATTATTATGCACACCCATTTAAAAATAAATATGCAAAAATTACAGTATTGAAATCATTTATAAAGAATGCTTTATTGTAATAAACGCGCCCATTGAAATTCATAAAAACATTTTTCATTAGAAAAATGCTAATTGAAAAGGAATATATACATCTCCCCTGTCCCCCTTGTAAAAAGTTCATTTCAAAATATGCCTGGATTTCCACGAATAAAGGGGCATTGACCAAGCCATCAATACCTATCATTATGAGGATTAACCTTCCTTCCTAGTAAACTAACCCGAACCTCTTTTAATACAAAAAGATTGCATAGTATGGTCTTAATCTTGTGGGTTTGGTCTTATGACTTCGGGGTTCGAGTTAAATTGTATTTAAACTGATTTAAGGCCTAAATACAAAGTGATTATTGTGGATAACTGTGCGTGCAATAACTATTTTATGCATGATGACTCAATGGTTGTATTATTTTCATACAATGACAAACGGGAAAACAAATCTATTTTTTTGTGCAACATCAATATTCATGTATAATTTGTACACCAAACATTATTAGAGTGTATGAATTTTTGTCTTGCAAGTCTACATTACGCTTGATAGAGGCACATAACAATGCTAGTTCAACTCACACAATAAGGGGAAAATACGGCAGAAAATAAAAATATATGCTCGCAAAATGACTACCTTACTGGAGTATAGGAAAAAGAATTAGCAGCCCTACAACCAGTTTTTCAATGGAGATTTTTCAACAGACAGACTAAGCTGAAAATGGTGGTATGCTATTTTAGATGGCTCTCCAAAAGGTAAAATCAAATTCCTTGCAGGGGACGTACCACATGGTATCTATTAAGGCTTCTTTATTGAAACTAACAGCACTCCTCGTCGAAAGGTTTCCTGTATTGTAACTGTATAACAGTATGTACATCATGTAATATTGGTAATTTTGTAGATCACATCGAAATTATTAGCAGAATTCAGCACATATGGCTTCACCAGAATGTCTATCTAGCGCATCACTTCAACCCTTTCCCATGAAATATTACTTTTAGGGTTCTATTATACCATATCTATATTGATTTTTTTTTTTTTCAAATTTTTTATTTTTATCGCCAATCCCTCCGTGCCCCTTTGAGAGTTGTTTTCTAATATAAGGGAGGAGTTTTTGCTTATTTAGGGAAGGCCTGGAAATACTGCTGATTTCCTGACAAGATCAATGATTTCCCTTCAAAGAGAGAAACATTCCTCAGAATTTGTTATGTACTTCTGTATTGTCAAAACTAAAATTTCTCTCCAAATACAAAATTTCCCTGCATTAGGAGCTTCCAGAATACCCTATTTGAACCAGACCTGGTTTAGGGGTTGGTTTACAAATACTGTAAAACAGTTTAATTTCACATCAACTTAATTTAGCTAATTGGCATTTAGCCAACTTTTTACAGCAATTTAATTTCGCTAATTTGTATCATCTACCTATCCATTATAAATAATATAATTGGCGACAAATTTAATTTGGTGAATTAAATCTCCTAGCGAAAATTAAATTGCTAGTTTTAAAACACAAATTAATCCTTGATGAAAATTCAATGACATGACCCCTATCCATCCTATTCAGCAGCATGTGCAGACAAATGGTGCAAAACTAATTCACTATCAAATCCTTGAAAGATAGTTTGGAAAATGTACAACTTGTTCTTTGGTTGACAATAATTGACATATTCAAAAGATTTTGATATTTAACACCGTGTATTTAACTTTCATTGGCTTTTTTAACCTGCCCAATTTGATTATTTTCTGAGTTGCAGTGGACCAACTGGTTGGCCCATCAGAGCTCTCTGTAGAAAATTACCAGTTTGATTTGCAATCATTCAGTTCAAAAAAAGAAACCCTGTTCTACAGCCTAATCGACCCATTTTTGTAGAAATGATTATTGACCATTTTTTACTTTGTCAAAAATACAGCAACGTTTTTACCTTCAAGTCTCTACATAGCCTTGTTCAAGGCGACTCCCACCACACCCACAGCCCCACCACTAAACCACCCACCACACCCCCCACCCAGGGCAGAGAATAATGTCAGATTCAAACACATGATCAGGCCAGAAGGTAGTTGAGAACCTTTAGAAAATCAGTTAAAAATCACTTGGCCATAAAAATATCCCTAATCCCATCGCAATTTCCACCAAGTATTGTGCAAAATTGCGACACAAGTTTTTGCAGCCCCAGGGAGGGAGGGGGGAAGTAGCAGTTGTTGCAGTATAAAAATTGTAACCCATGACCCATGAGTATGACCCATGAACAGGAATCATTGCACTGTTACTGAAAAAGTGGAGATTTTCACACTACATTTTGGCGCACGAGCCAACTACATGTCCCGGGGGGGGGGGGGGGGGGGGGGTACTCGCCTAAGACGGTATACGGGGATGTGCCGCTCTAATGGGTAGCTTTTTGGGCACAAAATCCCTAAACATGGGGTATGATTTTGTGCTGGAAATCCCTAATAATGGGGTCACTTTTTACAAATGGGTCTATTTTCGCGAAAATTTGCCAAAATTAGGTATATTTTCGCGAAAATTTGCAAAAATTAGGTCTATTTTCCCGAAAATTTGGTCTAAAATGAAGCAAAACCCCTAAAAATGGGTACCGATTTTTCCAAAATCACCCCTAAAAATGGGTATGGGTTTTGAATCTCCAGCGGCACACCCCCGACCAAACCAAATCCGAGTACCCCCCCCCCGGGCTACATGTACAGTGAAAATAAAACCACACAAATCAATTTCTTTTGCATAATAGGTCTATGTGATGACACTACAACAGGCGAATTAAAAAACCCGTGAAACAACATAACGCGAAAATGAATTGCGGGAAAAATTACATCAATTGAATTACTTCAAAAGTGAGATGCAATTTTGCACATCGAGGGAACGAAACAAATTTGAGGGTAAAAAAAAACTCTTAAAAAGAAAGCACAATTTTGAAAATTGAGTAACCTTGGTCGCAAACAATTCAACCATGAAGGTTTAAAGGCATAACAATTGAGCTACTTCACGCCCATTTGCTGAGCCCCTTAAGGCAATATTTTACGCCAGCTTAATTGGCTAATTGGTTATGACTGATTTGTACCTAACGAGCATGTAGGACAATTTACTTAATAGGTACAAACAGTTGGAATCACATACATCGATAAACAAAACAAACAAACAAACATAAACATATAATAATTGTGTCAACATGTCTACTGTACCTGATTCTGTGTTACTGCCTACATGTATGTGGCTATGGTAACGGCTCATCTTTTGTAATAACGATGATATTAACTGTTACAAAATAAATTGGTCTAGGTGATATCTGAAGCACAAACTCACACAATGCAATGGATGTTTCGTGGGACGAATGCAGTATTAGTTGCGTTCTCTTGTGTTTTCATCCTTGAATGTTTCCTTTATAGACAGTACATTTTTTCCAGAGGAAGTTAATCTTATCCCTATCTAAAGAGACCCGATTGTTATACAAAACAATATCAAAGCTGTTCTTTCGAAACCGTATGTTTTTCAGCCCTTCAGCATATACATGTACATGTATAAAGTAAAACTGCACAATGGTTATTGGTAGGAAAATGTTGCTTTATACACTACACTATTATACAAGGTTTTGATGTATTTCTGGCCCTTGAACATGTTTAGAGCAGGAAATAGTCCTTTATACATGCTGAAGGGCCGGGTTTGACAGAACAGAGACGATGCAAGTTTGATAGCCAATCAGTGACTTTTGAAAGCTTCTGCCTGCACACCCCAACTTACACAGCAGGGATTTGAGTCCGTACAGGATTCGAACCTGTGACCTTCCGAACAGTACGATAGACGCTCTGAGCATTGATTGAGCTAAACCGGCCATTTCCGGCAATCAGATTTCAAACCAGATAGTATTGATATAATATAAAAATAACAAACTGACCCCATCCAATACAGTCTCTCATCCCTGCTCATTAGTACTACTGCTCATTGATATTTTAAAAGTTAGCGATGCATCACACACTGTTGTATGAAACCAGACAACCTTGCGATTATAAAGGTCTTATCATCATCAAAGTAGGGATATCAAAGCCTGGTATAATCAGGGACTTTAAAGTCCCTGGTATAATAAAGTAACCAGGAAGTTTCTTCACAATCACGATACAATAGTTTTGCCTATACAATCATTATGTTGACTGGGGTTGATATCAAGTAAACACATAGGCCTTTTATCCATGTACTACATACAAACATAAGCACAAACAGTGGATAAGGAATCATTATTGATGTCCCAATTCTTCATCTTTTCAAAAGTGTAATTTCCATAATTGTTGCAGCTGTTTCCAGTGTTTGTGTGATCGCATTTTAAATCAATTATATGCACTGAATGGTAATCCGATGGTAAGTTGGCATTGGCAAGAGTTCTGTGTAAAGACACCCACAAAAATTACTCATCTTATTCTTAGATCAAATTGCTAATTTGAAGAGGCATTAGGGTACACCTACTACAACAGAGATAATGTAAAATAATAATAATAATAATAATAATATTACAGTTCTTATATAGCGCTTTCCACAATGCAAGCACAGTCCCAAAGCGCTTTTAAAATCAATTATTATCGCTGCCAGTTTAGATATCAGAATCCTTTGGTCGCTACACTTAGGCGGCTACCAGTCAACAAGTGCACAAGCCTATCAGCAATACTTAGATTTTGATATCCTAACAGCTCCCCAAATATCGCTTGGGTCGACGAAGCAATTGAGACTAAGTACCTTGCCCAAGGATACAAACATGATGGCCTTAGCGGGGCTCGAACTCACAACCTTTGCATCGTGAGACCGGCATCTTATCCATTAGACCACACACGCTCTCAAATAGTCATAATGCACTTATCAATTGCAAGCCCAGGCCCTGACTATAGTCCGCGGGTTGCTTAATTTCTTTCTGCAACAATATTAACAGGATGCATTTCTACGTGTTCTGTATCATGTGTTATTATAGTGTTATCAGCAAGCACGTTAACAAGAAAATCTGAACATATCCCTGATTTATAGACGAAAATAAACCACAGACCCCTCAGGTTGGGTTCGTCGGTCAGGCCTTTTCCCTTTCATAGCTTGAAAAGGACACACAGATCATAAAAATGTGTTCAAATGTTGCTGTTTTTTAATGCACACTCCTGTCCTCCTAAATATACTGTAAACGTGGACATTTTCGCACTACATTAATTTTGTGCTTTTCGCTCTCCAAGCAGCAACCGCGAAAATTAAAACACACGAACATAGGCTTATTCCGTCAAGCGCATCGCATCTATAGCTTATTAGGTGTACATTTGTGTTTCCTAGTGTACATCCCCACTACAGTACTACACGCCCCGGCTAGGGGGGGGGGGGAGGGGGGCACAGTTTGTACGTCCCTGTACACTCCCCCCTATTTGCGTACAGTCCCCGCAATGTGCCGGGTCCCGGGGGGGGGGGGGGGGCGGGCTTACAATTGATAAGTCCATAACAATCATACTAAATTATTCTGGTGCAATATGTTTGAACAGTTCCAATGATCTGCACTCATTTTGATCAAGGTTTATAACGCCGATCTTCAATTCAATACATAATGAATATTTCTACACCTCCAAATGCATCGCTGACTTCCCAATCGGAAATATTAAGCTTTATAAAAATAACAGACTAAAACTCTCAAAACAAAAGTATGCTTTCTTGCTTGCATACCTCCATGGGTGGCAACACAGGCCTCCACCTATCAAAATATCAAAAGACTATTTTTATCTCACCCATATCGGTCCATTCCATATTTATCAAACAAGCATGAATACTTCCTTTTTAGACACAAAAATCTTGAGAAAGCATAAAGAATAGGACTAGGAGACAATGGATGCTACATCTAGAGCCTCTTGGCCCATAATACCATCCTACTTGAGGAGATCTTGAGACAGGTCTTTATATTTTAAACACCTGTTTTAAACACCCGGGGGGGGGGGGGGGGATGATCATGTATATACATATTGTAATCATCAGTGTGAATCCACTCTCAAAAACTACCCTTAAAAGCTGATTCTCAAAGAAGAAAGAAGTTACCCTTAACAAGGATTATAACTTGCCGAATCATATTCATAGCAAAGGATACACTTTTACCAGGTCCTCAAGATGGAGTTTAGACTGAATTGAAAGTACACGGATGAAGTAATTGTGTCATTCAGTTTTGTTAGTAAATTTGTCTAGGCCTAAACACCATTTTGGGCTATTTTTACAATGTTGACTCGTGACTATCAGCTATCTGCCCAAGCAACCGTTAGAGGGGATTTGGGTTGAAAAAGACTTGAAAAAAATGGTGATTTTGATACCCTTGGCACGCAGATGATACCAACATTATACCGGAATGCCTCCCCCCCCCCCCCCCGGTAGGAAATTGGTAGAAAGCCAAGAAACTAGTATTGAAGTGCATATTGTACACTGTACTCTGAATACCTGGTGGTATTAGTTTCTTGTACCAGCAAAGAAAAGCGCATTATAACAAGAAAATCTGAATATCCCTGATTTATAGACGAAAACCAACCCTGTTCCAACGGGCACACAGACCTCTCAAGTTGGGTTGGTTGGTCAGGCTTTTTCCCCTTTCAGCTTCAAAATGACACAAAAATCACAAAAATGTGTAAAAATGTTTTTTGCTTTTTTTAACAGAATTTACATAAACTCCTGTTCCCTAATATGCACTTATCAATTGCATCCCTGGCCCGGGGGACCTGGGGATAGCAGGGATTAGGGCCGGGACATACAACTTGCCGATGTGACGTCCTGGGTACAGTCGTGTACGGTCCCTGCAGGGCGGTGCACCATTTTTTGTATGTCCCCGATACAGTCCCGGCCCCCCATGGCCGGGACAAAGTGTACAGTCCCGGCCACCCTTGCCCAGGACAAAGTGTACGCTCCGGCGAACAGTCCACAGGTCGCTTAATTTCTTTCTGCAACCATAATCAATGATAATGGGATGCATTTCTATATGTCACCTATGTGTTATTAGGCTTATTCAGCTATTAAAGTGCATCACATCTCTAGCTTATTTATAGTTACGCCCGGGGTGTACATTTGTGTACCCTTAGCGTACGTCCCTGCTACACGCCCCGGCTAGCGGGGTACAGTTTGTACGTACCTATACACTCCCCCGCATAGTCGGGCACTGCTTTTTTTTGTACATTCGTGTACAGTCTCGCATGGTCCCTGCCATGTCCCGGGTCCTCCCCAGGACCTGGCTTGCAATTGATAAGTGCATAAATATATTGCAATTCATCAGTTGAGTTAGTGAATTTGGTTGTTAAAGTTGGTGTCGCCAGTTTTACATGCCCGAACACTCTTGAGTTTCCACTCTACATAGACTACATTTACATGTGAACACTGCTATATGTTACTTGATAACAATAACATTATAATATCACAACCAGCAAGTGACCTCTATAACTATTCAGTCATTTCTATACTATGCAAATGTCCCTTGGCAAACAGTTACTATAAACACTTTCTTTCATAATATTGGTGGTATAATTAATTCTACAAAGGTAAGCGGAATACGGACCCTCGAGCAACTGAAGAAAAAAACGTGATTGGTTTTAATCTCTCGGAGTCATTGAAATCAAAGATGCTGATCCGTAAGTTGGGTGATATTAGGGGTCGTCGTCTACACTTTCCGGCTATGTTGCCATTGCGCTCGCAATTATTGCTTTCCAGGTCTTATTATGGGGTGCAGGGGCTTTATTATTAAATGCCCATGATGCCCCTGGGGTCAGTCAGCATGTGACCAGCTATTAAGGATCCATATCCAAAAAATATGTAAATAAGGCGACAAATAAAACAAAAAAAACCCGTTTTACGATCAGACGGACCTGTAGTTTTTTTGTTTTTTTAATTTTAAAAGAAAATTATACCTACAAAATAATTATTTCAACAGATTTTCGGCCGAAAAACAGCTGATTTTACATGATTTGAGAACAAAACTTCTAAAATTCTAAAAAGGAATAAAAATTGAAAAACACAAAAAAGTGTGTCGGTCGGGCCTGTAAACAGGATGTTTTTCCCTTGCCGAAGGGTCATGATTTTACTACATGACTTTGTCAACAACTTCTGAACATGAAGTCCTTTTAAAGAACAAAATTAAATGTATTTATGATATTATGCTAATTCTAATACGTCATTTCATTGAAATCAACCTACAGTTTTCTTCTTGATAAATACCAGCTCTTTTGAAGCTATCAATGCTTGAGTGGAACACAAAGACGTTAAAGTACATGAGAGGGAAATTTACAAATTGAAAACTATAAACACTGAGTGAGTGGTTTCAAAATTTCACATAATTAATATTACCATGTTGAAACATAACTGGCAGCTAACACGTGCATTTACAACAGTAATTAAACGTGTGATAAAATGTGTCAACTAAAATTCGAACCACCACCCCCCCCCCCCCCCCCCCCCCGCCCCCCAATAATAAATAAATAAAATAAAATCTTGAACCAATATGCGTTCTGATTGCTGGCCTGATTTTCAACTTGATGTTTTTCTATTTTACGTGGGAGGTCATCCTTAAATTTGTCACATTCCAAAGTTTGAGTTGCATAACTCCATTGGTTCTTATTTTAGAAGCACAAGGTCACAAAAAAATTGCCAATACTGGCTGGTGGTTAACCACCTTTGGCAGTAATTCACCACATTTTAGCCTATAATTTCTAAATGGAACATTTCTGGCCCCTAAGATTTTACAGACATAATGAGAAAAATATGGGGATTCTTCTGATATCAAAATATTTTTATGTGAAAAAAAAAATCATAGCCCCAAAAAAGTGATAACATACACCTTTAAAACAATAATTTCTATATTACATTATAAATAATTAATTATCATTCAGGCAGTGTGACGAGTGATGGAGAAGTGTTTGCCATGGTGTTTCAGGCAAATGGAATTTTGCAAATTGCTTTTCAGATTTAAATTTGATGATTGATAAGCTTTGAAAAGAATAAATTAAAATGTCAAACTAATGAATATTCTGGAAAATAAATTCATAAATCATGAAACAATGTTGACAAGATCACTTTTGTGTCGCTCATTGCTCAACAGTAAAATATCAAATAAAAAAAAGCAATATTGATCAGCAAAGCGTTCATTGTTCTGTCAAAACCTCAAATATCCATCGGGCTTCAATATGATCAAGTAAAACTTCCAATGTACTCAAATCTCCATCAGGCCCTTCAACGTGTATCAAGTAAAACTTCCAATGTATAACCTTTAGGACAAGGTGACTACACTGCTCGTCCATTCCCCATTCCCCCCCCCCTCCTCCATAGCCAGGCAACATTTTTTTAATCCCTGTATGGTTCCCGCCATGTCCCGTGTCCCCTGGGCCAGGGTTGCAATTGATAAGTACATAAAAGGAGATGACCAGCAAGCACAACATTGTGCATAATTTAGAGGTTAGAAAAATAATTATCACGCTCAAATCATGTACAGTCATCAAAAAAATGGAGATCGGACTTCACCTTACATTTGGGAGTGTTGTTTCTCTAATAATCACCCGATCTTAGCATGCAATATCTCATATTAAAGAAGATGAATTTCCCAACAACTTTATTACTAATAATATTTTTAGGGAGGATATATATTTTTAGAGTTAGAAGCCCATTTATTACCTGTATAGTTACTTTTTTTGATGACTTTAGTTTGCTGGACACCTTCTTTAAGGATTGTACCGCACAAGTGAAAAATGATGGAAATTACATTTGTTTGCCATTTAATTGCCATTTTAATTTTTTTTGTACAGGGGATATGTTGCTTTATTTAAATGGTAGGGACAGCATGTAACCCAAACCCATTTCATTTATTGGAAGAAATTCTTCACTTTTGGACACCTCCTGGTTTGTTTTATTTTATTAACATAATTATCACCGAAGCGCTTAATTACCCCCATAACACAAAAAACTAAAACAGACCTGTATTATCTCACCAGGATAAAAGTGTAAATTATCAACACATACATGTATTAGTGCTGCTTGCCTTGAGAACAAAAGGTACATGTTATCAATCGTTAAACAACGTTTTCAAAAGGCAAACCGTAATCTCCACACTACTGACGGTAATGGACCCTGAATAGTGTGAAGTATGACAATCCGGATTACAGTCAAGCGTGAAACTTTTGAGTCATATAATCTAGATCTAATATGACACGGTTGTCGGTATTGGGTTCATATTATATTATTAGCTCTCTTTTGCACCATCTGTGGTTAGTGGCCCTCATTTTGTGTGTTACATGAATACAGAGACATGGGTTCATCCATGTTTAAAGCCACATGGTGCACAATTTGTCTTACAAGTTGACAAATCGACCGGGGCAATTTGGTGGAATAAAAACATTGGAAATAATATTTTTTTCAAACCAAACAAATAATGGACTTTCAAAAAATTGAATTTCAATCCTGTTCCCTGGGCAAATTATTCCACAAATAATGCCCAAATTGGCCTAAGCTTATGACATTTAAAAAACCCAACCAATACAACATTTGACCTACATTTAAAGTAGTCGCCCTAAGACACCGTCATAAAAGTATTACATCCCTTTAAAATACATACATGAACCATATTTTAAGGGTACAAAATTTAAAAAAAACTCTGCTAAGGCACCCTTTTTCATTCAGTCCCACTCGCACCCAATTAACTCATATCTTTAGAAAAAATATGTTTTTGTAAATTTAACCGCTCACCCTAAGATGTATATGAACATTTTTTTGAAGAAAATCACTCACAAATACCCATTTCTTCAGATTTTGTGCACATTCAAAATGGCACAGAGTGTGTTTTGCGATGAAATTGTTCATTCACACACTGTATAAACCTACATTGGGCTTTACATTTGATCCTGGAGTACACAAATTAATGGCACCTGTCTTATAATAAGTGAATCAATTTTCAAAAACTGTTAGTGTTATAACCTGGCAGGAAATTATAAGAAAGTCTTTAATTTGACTCTTAACAGCTGCGAGGATTCATTGGGTTCGCAGACAATTATGCCAAGTGTTTATAATGGAGACAGTTGATGACATGGGTTTTAACAAACCATTTTCACCATACAAAGTAGACAGGACTATAGTTAGATTATGGACTTTAATTCTAATTTAGATGAATCATGCCATATTTAGTTATATTTTCATGCTGAAAGAACTGCTTACAAATTCATTAAAGGTAGGTGTTCTGAATGCTGGCCTGCTTTTCAACTTGATGTTTTCTATTCCACATGGTCATCGTATTCCAAAGATTGAGTTGCGTAACTCCAATTGTATTTATTTTAAAAGAACAAGGTGACATAAAATTTGCCCATACTGGCCGGGTGGTTAACCACAGGGTTGTAGCTAGGCCAACTTTTGTGCCAGGTGGCAAAATAGCGAACGGAGATGGCGAAGCGACCGGACGGGCTCAATATTTTGCTATTTGGTTACATAACTCTCACGGCTCAGGGGCCGGGATGTTTTTAGGCTCTTTTAATGCACTTTGAGGGTTCCTGCCACATCATTTCTTGTTTTATGAGGCAGTTCAATGATTTTTTTTTTTTTTAGAGTGCCAGGCGGGTGCCTAGCCCCGTGCCAGGCGGGCCCGCCCGGCGCCGCCTGGCGTAGTACAACCCTGGTTAACCACCTTTGGCAGTAATTCACTGCATTTTGGTCTATAACGTCTAGATGAAACATATCTTGCGCCAAACATTTTATAGAAATAATGAGAAAATATGGGGTTTCTTCTGATAGTGATATCAAAATATGTTGATTGGCAAAAAAAGTTTAAGTGATCGGCACATCCACCTTTAAAAGACTACCATTCATGTGTTTTAGCCAAAAACTATGACTATGAATTAAGAGTGAAAATTACACAAACTAAAGTCTATTTTTTCAAAGATATGCCAGGATAAGACACCAACAGGAGGCAGTAGGCACTGACCTAAATACAATTGAATAATTATCTAAACCTTGGAATAATTAGTTAACTTTATTTATTTCACAATTATAATAATACTTGTGAATTACTTCCAAGCTGTTTAACCCTCCGATCATCTTGATAATTGCAGTTGACAGCACTGTAGCCTGTAATCAGCTTTCATGGTTTATCAATCATTTGAGTCATTTTACAATAATGATTTGATTTTGGATTATATACCCGTTTTACTAAACTCTAAATCCAATTTGTGTCACTGCAGTTAACTTAAGGCATGTGGTTAAGGTGTGGGATTTGTTGTTAACATTTATACTATTTTGAATTGTATATAATACTATACATAATTTAAATGTAAATTATTAAATTTAATCCCACAGAGACAAAAAAAAAATCACAAAATATCCTGAGGACATTTGCGATCGTCATATTGGCTGTGTGTGTACTGTATTCTTTTTTTGAGCACCAAATATCTTTTTTTAAAACATTAATTTATTTATTATTCTGCAAAGAAAATAAATACAAATAATCAGGGTCGGGGGGGGGGGGGGGGGGGGGGGGGGGGGGGGGGGGGGGGTGGGGGGGGGGGGGGTATGACAATACAACAATTTGTTTGTTGGCCTTTATACTACCATAAGTGCCACTTCCATTACGCAAATCACAGAGAGGTATAGGCTCCTTAAAAGTTATTTTTTGTGAGAGCGACCCTCTTATTCATATAGCATGATGCATGATCCCCTGGTCTCTCAGCCCCCACAGCATCCAATTGTTTCCTGTCATTATTTGTCCCATGTTTCCCCCTGCTAAACTATATTCCTACAATTTACAAACTACCTGTCTGGGTTATAGGGTTAAAGTACACGCTCATGAATTAGGCCCCTGCCCCCCCCCCCCAGTTGTTGCTGATGTTGTGTTGCCCTCAAGTGCCAACAATCTTAGAAGTCGGGTCTGCTGGTCAGTCGATTTTCCTTTTTATTCTCTTTTTTTGTTTGCTGACAAATATTACTGACTAAGGTTCATGACAAGACAAAATTGGTAAATGTCAATTTGACTAATGTTTCTAGGGTAATATAGTTACAAGCAATCTATTCAAGCAAAAATTCAAGCAGAAAATAGTAATATTTTGACAAATTGGGTAATCATTTAAATCTTGCGCCCCTGATTTTTGAGATTTCAGGGTCGGTAAGCTGAGGGCAACACACACAAAAAAAGTTACCTTAATTCAGGCAAAATAAAAGAAGTTTGATTCCACTAGCAAGAATGAAAAGTGAAAAGTCAAATGCAAAATAAGGTGTTTTACTGGGATTTTTTTTGTTGTTGATCAAATTCATTGGAGATACACTTGAAATGGTTCTATTTAGTCAAATCTGTGCAATTTTGTTACTCTTATGCTCGCTAAAATGTGGATTTTCACTTTCGTGTTTGCCGTATGTGGACAATCGCCATCTTGAAACATGTGAGACACAAAAAGATGACGCCATAATTTGTCCAGTTTTTTTTTTATTAAAAAAAAAAAGACGCAAGAATCAAGCGTCTCAGTGAAATGCGCACACACTTCTGGAAACAAACTTGGTTTTTTGTTTGGCCTAATACTGATATTATTTAAACAGCTTTTACTTGCCTCAATTGAACCTAATGTATTGTGTTAGGTGCCCTTTTTAAGGTACAGGTGGTGCCCTTTTAAAGGTACGCGACATGGGTTAATACTATATACCTGTACATTTTTCCAGTTGATTAAATGATAGAAATAGGGGATCAAATCGGTTGGTGGAATAAAACTGTGGATTAGATTAGAATGGTAGATTAACTTATTGGATTTAAATGGTGTTAAAGTGTATTTGTGACCACATAGCCTGTGCATTGAGGCTAAAATTGTGATGCGGTATCACATCGTCGTTGTAGCATTGAGACTACCTCATAGAGGTGGTTCCAGATGTTACATCCTGGATGTAGCATCGAGACCCCTTATTTTGTGTTCCCATCCCATTGGGCTGTGAATAAGCTTATGTATATCAGCAGTTTTATCAGCGTACACTTTTGGAATTGTATTTTAGCCAGTCTTTACTTTTGAGCACCCCCGCAGGGACCGTAAGTAAAATAGGGAAGACATGAAGGATCGAGTCTAGTAATCTGGGCTTCCTGAAACCAAAAAATGCTGGCGGATGACCCTAAATTTCAATGCAGGTTATCTGTCAGATTGTAGTGACTTTGATGGATAAACCTGATTTCAGGGTGTAACGCTTTCCGATACGAATTCAATTTAGGGTTTCAAATTGAACCTTTGACCTTTGAGATTGACTCCTATCATAGCAATTCTGCTTCATTTGTAATGTCCTTGCTCTCTGCTCCAAGTTATATAAGATATTTCAAGCTTTAAAATGATACCAAACTTGACTACATTTGGTGATCCATTTTTGAGATATACAGAAAACTTATTTGAATGTTTTCTAAGTATTTCTTTATTACCTAGGAACGCTCTAGCGTTCTGTGGATCCGAAAGGGTTAAAACACTTTTTGGGCTACGAGGGCTAATTTGAGCAAATTCTGCCAAAAATTGCCCCTTTTGTGCATTTTACTATAGGCCCAATATTTTATCTGGCTAAATAGTGAAAACTGGGGGCTAATTGCTCTTCGCCCCAGTGTATTTTAAACCCTGTCTGATATCCTGGAAAACCTGATATTTTTCTTAATTTGAACACTCTTCAACAATAAAGCAAATGTCATGCATGGTTGATAGGACAATCTGACAGAAGGTTAATGACTCACAAATGAGTTCTCTGAAGAATGAACCAAATCGGTCACTTCAATAAGTAAATTATCCTACATGTACCGCTCATTGAATCCATCCACCTGATCACCAGATAAAAGAGATAGTACAGTGATAACATTGTCTTCAAATTTGGTAGCTTTTTAATCTCCATTTTTATGAAAGTAGTAAGAAGAGTAGGCCTATTGTAATGCTACATTTTACTTTTTCAAAACTCTTAAGAAAATATCCCTACTTCATCATCAGACTTGGTTTTAATGGCTATTAGTAATTTCCAAAGAAAGAAGTTCTATAAGAAGTTTTACAATAAGCTGAGATTTAAATGGTCATTCACTACTTAAGACCTTCAGTACAGGGTTTCTGCAACAATCAAGATATTGTGACCTGTTCAAAAACCAACCCACACATAATAATAAATAGCACAGATCAACGGATGAAAGTAAAATACACCAGTTCAAAATGATAATAACAACACCTTTTATATAAAATGCTTGCAATTTGTGTTCAATAACAGAGACATTAGTTGTATTCACTTTATTCAGCAATAAAATCAGTCCATTATTTGGATTAAATCGGAATCATTACTTGGCAATTCAAACAAAGTTTGTTGTTTAATCACCGAAAAGCAAACATAATCTCAGCGATAATATGGTTTATTTTATGAATAGTAGTCTCTGTACACAAAGCACTTATTTTTCCTGTAAAACGTATACATAAAACCGTACAAAAGCAGCCGCACACAATCTATCTGCAGGCTTGTATTCATCACATTAGTTGAATGACCTATCACACATGGGTGAATACATTAAAGGTATATTATGTGATCTTTCCAGGGAACGCCCTCAACATAAAAAAAAAAAATTAAAGCAGATTTTCTTGCAGATTTACATTTCTGATCATAAATCATGCATACATTCCAAGTTACAGGGCGATACGATTCTTAATTACTTCAAAATTATGGTTTTTAGAGTGAAAATAAACTGTCGGAATCCCGACAGTTTATATTTTTCACTCTAAATTCACTCTAAAACCATGATTTTGAGGTAATTAGGAATCGTATCGCTCTGTAACTTGGAATGTATGTATGATTTATGATCGGAAATGTAAATCTGCAAGAAAATCTACTTTCTAAAAAAAATCATGAATAGAGGGCGTTTTCTGGAAAAGATCACATAATATGCCTTTAATGGAAACAAGAATGTAATACACAATGGAGGCACCCTGTTCTCAAATTTTAGGATACAATTGCTCCATTTCCCCAGTTCCAGAAGTCCCTGAGTACAGTGGCGTAGCTAGGATTTTTTTCAGGGGGGGGGGGGGGGGGGCAAGATTTCTAAAATTTTCGTAAAAGGTTGCCCCAATTTTTTTTCTAGTGACTTACCTCGTGAAATTCACGTAAGTGGGGGGAGGGGGGGGTGGGGGGGGGGTCAAAAAATTTCGCACAGTCCAAAAAAAAAATCGCTCAGTCACAAAAAATTGCATAGTAAATGTACTACATGTACAATTTTGCCTTCTATTTGGCTAATAACCTCGGTCTTTTTTCTCAATTTTGTCCTATTTCCTTTTTTTTCTCACCCCCTTTTTTTTTTTAGGGTGGTGGGGGGCGGGGGCACAAATCGGTTTTTTTCGTCAGGGGGGGGCATTTCCCCCCCCCCCCCCTGAGCTACGCCACTGCCTGAGTACCGTTTAGGCTCCTTTCGGTCGCATCTCGCTACAATCGTTCTGGATTTGCATGACATATAGCAGCATGGAACTAGTGCTAGCATTAGGCAACAAAAACACACACACACACAACCTGTTTTACTGATTTTCAGCATCTTATGGTTTTTTCAAAAACCAACACAATATGTGAATGTGATGTATCACATCAAAAGGGGGGGGGGGACTTTGCAGGTGAAGTCAATTTTGAGTTTCTTACGAATGCTCTTTCTAAGCTTTAAAATGACACCAAATTGATCAAAATTGATCAAGGCGTTCAGATTTTATGAGTGAAAATGACTCCTAAAATTCTATTTTTTTCCATTATTTCTTTCTGTCTGTTTTTATGTACAGTATATCTTGAGAAAAAAAACACAGCCGCAAGGTCCCTCCTTTTGACTTTCTGCATCACACATGGGTCTGAATGGGTCTTTGCTGACATAGCATTGTCTTACCTTGATACTGCTGATCTGATAGAGTCATTCCCTAAATGAAAGAAATACAAAATACCAAACAGTTTATTAAGTTGCTAACAAAAGACACACATTCATATTGTTTCAACATTTAACATAATATAAAAATCAATAATATAAATTTAAAAATCAATAATATAAATCTAAAAAATTAAAACATTAAAAATCAATAATATAAATTAAATTGTCAAAGTTATTGCATGTATGTTTATAAGAAAGAGGAAAAAATACACTGTCTTTGTATGTATTTACCTGTTGATATACAAAATACATTTAATCTAAATAACATTTGTTCATACATAATTGTACCCCTTGGTAAATATAATTTGTATCACCACATGTATATTTGAATTGTTTAATGATGTATGTGATCTTTTCAAGCGAAAGAAAATGATAACAAAAAACTATAAATGAGAAAGAAAACATAATAATATAAATTTAAAAATAAACAATATAAATGTTTAAATAAATATTAATATAAATTTTAAAATAAATAATAAATAATATAAATTTCAAAATAAATAATATAAATTTCAAAATAAATAATTTAAAAAACACCTGACGTCAGGGGGGGGGGGGGGGGGGGGGTGCGGGGACTTGAATTGTGTTTGGATGGGGGTGTGAAGTGATAACGCTCCAGGGTTGGCACCAATACCCCTTCTCTAAGGGTCATTTTTCGGGGACGTCGTACAACGTTCATGTACCCATGTTTACTGGAGTTTTCTCAAAAACCTGACCGCCTGGAGTGACACAAACGGTGCACATCCCCATATATGTGACATGAGTAAAAATAATTGACTATAATCATCAATGAAACCTCAATATGCAATGGGAATATCTCATTATCAACAACAATAAGTATCCAAAGCCAGAGCATAATAATCCTTTTTGCAAAACACTATAATAATGTCAAAAAACGACACAAGGAATCATGCATGTTGTGAGGGGTGCAATATAAAATCCATGCTGATTACATCTACATGGACATGCAGCAATAACTGTATTTTATCCGGGGGAGGGGGGGGGGGGGGGGGGGTTTCGTGGATATGAGGTTACGGGGATGTGCCACCAAATAGGGTCACATTTTTCACCCTCTGGTAAAATGAATGCCCCTCTTATCAAAGCCATTTTTGGTAAATGTATGGGTCTAAAATCCTTGATTTTGAAATGTTATCAATCTATCAAATATGTAGGAAAATTATGCTGCCCGCCCACGACAGAAGGAAGTATGGGACACTTTCATCAAAATAACTTTTTGGTTTGTTTTAGCTATAGAAAACCTATACATTCACTCTAAAACCACTGTGGAACCTGAAACACCACCAAAAGTATGAAATTCATGTAAAGAGGACTTGCTTTGCTTCCTTTGATTTTGTACCGTAAAGAGATGGGGCAATTAACGAAAACCCACCACAAAAGGAAGTATGGGACACATAGTTTTCGTTAATTTAAACAATTTAATAACATAACATGTTATTTCCCTCATTCTTTTTACATTTTTGCAATAGAAAGACATTAAATAACATAATATTTAAACAAAATATTAAAATAATTGCTCGAAGAAATATGGAAATATCTTCAAAAATAGTAAATTGCCATCTTTTAAACATAAAAGTGTCCCATACTCCCTTTTGTCATGGGCGGGAAGCATGGGTCTTTAGTACGGTAAACATATGGGTCCATTTCCCCCCGAAAATTGTATGAGTAAGTTTTTCATTTTGCTGGTGGCACACATCCTTTCCAAACAAATGTCCGAGTTACGCCCCCCCCCCCCCCCCCCCCCCCCCCCCCCCCCACCCCCACGGAATAAATGGCTCTTTTACGGTATAAATCATTCTGGGAGCACATCCCCATAAGAGTAGAAAGAACGGACACTTGAATCAATGAAACTTGAAAGCTCAATATATGAATGCAATGGGAATAGCTAATATCAATTATCAACAACAATATATGTAAGCATAATAATCCTTTTTGCAATACTCTAAATATCAATATCTATTGAATATCCAATATTATTGGAGATCAATTTTGAAGGAAGACATGTTGTTGTGGGCGCGGTACATGTGGGGAAACGTAAACTCATGTATAGCTGGAGAGATTAACTTGTGTTGCGTCAAAGCCTTTAAACTTTACTCTTTTCTTATTTCTTTTAGAAAACATCAATTTTCATTTTGCGACGTCCACAAATGCCACAACCCAAACAAATTGATGTGAAATACCGTGGCAGGTAATAAGAGCCATCAGCCATGGAAATACTTAACCCATACATAATAATATCTGTCTGTTAATTGGTCATTACATTTTGACAAATTTTGTTATCTATCTTGGATGTGTACAAAAAAACCCAGACAAAATTGGAAATTACTGGCTGGCTGAATAGTCACATAGGTGGTCAATAGAGAATGCCCTCTTGTCCAGAAGCTGACCGTTCCATGGACAGACCAACACTCCCATATTTACCCATAACAATGAGATGTAAAGGGCCCTTGAAAGTAGTACAATACAGGGTTAAATCTCAAAACTCTTGATCATGTTTGCCTTGGCCAAACTCTGAAAATGCAAAAGTGATTTCCATGCTTGAAACATTTTCGTCTGATGAATTTTAAGTAGTGCATGAAAAAAAAAACTACCCCGAGGTAGCCATGTGATGGTCTATCTAGCCGAGTTGAGTTAAAACCTTAGACAGACATGTATACTGAATATATTTTTCTGGATTTTTTTTCATTATTTATTTTTATAATATGTAGAATTTAAATCCTGTTTTACGAGCTAGATTTAAAAAAAATCACCTCAAATATTTTGTTTCGTGGAATAATCAATGCATGTCACTTTTGACTGTGTGTCAACCCTATTGTACATGTTTATGTGGGTGTTGTATTGATACCTAATCTTGCAATGTATAATCTGTAGGAATAATCAGTAATCTTATTTAAAGGAATTACATCCAGGTACAGCCAGTCAGGGCTAAGAAGCTTCTATAGTGGGATGAATGAATATTTTGTGATTCTGGTAAAGATTTCTAACGTTACCATCTTATAAGTTATAGTACTGATAATAAATGAAGCATTATGGAATATGGGGTTTTGAAAGGTTGCAAATGGTATTGGTGCAGGACCTAAGTAAACAAAATAATGCAAATCTTATAAAAGCTAAACTTAGAATAAATACAAAAGTCTCAATGTATTATTTATAGTCCCAGTTATGACCTGCCATGATGAGTATGACCAGGATGAATGAGCTCATACCAAATGAAGGGATTTAACAGTGTAGCTAGGCGTGTCAATTATATAATGTTATATCGAATTGAGAAAAAAGGATTTGTATATAATTTATGATTGGAAGGGGAAAGAGAGAAGACAGTGTTGAAGAACTGAACTGCTATCAAAGGTGACCTTTTCATTAGGGGGGGGGGGGGGGGGGGGGGGGGGGGGGGGGGGGGGGGGAGCACTATAACTTAAAGGACATTGATTGTTTGTTACATCAGAAGATACCTACTGAAATTATTAACGACATCACAAGATTATAAAAAGGTATGAGCCTGCCCTGCCCTAGTAAAAAATGCATTACAAACTGCACTTATTTATTAGGATCATTTACTGTAATAATAATCCCGGGCAAAAGTCATTAAATAATGAGTAAATAATAATTTATTTAAAAAAATTTAATA
>CM069451.1:40484690-40721653 GCA_035610835.1 Ophiura sarsii | reverse complement strand
ACCGTGGCAGGTAATAAGAGCCATCAGCCATGGAAATACTTAACCCATACATAATAATATCTGTCTGTTAATTGGTCATTACATTTTGACAAATTTTGTTATCTATCTTGGATGTGTACAAAAAAACCCAGACAAAATTGGAAATTACTGGCTGGCTGAATAGTCACATAGGTGGTCAATAGAGAATGCCCTCTTGTCCAGAAGCTGACCGTTCCATGGACAGACCAACACTCCCATATTTACCCATAACAATGAGATGTAAAGGGCCCTTGAAAGTAGTACAATACAGGGTTAAATCTCAAAACTCTTGATCATGTTTGCCTTGGCCAAACTCTGAAAATGCAAAAGTGATTTCCATGCTTGAAACATTTTCGTCTGATGAATTTTAAGTAGTGCATGAAAAAAAAACTACCCCGAGGTAGCCATGTGATGGTCTACCTAGCTGAGTTGAGTTAAAACCTTAGACAGACATGTATACTGAATATATTTTTCTGGATTTTGTTTCATTATTTATTTTTATAATATGTAGAATTTAAATCCTGTTTTACGAGCTAGATTTAAAAAAAAATCATCTCAAATATTTTGTTTCCTGGAATAATCAATGCATGTCACTTTTGACTGTGTGTCAACCCTATTGTACATGTTTATGTGGGTGTTGTATTGATACCTAATGCAAGCTTGCAATGTATAATCTGTAGGAATAATCAGTAATCTTATTTAAAGGAATTACATCCAGGTACAGCCAGTCAGGGCTAAGAAGCTTCTTAGTGGGATGAATGAATATTTTGTGATTCTGGTAAAGATTTCGAACGTTACCATCTTATAAGTTATAGTACTGATAATAAATGAAGCATTATGGAATATGGGGTTTTGAAAGGTTGCAAATGGTATTGGTGCAGGACCTAAGTAAACAAAATAATGCAAATCTTATAAAAGCTAAACTTAGAATAAATACAAAAGTCTCAATGTATTATTTATAGTCCCAGTTATGACCTGCCATGATGAGTATGACCAGGATGAATGAGCTCATACCAAATGAAGGGATTTAAACAGTGTAGCTAGGCGTGTCAATTATATAATGTTATATCGAATTGAGAAAAAAGGATTTGTATATAATTTATGATTGGAAGGGGAAAGAGAGAAGCAGTGTTGAAGAACTGAACTGCTATCAAAGGTGACCTTTTCATTAGGGGGGGGGGGGGGGGAGCACTATAACTTAAAGGACATTGATTGTTTGTTACATCAGAAGATACCTACTGAAATTATTAACGACATCACAAGATTATAAAAAGGAATGAGCCTGCCCTGCCCTAGTAAAAAATGCATTACAAACTGCACTTATTTATTAGGATCATTTACTGTAATAATAATCCCGGGCAAAAGTCATTAAATAATGAGTAAATAATAATTTATTTTTAAAAATTTAATATGAATAATTGTCCTGGGATTATTGTTTTATATGATGAGCATGCACACATCAATTACAGGACGTCTAGCAAAGCCATTGCCCGGGGGGGGGGGGGGGGGGGGGGGGAGGGGGAGGGGGGGTGGAGGGGCACTCAACCGTTTTGGGGGTTGGGGTGCCGCAAAGGGTCTCAAAAAGGGGGGCTACAGAACTGAACTGAGTGGATTTTGTGACAAAAAATAGGGTCTTAGGAACTGGCCTATAGTTCAATTTTGATTAGCAAGAACGCACATTTTCGATTTTGTTTTGTTTTCAGAATGCAAAATAATCAAAGAATTGGGGCTTTGGAACGCAAAATGTCGCGATTTTGTGAATTTTCAATAAAATTGGGGTCTTAACTTTAAGAACTGATGCAGGCTCAAAAGGGAGGTCATAAGAGCTAGCAGCAGAGGGTGACAAAGGGGGTCTTCAGCGCGGTACATACCTATTCCCTTTTCCAATGTCAGTGCCCCCCCCCCCCCCGGGCCATTGCCCACCAAATTTTAATTATCTAAGCAGGTAGAAAAGAGGTACGTTCCCTCCCTTAAATTAAATCCCCATATAATATTTTTGTAGGTGGTAGGCCATACATCCACCCACACGACCCCACCCACCTCTGCAGACTGCAGTCTTATAAACTTTATTTCACTTGCCCCATCCCCTCTCCCACACCCTATAACCCAAGTGTCCACACACCCCAGCCCCCCTAAACGTTCCACCAGGCAGTTGTTTGTATGCAATATTATGTAAAAGTCCCCTACCTGCTGAATGGTTCCGGGTGCTGATTTATTTGGTGCAGGAGTGGAGACGGCAGACTTGGGATTTCCGGTAGATGTCGGGGTGTGCATTGCCGGACTTCCACCATGAGGAACGGCCGGCGATCGTGGCATCTTACCGTTCGTCATCGCCGCGGGTGTGGCTGGGCTCCGGCCAGGTGTACCTACAACTCCATGACCCCCATTCATGCTACCATTCATTATCGTAGACATATTGTCAAGTTATCTTTCTCAGTTCTTGTCGTGTAATTCCGATACTGCAGTTACTGCACTGAGCTGAAGAAGTTTATCTGTTGCTCTGCACTTTCACGTGTCCTTATCTTTGCTGAGTAACTACGAAATGATTGATTCATTGATTGATTTCGGTACCGGACAGCTCCAAATCAGTCGACCTTGCTTCTTGTGTATAAACAAGAGAACAGCAAGTGTGCGTTGTATGACAAGAATCAAAACATGCAGTGAAAGTACACCAACTACGACCACGACAGGCTGCAAATAGTGTAATAATAGGGGGCAGCAAACCACTTTAGTAGAGACGAACACAGACTGGACGAACAGGTTGACAAACCCCCGGCCCCCCAACTCAACATAAAATTTGGTAACCATGACTGTTCTTCATTTTTTCAAAGTACCCCTTTGCAATGATTTTTCGACAATTTTACCCCCCTTTTTTGGCAAAAACGAGGACAAAATTGGGGTGAAAAATACCCCCTTTTTTTGCTTTTCAATGACTATAATTTCAAACACCCCTTTTCAAAGACACTTTATACATAAAAACTTGTTGCTCCCAACAGTAACAGGCGTTTATGGTCCTCTGTTATAAACTGATGTACCCCAAATGGTGTATTTGGGTTGTTAATATGTTCTAATCAAATTATTAAATCCATACTATGATGTTTTTGGGTTTTTTCCTCTTCGTAAAATACCCCTTTTTTCGAATTTCGCGGAGACTAATTCATGAAATACCCCCTATTTTCATAATTTCGCTGTCAGCGCTGACAATCGAAAATATACCCCTTTTCCGCGATTTTTAGAACAGTCATGGTTACCAACTTTTGTGTTGAGTTGGGGGCCGGGACAAACCCACACCATACCCATCAGGTTTTAGTGGGCCGGTGGCTGGCTGGAAACAGTGGGGTGGAAGTGGAAAAAGTGGGGGTGGTAGTGGGAAAAGTGGGGTGATAGTAGGAAAAGTGGGGTGGTAGTGGAAAAGTGGGGTGGTAGTGGGAAAAGTGGGGTGGTAGTGGGGGAGTGGTAGTGAGTGGGGGGAGGGTGTCAAAAAGTTGACAAACCCATGGGTACCATCTCTATCAGGTTTAGTGGGCGAGCAGCCGGGTTAAACTGGGGCATAACTATTATGGAGCAGGACATTTGCCACCCTGCCATAATACTCGCCCCCTGATGCCCTCCCCCCCCCCAATGAAATGACAAACGCTATGTATATTATATTAACCAAAAATAGTCAGTTTTTCCCCCTCTCCCGATAATCGCAGGCCCACTTGAGACCAACCATCCCACCCAAATTGAAGACCCTAGTTACGCCACTGACGAGCGGCATGCTGAGCGGCGAGTGTGTGCTGGAAAAGTGGGGTGGGAGTAGGGGTTAAAAACGTTTGGACATCCACAACCCCAAAAAGTGAGGTCATAAAGTACAAGTGAGGTGGATAACAATGGGGTGGAAGTGGGTAGTGGAAAAAGTGGGGTGGTGGTGGGAAAAGTGGGGTGGTAGTGGGAAAAGTGGGGTGGTAGTGGGAAAAGTGGGGTGGTAGTGGGAAAAGTGGGGTGGTAGTGGGAAAAGTGGGGTGGTAGTGGGAAAAGTGGGGAGGTAGTGGGAAAAGTGGGATGGTAGTGGGGGAGTGGTAGTGAGTGGGGTGGGGTGGGGGTGTCAAAAAGTTGACAAACCCATGGGTACCATCTCTATCAGGTTTAGTGGGCGAGCAGCCGGGTTAAACTGGGGCATAACTATTAAGGGGCAGGACATTTGCCATCCCACCAGAAGGCTCGCCCCCTGATGCCCTCCCCCCCCACCCCCCCCCCCCCCCCCCAATGAAATGACAAACTATGTATATTAACCAAAAATAGTCAGTTTTTCCCCCTCCCCTTAATCGCAGGCCCACTTATGACCTACGACTTATGGCACTCATCTTTTTTTGGGTAGGGTGTGCCACCCAGGGTCTCAAAAAGAGGGGCATCGGAACTAAACTGAGAGAATTTTATGACGAAAAATAGGGTCTTAAGGGGGGTGTGGACTCTCAGGTACAGCCTCCAGAAAACTGCCGTAACTTCTTCAATATTCATTTAATCTTTATAAACACTAGCGGCGTACCCTCGCTACGCTGGGGTCCCCGCTAGATGGTTCACATTAACTACCTCTGAAACGACATAAACCCCCTACAACACCCCCCTAAACCAGGTTGATTTATAACCATATCCCTTCTAAAGGCATTATAAACCCCCTATAACCCCCCCAATCAGAATCAGAATCAGGTCGATTTATAACCATGTCCCTCCTAAACCATTTACCGTGGCTACTTTATTAACCCGGTATACCTCTCAAACAGCATCAAGAGTTAACCCTCGGTACTTTTAAAACCACATAAACCCCCTACAATCGCCCCCACCCCCACTGCAACTACACCAACCAACCATTTCCCGCAGCTACTTCATTAACTCTTAACCCCATCCTAAAACATTTCCCGTGGTTCCCCCCCCCTCCCATGCACACACCCAAACCAGTTTGATTTATAATCCCTTAGATTGTTGTTAGCTAGTAAAGAAATCAGGTTGCTTCATTAACCCCCGCAAAACGCTAATTGTACCATTATAACCCTAGGCCTATCCTAAACAATTTCCCGTGGTTTTACACCGCCCCCTCCCAAAAATCACATTTTTGGGAAAAAACACATTTTTTGGCACTTTTTGGTCTATAACTCAAAAAATAAATAAGATTTTTAAAAAAAGAAAAAATCCCTCCTGGGGAATGTTATCAGGATTATCATAACACTAGTATGACAAAATTTGACAAAATATTTTTTGAGTTATCTTTTCCAAACCTAAAATGGGTCAAAAAACATGTTTTTTATAATTTTTCCAAAATGGTCAATTTCATTGTGCTGGTTGGATTCATTGAACCCTTTTCTGCAAAAAACTGTATATGTTTATAAGATTAAATGAATATTGAAGAAGTTACAGCAGTTTTACGGAGGCTGTACCTGAGAGTCCACACCCCCCTTAAGAAGAAAAATGGGTTTTAGAACGCACATTTTTCAACAAATTGGGGCTTTGGAATGAAAATTCGTGATTTTTGATTAAAATTGGGGGTCTAAAGATCTAATGCAGACTCAAAAGTGGTCATAAGAGCTAGTAGAAGAGGGTGAAAAAGGGGTCTTCAGGGCGGCACATACCTATACTTCTTTTGTCAGTAAATGAAGATGGATACATGAATCCATTTGGATTTGTAGGACAGGCAACACAGTTGTACATCATTTTAAACCTTACAAATGATGATTTCAAAAATATAAATATCTCGAAAAACACTGAAATATCAGTTAGAACTGTGTAAATTTCAGCTCACTATACTACACATATATAGTGCACTAGGTTTTGTCCGGGGGTTTTGTCCACAAATTTATAAAATATCCAATGCGCCGCTGCCATTTTGTTCCCAGCATGGTATGTCGGTATTTTCCACAAATGCTCATAAGCATCTTGGTTTTGCATAGTTTGTGCATCTTGAAGCGTAATTTAGAAATTGTTTCAACGCGCACGCAGTTTTGCTAGCCTTAACGCGTAGCCATCCAGCATTTAACTTTATATATATATTATATATGCCTCATAAATCTGTGGGTTTGTCACACATTGTATACTTCTTGTTGTTGCAGTCGTAAACAAAAACTAAAACAAATCACGGTTTACATTTACTATGGTAAATATTTTATTATTCAACACACCAGTTAGTCTACCTATCAAGGCACATTACTAAATACAAACTCTAATAAATCTGATATACAAACATGATTTTTGGCATCAATTTAGTCCATCTGGATTGATTTAATGGCATCTTCTTTCTTCTTTTTCATGATTTTAAAAGTGGACAATATAACACTTTTATTTGTCTTACTGATGATTTAGTTTCTAAGCTATAGTTTAATCAGTTCCAAATTAGTGAAAAATATGCGCTTTTATTTCTCTCCATGCAAAGATAATCCAAGGGTATGTGCGTGACACATGTACAGTTCACAGTGCACCATGCCGCGCTAGGTGAAACATTTGCGCGCCCATGCGTCACAGTGCGCCATGCCGTGCTAGGTAAGACGCTTGCGCGCCCATGCTCTTATGTAATAATTTGCTGGTGTAAACAGGTTTACCAATTCATAACTGACTAAACTATCTCGTGCATACATATACGCGTAAACCTGGAAGTGCGTACTGGACGCTTTCAAAAAATGACCGCGCATCCTGATTGGTCAATTGTGAAATCGTCACGCGCATGCATGCATAGTTGTTTCGCGCATTTCATGCATCTGGACGCAGCTCTGTGAACTACATCAAAACATGCATGTGTGAAATAGCTTGAATTATGTCCATAGCATAATTATAATATGACAGCAGTTGACAAAGATGTTCATACTGGCCATTATATTAGCACCTAAACTGCTCACAAAAAGTATCGAAACACTTAGAAATGATCCAATATATAACGGCTCGAAAAGGTATGCATTAATCGAAGCAAATAACCAAGTGCATAAGTTTGTTCTGCGTATTTTGACACCTCGATCGATGAGATACGATGTGGCGGAGCGGAGTTATTGTCATTTTAATGGTCGTGGGTCCAGTTTCAAAAGTGACAATCATCCTATAGAAAGAGGTTTGCATTACTGTTTAGAATGATCAGATTCGTGCTTTTCAAAAGGGATGAGTGTCACTTTTGAAACTGGACCCACGATCATTGAAATGACAATAACTCCGCTCTGCAACATCGTATCTCAACGATCGAGGTGTCAAAATATGCAGAACAAAATTATGCACTTGGTTATTTGCTTCGAATAATGCATACCCTTTCGAGCTGTTATGTATTGGATCATTTCTAAGTGTTTCGATACTTTTTGTGAGCAGTTTATATCAACTATTATAAATAAAACTCATACTTTAAACATCCGCCGCTCTATGACCACAACAAGGGAAAATAAGGGGTAGCCTCCAAAATGATCTGTTTATGAATTTGGAATGTATGTTGACTAATGACATAGTCACATCACAGTCATTTATGGCACTCACTGGCACCAAAACTTTCTTTAATTTAAATTAATGCATTTCATTCAATGTTTGTGCAGTTTTAAAGTCTTCACTATAAGATAGCATCAACGGAAACACCCACACGACTGTCTACCCGGGGTTGTCTAGGTAGGAAATACACACTTTGTGACTTAGAATATATTTCTAACCCTATCTTTTACAAAAGGAAATAAATCAGTTTAAAATGTGGTCCTCATAGGAATTGAACCATGGACCTCTGCATAGCAAAGCATGTCCCTCTACCATTAGACCAGCGAGGGGTGAACTTTCCAGGACATGATTTTAATCCCGCTTAAGCATTAACAGAATAAAGTAATAATACTATTATGATCAGCACACAAAATATTATGAATAGAGCTGCTATGCAAATGATCGTCTAACCCGGGCAGACATTCATGTGGGTATTTCCATTGCATGTCCATTTATATATATATTTTCATAATATATTTTAAATATTTAAAAATAACAGCTCAAATTACCAAGTTATACATACTACTAATACAATGTCACAGCATACTTAGGCATGATATTGAAAGACAACACAACGTATTACAGGTACCTAAACATTTGAAATTCAAGATTCTATTATCTTTACATTTCAAATATCTATTCATTATATATAAATGTGACCCAACGCGAGTAAATGAGGCACAATGCGGGAAATACGAACATTGAGTTATTTATATAAAAAAAGGGACATTATATTACATTTCTAACCAAAGTTACGGATTATTGAAAATCACTTAGTTGCAAAACATCCACATCGTCAAGTTATGGACATTTAAAGTTTTGGGTTTGTTAATAATCAATGGAGTAAATGAAAATGAAAATACCTCAAAGTGTAGTTTGACTCTTTAATTTCATGAATTTGACTTATTATGACGTTGTTCCACATTTTCCCTCTTAAATCAGATTAGCTACTGCCGCATTGTGCCTCATTTACTCATGTTGGGTCACAAATCTTAAATGTTCCCTACATCTGTGAAATCTCTCTCACATTTGAAATTGGTCTCATGCAAAGAGAGAGAGAGAGAGAAATGAGAAAAGAAATGATGAGGCCAAAAAAAATAAATGTTTGGTTGTCCTCCAGAGCTCTCAGAGAGGAGGAGGTGTGTATATAAATCTCTTATAATTTCTTAGTGGAAAACCAAATCTGATATACCATGTAATACTAGACAAGTTTAACCAGTCCCGCAAGAGTCAGCCTAAGCCGTCCAAGCTTAAATTACCCTGAATGCAGAGCGGGCCTCACAGCACAGCACCGCGTGCGTGCACCATGTTAGAAGACTGAAAGGATTTCGTCTAATGTAATACCACGATTGCATAGAAAGACATTGTGTTGTTGAGTACAAAATGAAAAATAATGTTGCACAAAAATTCTCTCATTCTTACAAAAGGAAGAACTGAAATATAATAAACAAAACAAGAATATCATATGACTACAGACTGATTCCTTCCTTGGAGAAGGCGGTATCAGTGACAACACTACAGTACCCCCCCCCTCCCCCCGGCACATCCATTTGCCCTCCAGTTTTGTCCCTCAAACAATAAAAAAATGTTTACTTTAATGTCAAAATTACCTTGAAATTGGTCGGAAATATCTAATTCCAGGCAATGTTTTAACATTCCAAGCCAACATTCTTGCGCATTTTTGCCCTCCAAATTTTTGCCTTGCCCTCCTCCAATTTTGATCCTGGTGCTGCCACTGGAAGATTGACTCTTAAGCACCTGTTTCCATTCATGTTATATAGTAAATCCCTAATTTTGTGAAAGCTGAACTCTTACTACATGATTCTGAAGGTAAATCAGTTCTCAAAAAGTTAGGGCCTCACGGACATGTGTATAAGTTTAATCAGTTCCAAATTGGCGAGAAATATACATATTTTTTTTATCTCTCCTCTGACTGCTTTGTTCTATGTTAATTTACCCTGAGAGCTAGGAGTGATTGTATGGGTTGGAAAAACAAATTCCTGAGACAAGGTCCTATGCTTACAATCTTATGCTTTATCACATGACAAAATCTTGAACATTATCCGAAGGGTATAATAAATAAACAGATATTGCAAAATATATAAGAAAATTTTAATAAGAAAAAAAGAAAATTGCAGTTAATGCAATGCACAACAAACATGAAAGATACTTGGTATAATTATATTCTATGTTTTGAAACATACTGTAGAACCACTTTACTTTGTGAGGGATTTAATTTCGCGAATTGCGCGAGGGACGTGGATTCACAAAATTAAATACCCACGAAACTGACAATTTGCATTGAAAGTAACAGTAAAGTCATTCAAGCTGTCTTCAACAAACACTGGCTTGGCACAGAGAAGGGGCCAGATGGACCATAATATAAACTATTGAATTTCCAAAGAACTACTTTCTCACATCAAATGACATAATGGAACAATTTTCCAAAGTTCTTGATTTAGGTTGAGCCTAAAATTAACCCTATGCAGTATTTACAAGAAGACTTGTAGCCCATCCTGTATATAAAAAAATTAATTATAAGACATGTTTTTTTTCTAGGGCTCTTTTAAATCTCATTTTGTGACTCTACTATATTGGACCAATCATGGCACCGATACATTTTTAATCTGCTCACGTTCTAATCTCATGAATAGACCACCTTGATTTTCGATGCACCCTGGAATGGGGCCACAAGACCTTCGCCAGTCGTTGGTTGTACTTGAAATTCCAAATTGCCTTCTTTTCCCGTCGCCAACGGCACCAGCAGATGACACACACGGAACCGTTTGGCGTACGCACGACCGATGAACACCACATCCGACACCGGTAGTCTACGGTTGTGGTTAGGATCCCGGCTCACGCCCGATACGTAGACGTCGTAGTGCATGGCTTGGTGGGGGTATTCCCATTGGAGAGTGCAACAGAAAGACGCTTGGCCTTCTGGGTTTGTGACGTGAGATGGTACTTTATGCCATGATGAATCAACACAGGCAAGGCTGGTTACCTGGGTGGTAGCATGCTGCAGACTATCTGGATTTATAACCTGTAAAAAAAGACCAAAAATCATGACTTGTCTTTGACATTAATACTTAGTTGTTCACAATAATACCTGGAAGAGTTATTTGATAATGATGTGTTACTTTCAAGAGTAACATCTGTATTGTAATTGAACTTTGTCATGATGTAAGGGGCAATTGGAATAACAGGACCGATGGTAGTACACAATGCCCTTTGGCAGTGGGGTGGGTGGAATATTTGTTGACAATTTGGAAATCATTTTTACCTCTCTAATAGAATAATAATATTTGATAGTGAAAGATTAATAAAGGGACATGCAGTGACGTGTTGCAGGCTGTGCTCTCAATTTTGATTAAAACTGGGATTTGTACATTTTTACAATTGTATTACATGTATGAACTTACACTTCTAAGGATTCAGAAAAAGCAGCCCTCTTTGTACAACAAAACAACAATTCAAATATTCTGGTCAACTGCTTAGACAAGAATTTTACACTAATAGTTAGGGAGTAGGGGTAGGGGTCAGCGTCCGAATTAAGGGAAAAAATCTGGTTGCCCGCCGGGCAACCAAGCAGGAAATTATGGTTGCCCGGCAGATTTTTTGGTTGCCCGTTCTGTAAAATATTTAAATGCATGTGTTAAGTGTTTCACTTCTTGTAAAAAAATTGGTTGCCCACCGGGCAACCAAATAAGTACATGTTGGTTGCCCGGTGCTAATTTTGGGTGTCCCGGGCAACCGGGCAACCACTTAACGCGAACGCTGGTAGGGGTCTTCGGTCCCAGTCTAGGTGATACAGGGAGTTATGTACCAAAATGTTCTTTGAAGTCGGTTACAACCTAAGTGGACATCCTTGCCAATATGGTAGTTAATTGACCATTATCCTTGATTTTGGGAAGGTCACATGTATTTCAATGTGTTTCAAAGCAATGTGTGCTCCGTAGCTATAAATAGTCACAATATAAATATGCTGGGCATAAGGCTGCTTTCGTGATTTCGTGAGTGGTAACAGCAAAAATGACCATTATTAATGTTCATCTTAAATTCTGAGGTAAATTATATAATAAAAAAATCTTTGACACCACTGTGTATCCTTTTAAATAGCAAGTGACTAACCTTTAATTCTCCCAGTCTCACAACATAGTCGATCGTTGGAGGTTCTGAGCGTGATGGTGAACACATCATCCCTATCTCGGCAATCTTTGACCCCTCACCGAAGGCAGATACAGGGAGTAAGTAATGCCTGTGTAAAATACAAGAAAACATGTAAGAGACATTGACCCTATCAGCCTAACCCATGCCAAATCCGACAGACGTACTGCACTGGTGGCTCCTGCTTTACAAATTTCATTGCGTAATTATAGACAAGTATATAATAGGCGACAAAGTTATTTTTTGGGAGCGCAACCCCTTAGCGTGAAGCATAATCATCTTGACTCCCACTACTGGTTCAAGCCCTGGGGACGGTACACTTCACTTTTTTGAGTCATTATTTTTCGCATGTTTCCCTCTGTTAACTTAATTCATACAAACCACCCGCGTGGGTTAAGGTTATGGTAAACCTTTATGTAAACAGGAAGAGTTTTGTATATTGGACATGGATATATGGGTAAGTGCATAGTTTACCAGAACTTTAACAAAGTCAATAAACACATTCATAATTCTTAATTGTGTATGCAACCATAAATGCAATAATGTTAATACATTTCTCCCTAATCAATTTTTTGACCAAATTCCTTTATACCATTCTGCAATCGTTGAATATACTGGGGTTGGATAATGTACATGGTCAAGTATATAAAGCTTGGATAATGTACATGGTCAAGTGTATAAAGCGGCAAAAACCCCATCCTGTTATACGGGCAAACAGACCACTCAAGAACGGTCAATCGGTCAGGCATTTTTTTCCTTCTAAAATTTGGAAAATTATTGGTGCATTTTCAAACAAATTCAACATTTTCCAATTAAAAAAATTGTTCTACAAAATTCAAACAATTTCAACCATTTTCAATCAAAAATGTTAACAAAAATATTCAAAAATAAAAATGGGTTGGTTGGGCCCGTAGAACAGGTTTTGTGTTTGTCCTATAGCCGTATAAAACACCAGGTTTAGATGCTACATGTGCTACTGATCTGTTAATGTCTGGTGAAAACATCTAAGGCGCGCTTCCATATCAGTATTGAAAATCACAAAAAGAACCTTGTTAACAATAACAACTGATAAAAAAAACTTCATGCGAGCCATATTTTCATCCACATTTTTTACCCCCCCCCAAATGGTAGGTATTGTTAGTGCTCTACTTCCATTTCTGGACATTGATAAGTGACCAGTCCCTTACCTAGTCTGCCAGCCATTACAATCCACACTGCTACTATCATATCCAAACACAATATCCTGCATAGTCTTATGACTATCCCTATTAATTGATAAGTGACCAGTCCCTTACCTAGTCTGCCAGCCATTACAATCCACACTGCTACTATCATATCCAAACACAATATCCTGCATAGTCTTATGACTATCCCTATTAATTGATAAGTGACCAGTCCCTTACCTAGTCTGCCAGCCATTACAATCCACACTGCTACTATCATATCCAAACACAATATCCTGCATAGTCTTATGACTATCCCTATTAATTGATAAGTGACCAGTCCCTTACCTAGTCTGCCAGCCATTACAATCCACACTGCTACTATCATATCCAAACACAATATCCTGCATAGTCTTATGACTATCCCTATTAATTGATAAGTGACCAGTCCCTTACCTAGTCTGCCAGCCATTACAATCCACACTGCTACTATCATATCCAAACACAATATCCTGCATAGTCTTATGACTATCCCCTATCAATGGGCCATATGGTTTGTTCCCTCCTGGTAGTTTAGTAGACGCCAATGTCTCAGACTCCCTCAGACCGTAAGCACTCATGGTCTGCTTGTCTTCAGAATTTTCTGTAAAATAATAAGACTCGTTATTGATGTCTGTAGCAAGAAGCACTTAGTCGCGAAAATGTAATGCCACAAATATTTCCAATCTACCTTGTAGCTTTGTATTGCAAAGTTACACAAGTAACTCCATAGTTTCTATTTGCGAAATGTTCATGCCGTGAATTAGGCCAGTATTGATGATTTGTGAAATTTTAAACTCGCAAACATTTCTGGTTTTATAGTATTAAACACCACATTTCAAAAGCATTAATCTTGTTAAAGCTGGCAGTTGTTGTAGTTGGATCACCTCCAAATTGGCTAGTCTCCTGCGAATTAATACAAAAGGGTGTAGGCGCACATGAAAGCGCATTGTGCATAACATATGTGATGATTGTGTGCGTATGGCCAAAACCGCGCTTGTACACTTGGGATTACTTTTGTGTGTGGAGAGTTAAGAACAGCATATTTTTCGTCAATTTGAAACTGATGAGTGCCTGAACCATTCATACCATGGTTGCTTTGTATAT
The DNA here is from genome assembly GCA_035610835.1 of Ophiura sarsii. Classification (NCBI taxonomy): domain Eukaryota; kingdom Metazoa; phylum Echinodermata; class Ophiuroidea; order Amphilepidida; family Ophiuridae; genus Ophiura; species Ophiura sarsii. Next base: position 40,707,692 of record CM069451.1, on the reverse strand, counting down.
GCCTCTGTCACTGTCTATGCCTCTGTCATTGCAGTTCTTGCCATAGCCAGCCGTCGCGCGACTTCTACAACTAAACTAAACCACATCCTCCTTCCTCAGTGATGAGAAAGATGTGTTACACATTATAACCAATCAAACACTGCAAACATTTCATAGATAATACGACCTACCTGCCGTTGCCCATAGGATGATTCGACCTTTACCACCTTCTAGATCAAGGTATGCACATGCATCTACTCCACTGGAACATTTGACTGTGTATGAGATTAACAGCTGATGGCTGGGGGTCATACCAGTCTCAAATACTCTGTGTAAAAGATCAAGAATAAAGGATATTATAAGACAAATATCAATGTGTAGGAGCTAATGACTTGGATATGCTGGTACCCTGTACCAACTCACCCATAGGTGTAGGTATAGGCAACTCATCCATGACTTATGAGTATCAAACTCTACATAGACATTACGTTGTCGGTCTGTTGTTACATACGGGAAATAACGATTAAAGTAAAGTGTAGTTGATGTTGAGGTGATGCATCAAATACTGAATGCATTATCATGCTGCTGCCATCAACTGTGCAATGGAGAGAGCCCTTTCGTATGCGTGTGAAGTTCGACACTGTCGTGGGGGTAGACACAGAGTAGTTTGTGTCAATCAACAAATTTGTTATCATTCTAAGCGTGAAGCTGTATTTGATCAAATTTATGTGGATTATTATGGATTATTTTACGTCATTTCATGCATATGCATGAATTTTATGCCAGCAAATCTATGGATAGAGCTGTGTGGAGCCCATTGATGCAGGGAATCAGCATAATGACTTGGAATGATACCAGTATCAAATAGTCTTGACAAAAGAATCGGTATGTAGATGATGATAAGACATTGCAATTTAAAACAATTGTCAAGGGATTTTTTCCTTCGAAAGTCTATACCTACACATGTAATTTGTTATGGTTGTCCATGGACACCTCTATTAGCATGTTCATACTTGTTGGGCAGCTATCAACGTTGAGGGATAAAAGTTGACAACAAGCTTTTTCGCACTAGCCCAACGATCGATATTTGAAACGATCAATCATCTACATGTAGGCACAGTAACAATCGCTATCATGATCGATCCCCAATAATGGCCTACCTCTCTGTGACTGAGGATCAATCACATTTCATGCACGCTTCAAACGGCTGGAGTAGTCTCCATTTATAGTTTGATCAGTTCCAAATTAGTGATGCCTCAATACAGCAGCGAATGAACACAAAAGGATGCGGGCGCGCATGAAAGCAACAAGTGTACCATTTGTGTAAAGTGTGCGTGCGACCAAAACCGTGTGGCCATAATCATGCGCGTACGGTTGGATTACTTTTGCCCGTGGAGAGATAAAGACCTAATATTTCTCGCCAATTTGGAAGCAATTAAACTATAGCGACGATCGATCGATCGTCGGGCTAGTGAGAAAAGGATTATTGCTGAATAGGAATCATCCAAATGATGAGCTGTGTTCAATTTCTCGCAATCTTGAAAGAATTCCCACGTGATAAAGTCAGTCTCCCACATGGCTCGTAGTTATCCTTATGGCACATTTCGATTAAATCTGTTGTGCGATTCTGTTGAATTCATCGAAATATTTGACATAGAATACAATTCCTTACCTATATGTGTGAACTTTCCCCTGGCCAACAGTCCCTTTAAAGAGCAGACTTCCCCCACCATTGTAACCATCCTTAACACAGTGCTCCATTGATTGCTTCTGACCTTTGACCTCTGGTACAGTAAGGAATGTTGGCTGGATCTGTTGAGCGCTTAAGTTGCACCACGATTTCACCATAGCAGCCTGTAGGATAACAATGACTCACACATCAATAAATGCACATAAGTTTGCTTTCTACCAACAGGAAAATCTATTTAATGAACAGATTCCCACCAGCTGCTGTCCTTCACATTCATCCTTCAATCAACACATTTAGGACTTCGTCAATGCCTATATACCATTAGGGCTATACATGGTAGCAATGTCCTTTAAACCTTACAGTTTTTCTATATAGCGCACCCTTATTTTGAAAAACTGTTGGTATATATTTTTCAGTATGGGCATCTATTTTCTTAACTTGCACTTATCCGTCGGGCTGCGGACGTCACTCACCAACAATCCAGTTCAGCCGCGGACAAAGCTGTATAGGATTTCACCTACGAAGTACCTCATGATAATTTGTTGAGGTGAAAAATCTTAGCAAATTGTTCTTGCCGCCAGCACTAGTAGGCAGCTGACCTCCCTCTTCCTTGGTAACTCAGGGAAGCAGAACAAATTCAAATTAGGGAGTTAACATCAATTCTCAATAAACACATTTAAATAAGTGTGTGTTAATTCTTTAGAGCCAATTTAATTCTCTATAGCATAGATAAAGTCTGTGATTAGCATATTGTCTATGGATTAGCTGCCATTTAAGAGAGAACACATAAGTGTTGGTAACACGGTTCGGGCCCACAACCCTCTTCATTCAATACAACCTGTGGAACAACCTCCAAATTAATATAACCTTTACTCAAAAGGTTAAGATTATTTAAAAAAAATTCACACATCTCAGCACGATATACTGAATAGAGTAGGGATAGGGAATTTGGGTTTTTTCATTAAAAACTTAATTCAAACTAAATGTCTAGAATAAACACTTCCACAGCAATGAAGTTTGTTGATTTTTGGTAAATAGGCATTATTTTTTAAATTTAGACAACTATTGGAAGAAGAAAAAAGTGCTGTGGGATGAAGAAAGTGTTTTTTGTGCGCTGTTGGCCTAAAGCGCATTTTCCCTATCACTAGAATAGAGTTAGAGCTCACTCCAAAATGGCAACTAATTCAAAACATAGAATCTCTATTGCAGTACAATTTTGTTAAGCGGGGCCAGATCATAAAGAATCATTCTTTGCGGAAATTCAATTTTTGTTGTCATACAAACTTTTCCCTTTCTGATTTGTTTTCACCAACCTTTCCATTTCTGAATCCTTGATCTCCGTATCCTCTGCAGAAATTTGTTACAAATGGCAACGAAGTGACTCCGTGAGTTGATAGTACATCGTCAAGAATGCCCCAGTATCTGTTGGGAGAGATGTAAATATGAATGACTACAGTTGTTGATTCTATATCTTATGACGAAAACAAGTTGCACATTCATTGTAAAGTTGTAGACTTTCAGCAATCGTTTTTGAGTATACATGTTTAGGTTTACAATTCAAACTTGAATTGGCGTTTTCAAACGATGACATTGGCTTATATTATTGGCATGCTTCACTTTCATCACATGACCACTGGTTTCTGTCATCAGTGTCTACTGATTCCCATTGACATTACAGTACAATGGAAAGCTTATAATTTGGTCAAACGAGGGTCTTTAAGAAAATCCTTTTGCAAGTAGTGTAATTGAAGTGACTTCAATTCAGTTCTCTCATGGGTTTTTAAAGACCCTTTATTTTTTGAATAACACATATGTATGTTTGAGTTGGGATTCAGCTTCTATTGGCCTATCTGTACCATGTATTAGAAGGTGGAAGTCCAGACGACCATCAGCTGTTAATTACTTTAACACATGTTTTGCACCGTTTGTTTTGGTGAAATGCCCTGTTGGTACTGCAGTGATACTAAGCATGCCGGACTACACAAGAAATCTTCTTTGCATCATTCCATGGAAACATTTAAATTGTATGTTAGTGATGTAAATTTTAAAAAAATTAAAAAAATCCATGTCCTACCGGCAGACAAACTGTTCAAGTAGGATCGGTTGAATCATTATTCTTGTCAGCTCGAAGGCGAGAGGTTTAATTTAAAAGACCATTTCCAACCACCCTGATTCTGCATCTGGGGACAAACGACATCGTTGCGTCACATATCCATGAGATTCGCCAACGAGTTGAGCTCACTCTTTCTGACGTCCGTAATTTATTGCCGTCAACTCGTATTATATGGTCATTGATTCTTCCTCGTCGTTACTTTCATGACGGGCAAAGGCGAGGCGTGGGTCCGAGCTGTGCGCGAAACATCAACAAGCATGCTATTCGTATAGCTAGACAAATGGTGAATACTCATGTGATAGGCCACGCTCAGATGTTCCCGGTCAGTTCAACCCGCTTGTTTAGACGTGATGGGCTGCATCTCTCAGAAGAAGGGCTCTTTATCTTCAGAAAACATCTGGAGAGTGCTATTAACTTTTTCGATTTATGCCCTGAGGAGTTTGCATATCCAAAGCCCACGGCCACAAATGCCTAATTGAGGACTTGAATAGTGACTGTTAAAAGTGCCAGACGTCAAAGCTTGTGTACCTTTAAAACTACGTTCTTGTGGAACCAATGTATTGTTGGATTTATTATATCTCAAAGTATACAAATTGGACCTTCTCCTTCCCTTTAAAAAAAAAAGGGGAGGGGGGGGGGGCATATCAAGTCTTCTAAGGAAGTCTTGTGTGCAGTATTTTAAGATTCAGTCAATTAATCACATGCACTTACTCTCATTATCCTCAAATAATTGTCACACAAAAGTGATTTTCAGGACATTGATTTAAAATTGTCCATGCCTGCCTGCGGTCAGGAAAATATTCTCGTAATTTGCCATGCTTGCGATCATAGGTTTACTCTTGCCTGCGTGCCAAGATTCCGTTATAAATATAATTGATTTAGTTTGCCATGCCTGCGTGCCATGCGCTTGCCTTGCCTGCGCGTCAAGGAATTATACAGTCGTAAATATAAAGAATGAATTTCCAATTTGGCCATCTAACTGAGCATCCCTCTAAAGGTGGGATTTTTGGTAATCGTTAAGTCACCTAATCCGTAGCTAAGTTGGGAAAGTTCATAAATGAAATCTGAAATTTAAGCCAATTTCGAACCGTGGTAGATGTAATTGGATTATCTTAATTGCTCGTTTATAAGAGATTAAATTATTATCAGGAGCAACCGAAATTGTTGATTAGTCACCAATGTAAATTCAAAATAACTGTTTGAAAATTGTGTAAATGTATTTAAGTACCGGTACTGTATTCTGTATTTTGATATTGAAATATGATATGAAACAGATAATGTTTCGGTAAATAAACCTCTCGTTAAATGTTGGCGAGCAGACTCTCAACCAATGTGTTCGTTTCATGCTATATGTGAGTAATTCAAAACTGTATGTGTCTTGATCGTTGTTTAGAATGAAAATGTTTTTCGAATTAAGTATTTCTAAATTATTTCAACAAACCAAGATAATATTATACTTGGGCATGATATAGAACACTCGTGGAGTCAGGTAGGGGTCAATCGATGGTGTTTAGGTGACCAATTATAGCTCTGAAAATTTAAAAACAATTTTTTTAATTTTTTTTAATTTTAAATAGTCAAAAAAAGGAGGCGGCGGCTAAAACGGAGGCGGGCGAGGACGGGAAACATGGAACTTTTTTTACTAGGCCTAATCAGCAAAACATCAAATCTTTTGTAGACTTCCACTATAGTTTGATCAGTTCCAAATTGGCGAAGCCTCCTTTATACAGCAACGAATGTCTACAGAAGGATGTGGGTATGTATGGAGACAACACACGCACTATGCATCATACTAAAACAGTGTGTGTGTGAGGCCATAATCGCGAATGCATGCTTGGATTACATTTGGAGAGATAAAAAACTCATATTTCTCGCCAATTCGGAACTGATTGAACTGAAGCCTGTTCTTATATTTATGCATGTCACATTAAAGGCACTTAAGTGCGGAAAACAAATTTAGTGTGTCTTTTGACAGAAAATAAAACAAATTTAGACTCAATTGGGTCTGGGATTTTTGTTATTAACAAAATTAAATAAAGACATTTAGTTGACACTTTTTAAAACAGTTGGACATGTTACCTACCCCACACACACTTTTTCTGTGCATTATAGTATGTTTTCTTACTTAGTGCTGCTGCAACAGTCGGTCTCCAGATGAATGCAACAAAAACCAAATTCATGACCTACAACATCAAAGGCAATGCTACACTGAACACCATTGATGGAAACCACCTAGATCAGGTCAATGACTTCCAGCACCTTTTTTCATGGGTAGACAAATCTGAAAGAGATTTTTAAATCCGCAAGGCCCTTGACTGGAAGGCTTGTAACAAGATGCACACCCTCTGGAAATCTAAACTGTCAGCCTCCTTGAAGATCAGCTTCTTCCGTGCTGCTGTAGAAAGCAATCTACTTTATGGCGCAAAAGGGTGATCACTAACAAAGAGACTTGAGGCAAGACTCGATAGCTGCTATACCAGACTACTAATGATGGTATTAAACCTCAACTGGAAGGATCATCCCACAAGAGAGGACATCTATGCAGGGCTACCAAAAATATCAGAAATTATCAGGGGTCAACGCCTCAATTTTGCTGCCCACTGTGTAAGACGGCTGAAAGAACCAGTGTCTCAACCCAACTCAAGGTAGGGAGACCAAGGTTGACATACCCCACGCTGCTTAGTAAAACTTACTCGGCCAGTAAGAGCTATGCAATCTAATGCAGGACAGAGTGAACTGGCGAAAATTCTTCATGGCTTCCGACCGAGGTCGACTTAAGTAAAGTAAGTAAGTTCTTACTTGTTTTGATTGGGAATAAACTGCTCTCTACCAAGCTTCTCCATAACCCATCCGGGTGCAAAGATGGCTGCCGACAGCTTGTTGGAACGGACAACTTTCATAGCCTATAAAATTAAGAGACATAACATTTCATATCAGTATTTATTATTTTACAAAAATGGTAATTAACACTACTTCTTAGAGCAGTGGTTCTCAACCTTTTTGGCCCAGGACCCCTGTTGACATTCTTGGTCAGTACCGTGACCCCCCACCCCCAAATAATGACCCCCACCCCGATTTATTGTGAAACTGCTTAGTTATATGATGCGAGGTTAGCGAGCAGGAAATTTAGTAATTTTGAAAGTTTCTGTTAGGTTTTCTAAGCCTTTTTAGAGCGAATTATTAAAATGGTTCCCCAAAAAAGCTATATTTATGACCCCCTTCATGACCCCCTGAAAAACCCCAAACGACCCCCAGGTTGAGAACCCCTGTCTTAGAGCCTCTCTGTGCCCTGATATAAAGACTTCATCAAAAGAAGTCATGCACTTTGTTAAGGTCCTATGGAGTGAATTCTGATTATTTTTGACTATTTAGACTACATGTTGACTTAAGTGTGTTGAAAATGCAAATTTGGAAACGTCACAGATTTTCATTAAATGGTGCTAATCCTGGCTCATCTTTGTTTGTTTGGTGGCAAATTTGGCCAAAAAGATTCATCCAAAAGTCTATGTAGCCTGTTTGGTAAAAAAACCCAATTGGATTTCAAATCCCTTACCTTATCCGTATTCCAGCCACCGCCACCGAAGCAGTTTCTACCAAACACATCAACCCCAACATACACATCATTCTTCCTCTCTGCAGCATTCTTTAAAGATGCCTGTAACTTAGATTCGTTCCAGGTGTAATTCAAGAATATGCCATCACTGGTGTCAAAAAATACCCTGAAAAAAATTAAATCATATGGTCAGATTTGGGCAGTAGTCTTTGCTAGAAAGAAATACGGATAACTTTCATCTTTTGGATATAGGTATGTGTGTGATGCAGCCAACAGAGCATTGGGTTACCTTTACTATTAATCATGTTTACTAGCACTTAATTGTCAGCTGGCTCTTCATATGAACCTCCAACTGCACAGGGGAACGGTTAACATTGAGGTCAACCGGGGAGAGGGGGGGGGGGGGGGGGGGGGGGGGGGGGGAAGAATGGTGTCAAAATGGATCATAACTCACTTAATATTTCATAAAATTGTTAACATATTCAGTATTTCATAAAATATGCTCATCTCTAAAATATTATCACAACAAGTTTTCCTCATTTGTTTTACAACCAACGAAATACGAAGTAAAAAATCCCTGTGTTCCCTATGACAGAGCCTGGAAATAGGTATGGTCAATTGATGTATAACAACTCTGACTAAAAGAATAGATCTATAAACTTTAGAAACATGATATAAGAGTAAGACAGGTTTTTTCAACAATTATTATGGGGTGCAAAATGTCTATTTCTACATGGAATACATGACAACAGATTGAAAATTGCAGTGTTCATGTAAATTCTTCACCTTTAAATTGACGTCACTTCCATGAGGTGGCAACATATACTGTTAGTACTCACCTGTTCTTTTCATTTAACATATCCTGCCACTTGAGGGAGCCGTCTATTATAACACTATCATACCAAATAACCTTTGACCCGGGTAAATGGGTGTGCATTTCTTTTGTCAGATACTCTACAAAACCAACTAGCTGGGGCATGTGATTTGCCTGCAAAAATAAAGCAAAACAGATAATTTGTCAATACATCGTCAATGTATAACAATTGGGCAGTCTGCTTTAAACATGTTCAAGGGCCAAAACATATCTATTAATTTGTAAGTGATCTTGCCCCTGAACATGTATAAAGCAACACTTCCTATGCATAACTATTGGACAGTTTTACTTAATCCATGTTGAGGGGCCAGAATATATACGTTGCGCCACGAAACAAGGCAACACACAGAAAAGTTTAAGTCAGACACTCATGAATGCAAGCCTGTGTAACAAATTAATACTTTCTTGACACAATAAACAATGTGAATCATCGGCCTGGATTTGCTTTAACCAATCGGATGGAAGAATGTTGGTTGTGAATTGCCCCGTTATAATGCAGGTAGTTACTGTAAACTTAACAGTGACAAAGTGGTTTAAATGGCTTCTGTTTCATAATTTATTTCACATTTACTGACCTAATTTGAGTTATAAAGTGTTGAAGAACGAAAATAAATAAAGGTTTTGTTTTTTGTCTTGTATTTGTGTGTTTCATATCACACATACATGTACAATAGCACTATTTTGGTGTAGAACAACATTACAGTACTATGCCTTGTTCTCCTACTTAAAATAATGCTGTTGCCCTGGTGATATGACACGGAAACATGACAGACGCTAAATTTGTGACACAATCAAGCAGAATGATTCGGATGTCAGGAATATTGATTTTGAGTTATAGGTAAAAAGAATTTGATAAAAAAGTTTTACTTTGTTTTCTCAGTTGGTAAATTGTTTCTTACTTATCACATCATTTATGAATATGAAATACAAACTTAACGGCAAAATATGAATAGCAACATTGTTGTGATCATAATACCTCTCACTTCATCCTGTATTTGTACTGCTATAATTCACATTGTATGTATCCCTTACCAACCTTCTTTGATAGAAGCCTAGAAATCTTAACTCCATATAATATAAGACCTATTTTATGGTTTACCCAAAGAATATTAAACTCTAAAGTTGCACTGGCCCGAAATCAAAAATCTGACGCAAGTTGTTATTGTGACTTTCCACACTCAATTAAAAATTCCACGCAGGCCCTTGCGCTGCATTGAGCCATGCGATTGAGTGGAGCCTGCGCCGGGATTGCAAGTATTCAGCAACGCAACAGATGCACGCCATCAAAAGGAGACGCATCGTGTATTAAAATGTTGCATGAAAATGTTAAAATGCGACCCAATTACGCCCTTGATGACAAAATCAAACAACAAAAATGCCAAATACCCCCAGATCGCACATTGACTGCGGTCAAAGTGCGTTAGTGCTCAGTCTGTGGGTTTACCTCTTTAGTGAATGGTCGTCTCTGTAAGCATGCAACATGGGTCCAAACAGATCCGAAACATCTCTCTAGATGGGGGCTGCGTAATTCCTGTGAAAAACAGGGCTACTAGCTAACTATATGTATCTTTGTTTTGATATCAAGAAAAGTTTGGAATGGAATTTTCATTCATGTGCTACTTGCCTATTGAAATTGTATGAGATTTCATTGTTTTCATTCAACACGTTACATATGGAAATTAATCATTAATTAGAGAGTATATCCATTTTTGCCAATTTCAGATATTGGGACATTTTACAGGGCAAAAATAAGAAGACAAAAATGAAAAAAAATATGCTACTCCTTAGTTCAATTGTTGCTGTGAGATTCTCCACCCTTTACTTTGCATACAAACATAAACAGTTGACGAGAATCTATATGGTTTCTCCAGGATTATAACTTAAGAGAGGAGAAACTATTTAGATTATCGCAATTTTGTTGAGGGGCTTCTTTGCGAGAATGGATTCTCAAACTCTTGTCAAAATTCTAAGCCAGATAGCCTTGTTTTCACGATCTTGGTGTGTTGAATACATCACTATAGTTTGATCAGTTCCAAATTGATGAAGCCTCCTCCTTACAGCAGCAAATGAATACAGAAGGATGCGGGCACGCATGAAGGCAACAAGCGCACTGTGTATCATATGCGTGAAGCGCGCATGCAGCCAAAACCGTGTGCGTGTGTGGCAATAATCGCACGTGTACGCTTTGATTACTTTGCACGTGGAGAGATAAAAACTGACTATTTCTAGCCAATTTGGAACTGATTTAACTATAACTACTTACAGCAATTGGATTTTCGATGTTAATGAGCCACCCATCAAACTTGTAATACTTGGCAACGGCTACCAGTTTATCTGCGAATGTCTTGTAGGCCGACTCACTGGCGAATACCTGCTTGCAGCGTTCTGCACCATCGGTCCATTCAGTTATGACGGTGCCTTTATAGAAATAAAGGAGAATGAGATAATTGACAAATGAGTATAAATAGGACTATAATTGGTGTCAGTTTCTTGGCATGAAGGAAGAGAAGATATTAGTATCTTCCCAGAAACCATTGTGACCGGTTGCATAACCCTGTCCGATCAAACTTGCACTCCCATTACTTTTGTACATGGTTCCCCTTTGTGGTCCAAAATAAACTGGGTAAACATGATTTTGATAGTAAAACAAAACACACCATTGACAAGTTCTGGTTCTGCTCTATTCATTGATATTATTTTTTCACTATCGATTCATGTTATAGAGAGATATATAAAAACATAAAAATATAATGCATTGTGGGAAGGTTATGACTTCTGACCAGTCCAAAATCCGCTAGCTTTACCGCACCTGTGAGAGCATCTGCGTGTGAAACTCACTTCTGATATTGCCCATTTTGAATTGTTAGGCCTATCATATTAGCATGTTACACACTCCATACAGACATGGATCGTTTACTAAGCTTTTTGTAAGTATTTCTGTTGATGTGGATACATTCAGCTATCTGACTCTATTAAAATTATGATTACCATAGGCTGTAGAATAGTATGGCCAGCAAGACAAAAACCTTCCCACAATGCATCATGCTTTTATAATTTTAAAAGAATTATCGATAGTGAAAAATCACCAAAATGAATAAAGTAAGAGCACAAATAGAAATTGCAATTTATATGTTTTGTTTTACTATCAACTCATGTTTAACCGGTTTATTTCAACTACGAAGGGAAACATGTACAAAGGTAATTAATTAGGTATGGTAATGCGATTGGACACAACATGGTTTCTGGGAAGTTACCAATATCTTCTCTTGCATTCCGATTTGTCTCCATCAAAACTGTGCTCTTAATATGATATTTTTCTTTGTATCTTGGGAAATTTAGGTATCTTTAGAATTTAGATACTATGAGTGAGCAAACAAAAGTAGTGATTTAATCCTAAACATGGTATTCTACATCAGAAATGTATGGGTAAATACTTAGTGACCTTTTGCTTTTATCACAAGTTATGTTAACTAAGAGTCATTTATATACTACAGTGTTGTCATCAAGCCAGTGGCGGCAACAGCATCACAGTCAGCCCGCAGGTCACGCTGTGGAGCGTCCGAGGTCAACTTTTCTATTTCAGGAATTGAATGATTCCGGAAATTTCCGAAGTCGCGATGTTCGGGATTTCCCGGACGATCGCCATGTTCGGGCATAATCGGTGCCTTTCGGATCAGTGTGCATCAAAGATGGCGGGGTTAGTACAATATTTATTTATTTTTCTTCAAAACAATCTCAAAATTTCCATTGAAGCATGATAAATAAGGATTTTACAGTACGATGAAGTAAATGAGTAGAAAATATGCTTTCTCATGATGCCGTTTTTGTAACCGTGGACTGGACCGTTTGGTGAGATTACGTAGATTATGATGACGAAATTTGTGAAGAAAACGAAAAGTCCTAACGAGTGATATCAAATTCGTCAGGGACGACCTTTCTCAAGTGTATGAAAATGAATGTTAAAAGTTCATGATTTTCGGGAAAAAATGGTGCCTCAGAGAGCCCGTGTTTACGTCATGCTCTTTTGAAGCTGCAGAATTCTGCTACTCCAGTTCACTGCAATGTAAATCCAATTACGAATGCACTGATTGTGTAGGCCTACACCGTTACCGTACCGTGTGTGTATACCTATCAAACATTAATGTATCGTGTCAAAGTCATACATATATTGGAATATGATTGAAAACCAAAACGGGCGAAAGGTGATTCTTGTAATTGTGTAATTATTTTTTTTCAGGCTCGAAACAGCGCGTTTGTCTGAATGAAATGTATTATTTATTAATCCTTTTTCTTTTCTTCATTTTCCATGTTTTGCTTACAGATACCAGCAGTACCTGCCGGATATCCGCTTCAAAAGACAGTAACTACAAATCAAGGCTTCATGATCAAAGCAAGCATGGAATTGGAAAGACTTCAGGATGATATTCAAGGATCGTGGGAGACGAATTCTCGGATAATTTACGCAGGACTTTCATTCAATTTTTATTCTTGAGGGGAAAATGTAAAGTGATAATAAGGAAAAGACAGTAACTACCCATCAAGGCTTCTTGATCAAAGCAAGCATGGAAAGACTTCAGGATGATATTCAAGGATCGTGGGAGACCGACTTCTCGGATAATTTACGCAGGACTTTCAATTTTTATTCTTGAGGGGAAAATGCAAAGTGATAAGGAATGTGACTTTGTCTGGTACTCTTGGAAAAACCCAGAATAAAGTGAATAATGATATCATCTCATGCTGGATTCTCCAAATGACATGTGTGTGGACAATAAAAGTTGCAACAAATTTGCAGGAACAGTTTCTGCAAAGTTTCTATTGAGATTTACAAGTTTTAATAAATTTTCACTTGAATGCTAAACTTATGAATTTGTTTTGTTTGAGGAATTATATAAGGAATCTGTACGGGGGATGCAAGAACGTACGTAGTAAGTCACATTTTCAGCCAAATTGAGTTATTAATAGTTTGTTTTTATGAAAATAAGGCAAATCCACACATTTTATCCATTAAATCAAATAGGAATTAATTAATTTTCAATCAAATATACATTAAGATTGTAAAACAATTTAATTGAAGTTAACAAAATTGAACAAAAAATACTTCTCCTGCAAAATGTCACTTGCGATGTTCTTGTATTCCCACGACGAAGTGGTCTATTATTATAGTCAGATTTATAATCGAACAAACACATTGAAACAGCGTTCAATTTTAACAAAACGCCATTGCAAAATTGTTCATCCTTCACATAGAGCCTCATTTATCAGATGTAAAAATGTGGATACAAATTTGAAGAAAAAACAAAGCACTCATGGGGGTAGCGATGTTGTTGCCCTCAAAACCGGCCGAAAAAAATGCATGGTCGAAATCGCAAATGTACCGACGGAATTATTTTAGCCCCCCCCCCCCCGGGTATGTCACTGTAATAATATACCGTTAAAGGTATATCATGTGATCCTTTCCAGGGGACGCCCTTAGTCCTTTTTTGGATTGGAAGCAGATTTTATTGCAGATTTACATTTCTGGTCATAAATTATGAATATATACCAAGTTACAGAGCGATACGATTCCTAATTACCTCAAAATCATGGTTTTAGAGTGAATTTAGAGTAAAAATAAGTTGTCAGTGCAGACTCTGACAGTTTATTTTCACTCTAAAACCATGATTTTGAAGTCATTAAGAATCGTATCGCCTTATGTACGATTTATGATCAGGAATGTAAATCTGCAAGAAAATCTGCTTTCATTTTTTTTCTCGAGGATTGAGGGCGTTCCCTAAAAAAGATCACATAATATACCTTTAATAGATTTTTGCAATTTTTCTCATCAAACATTCTATATTAGTATATTTTAGCGATGGTTTTTCAATCTAGATAGATTCACTACTGATAATGGTAAATTAATCTGATTTTGCCAAAGTTTTCAATTATTGAAAGTAAAATCGCAATCGATTTCAGTTGCAATTGATAATAAATAAATAAAACACTCGGTCATGCATACTGATTACTGAACCATGCATGACTTATTAGATTTTTGATTTCCCCCCCCCCCCATCAAACAATTCTATTTCATTTTAGTGATGAGTTTTCAATCTAGAGAGTCACTACTGATCATGATAATGGTATAAAATGAATCTGATTTTGTAAAAAAACAACCTTTTTAAGATACCAAAGTTTTCAATTATTGGAAATAAAATCGATATTGATTTCACTTGCGATTGATATTATTTCAATTTAAAAGATGCATTTTTTGTGGGGTTGGTGTGTGGGAGAGGGGACATGGGGGTGGGGGTGGTTGGGGGACTGGGGAGGGCGGCGTTTTCCCTCTGATTTAATTTTCTGTGATGGGAAGTGATCCCTGAAGTGACAAATGTCTTTTGTCAGAACTTAAAAAAGCCAATTTGGAAAAAATCCCGGGGAAAATAAATACATTCTATATTATCATCCATACACTGTGTGACTCCTCCAAATCCACTCTCAAACCCCAGGAGCCCGTCTCCTCACATAACCTACCGACACCCTCTGACAAACGCTGTGCACACGACCCGAATTATTGGTCTTGCCAAGCAGCCAATGAGAAAGCGGAACTTGAGCCAAGCCCCTGACGTCATAGCCCGGTCTGATCTGAATTACCTTAATCGACCGGAATATTATTTTCATCGGGTCCGGAAATACTTTATGCTACTATTTTCGTGGTATTGACCGTTTAGGATGATATCATCCCGATATTTTGATAGTTTTCACTAAACAAGTATTCTTACAACGATTACAAGGAATAATCAAAGAGGACGGTATTGTAGAAAGGTATGAAATTAGCCGTTTTCTAGTGTCATTTTTTTTTTTAAATCTCCAAAAATAATGCATTCGGAATTTCTCTATTTTCACCCCCAAATAGTTTAGTTTTGACAGAAATCAACGCATGTACATAAATACTGACCCTTTTCTGATATAATCAATGTCTTCAATTTTAATTTTGAGTGTAAAATATCGGGACAAATTGACGTGAAATGCGTGATGTTTTCAATGTTTACATTCGGTATTGCTCGGTAGTGGCGAGGTCACGCCGTGCTGTGTGCTTAGAAAATAGACGCTGCACGCGTGACATGCAGACTGACTGATCACATTTTTTTTGTTTAAACTGACATTTAATTTTTGTAAACTGTATATGCCAGATTTAGGGCACCTTCAAGGTATGCAAAGATACACATGGAGGAAATTAGCTGTGTATATATATTACGGCACCCTCTTCAACAAACCTTTCGTTTTATATTACCTAGCATAAGAACTCCATTCTTGTGAGCTGCATTGGTCCATGACGGAGGTGGAATAGTTACAAAATGATGACTGAAATATATGAACATATCCAGGTACTGCCAATGGTAGTAGCGATAGCAATCATTCTTTGGAACTCCTTGAATAAACCTAGTGCAAGAAGAAAAAGAAAAAAATACAACGGTTTGATAATAACTCTTATAGTCTTATATGGCTCATTCCATGAAGTTGGGGCATTTGTTAAAATAGCAGCATTTGGTACTTTAGGCAGCTTATAAACTGTTTTACTCTATGTGTATATCAAAAAAATTTAGTGTCCAAAAACAGTACTAGGTTATAGTATTGAGCCATGAAAAAAAAATAAAAAAATTGACCCTTCCTTGAAGAAGAAAAAAATAAAAAATTAGGTGGTGTCCAAGACCATTTTTGCTAAAAAACGTGACATGGAAAACACAACAATTAATATGAGTTTTATGTAAGCAAAACTATCATAGAATTGCTTGGAAATCGATTTGATTAATAAAAGATACATGTATTCATAGTTTACTGACCAAAACACCTCGTCACGCTGGACTGATTTTTCACCCAAGCAACATGAAAATTGCCTTTCCGATGCTACGCACGGTGTCCGCAAAATATACACGTGTAGCATCGGGAGTTTTCATTGCTGAATGGGGGTAGTTCTCTATCATACATTTTAAAATTATTTTCCAAAATTAAGAGCATTTATCAATTGAAAACTATTGCAAATGAGAATAAATTTCATGAAGACCATTCCATATATTCATGAAAAAGTATACCATGCCGTGTGCATGGTGTCCTAAACATAAAATGTAGCATCGTGATAAACATCCTATGCAATTTGTGGGAATCCCCCCCTGGAGATAAATAAAACATTCCATATTTCTTTTTGTAAGGATAGAGGTCAATAGCTATCAGGTTTGTTTGGAATTTGCCACATGTCGGCTAGTTTTATCAAGGTTTCAGTAGCTGGTGTCCCGTTGTAGCATCGGGACTTTTATGTAGCATCAAAATGTAAACATTGGATAGTTTTGTGAATGGTAAGTGCGATTGTAATTATTTCTTAATGTTGCTTGTATGTCTGTATTTATTAATGCATTTTTATTGAAAGGGAAACACTGAATCAGAATTTCTTTTCATGTTATGATATTAATTTTGAGTCACGGACGCCATAATAATTTGGCGTCCATGTAGCATCGGGCATAGCATGGGCAATATTTTGCATTGGGTATCGTTATAGTTCGTTGAAATTGTAATTTTTTTGTAGAATCACATCATTAATAAACTTTGAAGTTAATAATGAATTAGTTTTTGCTCTTTTAATGCTATAAATATAGCTTACCAATACGATGCTACATGGACACCATGTACATGTAGCATTTCATAAAATTGGCCTAATTAGACTAAAACAATTACCCTATTCGAAATTATCCATCACCTAAAACATTCAAAACATTGCCTACATTTTACTACACTTTACAGAAAAAAAGGCATATTATGAGAGATGTATATCTAATGAAATATATTAATACACAATGCTACATGGACACCATTTCCATTAGCATTTCACTGAATTCACAATAAACATTCCCATTTTAGTTTTATTTACTATAAATAAAACAAATAATTGTAAATCATTTAAGTTCTCTATCCTTTGCTATTCTTTTTCATGTTAAATGAATAATAAATAAAATACTCAAGCATGATTTTAATATTATTTTCCTGCAACACAAAAAGTGCAACATGAATAAATAATCTACTCCAATATCAATACACAATGTTCCATGAAGATACTAAGCCATAGGGTTTATTTTGTTTTGCTTTGCAGGTTCTTGACATTAATTCAGAAGACAGTTCTATCGTCCTGGAATTTATGGAGATGAAGACAAGGAACCCATCATTTTCAAAAACTAGTACCTTTCCAAAGAAATCCATCATGGCAATTAAATTATTTTTTTGCAAACTGACTTTTTAAGTGATCAAACTTTTCAATCATCTTTATCAATAATAGAGGATGATTCAATCAGAAACAAGCAAAGAGACTAAGATCACAAAGGGTACTTTAAGAACAACACTGCATGAAGTTTGTTTCAGTGGACATCTTAAGTTTCTTTGATCAATGGTGTATTGTTATTGTGTAATTGTAAGAAATGGTGTATGTGTATCATAGGTAATTATGTTTTATGCTTCATGGCAGGTTATCTTTTTGTTTAATTTGTAGTTTTACAATCCATGTTATTAATTTTATCGTGTGCTTATAACATAAAAAGTTAACATCATAGTACATCCTCTCTATTGATCTGAAAAAGATGCACCTGTTCAAGCTGTTCCAAATATTTTAGGGCACGGTGTCCATGTAGCATCGTAATACTTAAGTACACAGAAAAGGTAAATTTTACATGAACAGTGTTCAGATAAATTTCAAGCAATTCACTCTGTGTATCTACTTGATATGATTAACAAGTAGACAAACCATTCACACTCAAATAATTGTAACAGTATGAATAGTCTTATTATTAACAATGTTACAAGACGCGGTGTCCATGTAGCATCGGTAGTGCATTTTATAACATTATACAGGTAAATAATACTTCATATACTTACTTTATGACTATAATGTAATCAATGTGCATGGTTTATAGAGTACTTTACATCAAACAAATATTGATATGTACTTTATTTAAATTCATTATACAAATTGCAAAATAAAGAGTCACTTTTCAATGAGTTTTTACATAAAACAGTTAATCTACGATGTCTTGTTCGTTAAGTTATGTTCAACCTAGACAAATCTGGTTTCTTTTCATGTATTTGTGGTTCCAAGTAGTTAATTGAGGTATAGAAACTTGGCCCACATCTTAAGCTATTTTATTAGAAAATGATATGGAAATGAGAAATGGTGTCCATGTAGCATCAGGATTTTTGGAAATGTCATCCAACTGTTGAACATGTGCGGTTATTTTACACCAAATGTTACATTAAAATAAAAAGTTCTACATTGGACTTTGGTAAATGTAGAACCTAAAAAAGAAGAAAGAGTTGGAAAATATCCATTTTGAAAATTTCACTTGGATGTCACATAATATGCCCCAACTTCATGGAATGAGCCATATATAAAATATTATTATACAACCAAAAGGGTCATCTATTGTGCACTAAGCCTTAGAGTAAGACAACGAAGAATTTTTTTTTATACCTAAATTGTCAAAAAACTGCAAAAAAAAGATTTTCGGCCAAAAATGGCTGATTTTACATGATATGAGAAAAAAATCTTTAAAAGTTCTTGAAAAACGCAAAAAGTGGGTTGGCCGGGCCCGTAAAACAGGAGTTTTTTTCCCTCGCCTAAAGCAAAACCATACTATTCAGTATGATCATTTCAAAGATTTCTTAACATTAATTCAATTGCCTCGTCCTACACACAATTCTTAACCCTTTGAACACTGACACCCCTGAGTAAACGGTAGCCCCACCCTGACACCCCTGCCGAAATACCCCTCAATAGGGCATAATGTTACTTTCTGTATCGTTCCCATAACAGTTACTAGCACTTTTTTAGTTGCAATATTCATGCTTACCGTGTCTTGTTCATCCTTATTACTATAGTCAGATTCATATATATCCTCCGTATCAGAGTCCATGACCCTTGCTAAAACATCTGCTGCCGACGGCGCCATTGAAAAATCCAGAAATTCCGACCAAATTGATGAAATAACCCCCAGTTATCAGAATAGATATCGTTTTCAACGCATTGTTAGACAAACTATGTGCAGCCCGTACCCCGTAGCCCATAGGCTAGTCTCCGGGTCAAAGGGCATGTTTATATTCGATGGGGATTCCCTCAGACATTATAAACAGTGCACACATGTTAGCGACTTTATACCGGCCGCCAGTGTATATACGATACGCGTATTAGGCTTTATACCGGCCGCCAGTGTTCAAAGGGTTAAAGGTGGATGTTCCAACCACTTTCTGCTTGTAAAGATTGCCTGAAATTAGCTTAACTTGTTCTAAATTTGTTCTAAATTAAACGTTTCAGACCAATTTGAAGCTACTTTTTTAAAGTGATTTTGACATCAGAAGTCAACATTTTCGATTGTTTAGGGAACAAAATGGGGCGTGGGAGGGTGGGGGCTTGAGCTAACTGGAGGGGGGGGGGGGAAGGTTGTGATGGGTGGGGGGTATCAACCCTTTTGGGACACCTTGTACTACTATGTGTCTTACCTATCTTCTGTGTAGCCTCCCATCATATCATGACATAACAAAGTGTGCGGTTTGTCCTTCTTTGGTTCTGTTCTAGCGGCTAATGACTCTGTCGCAACATTGAATTCATCACCACCTGGTTTCCATAGCAACACTTCATCCAAAGTTCTCAACGGTTGTGTGATCGGTTCAGATGTGACTGGCTCATAGCGATTTCCTGAAAATCATAATACTGGTATTTTATAAATGATCAATATTGCCATTGAATTCTCTGTGGTGAGAAATCAAATATAAAAAATAATAAAGGCTTAGACGAAAACACAATAATGTTCTACTGGCCGGGTGGGGCAAAACCGAGTAAAACCGACTACTTTTTTAGGGGGCATAACCGACTACTTTGGTAATACACATAGAGTTTGTCAATTAGGGGGTGTGGGGGGGGGGGGGGGGGGGCGGTGGGGCATGGAATTTCCTGTACAAATAAAAACCGACCCAAATTTCAGAAATGTTACGAAATTATTATTTTTTGGTGATTTTCTGTGTAATTTTGAAATTCCTCCCTACTGGTGGTTTGTAATAAAACTATCAGGGGAATTTTAAACCTGGGCGTCCAGGTGATTCTGTAGTCTGCTTTTTTATTTGGCATGGGTATCAAAAGTGAGGGGAGAAGGTTTGGGTTGGGGCTCGTGGGACCAAAACTCACACCAAAATATCTCTTTTTGGCAAATTTAGGTGACATGACACTCTCCAATCCTTCTTACCCAAGGACCTATGCCTATAAGCCAAAGGGCAGTTCCAAGCGTTACAGAATGACATTCACAAAGCATTTTTATGTTTGAAATCATAATATCTTGAAAAGTTTATTACTTCTCACCAAACTAATAATATATTTTAATAGCAACTACTAAACACTTTCAGATATGGTACAAATTTTGACCATCAGATTTTTAATTAATGAAATATTGATTTTTATAATTGCCGTTACGGAATGACACAAAATGGACATGATTTTTCTAGTCATTTAGAAATTGATAAAACTTTGTGATATTTAGAAATGTATCACATTTTATTGACTGTTGGTCGATTCTGTATACCTTTATTTACCTACAATATGACAACTTCCTGGTTAAAATTGGTTAAATATTTTTTGAAATATGACGTAAAGACCGACAAATAAGAGCGTTACAGAATGACCATTACGGAATGACGTTTCGTCCACAATGCAAAATTCATAATAAAATACATAAGAAAAAACAAAATCATGTTAAACGTGTAAATTTATGAACATTTAAGCGGTAAGTTAACAACTTAAAGCAACAAATCTTATATAAAAGCATAAGAAGGGGTCAGAGAAGGGTGTTACAAAAGGTTTTTCAAAAAAAAATCATACTTAATGTATATCAATTAAAAAGAAAAATAGCTCATTTGAAAGAGCTTGAAAATATCTTTCATTTGATACTAAATATGTGATGGTAGTTACTTTAAATTGTAAATTTACAGCCTTTTTTCAATTATTTTGTAATGTCCTGTTTTGCTTGGAACTGGCCCAAACATACAATATCAAGCCAAGTTTTATGTAACAACCCTGAATATCACATCAACTTCTGGGCTGGGTTTCCTGTTCAAAATACACACAAGGAAGTATGGCGGTGTCTACTACATGATAATATAAGGCTACGACATGTAGGCCTAATTGTAGTAGTTACACATTTGTACTTGCTTCCTGTATTACATCTAGAACTTTAGGGTGACGAAAAAAAGAAGAAGCAGATTTCTATGTATTTTTGAGCCTCTCAGCTTAGTTGGATGTTTTTTCCCGACAATTTGTTTATAAATTTATTCCCCCCCCCCAAAAAAAAAGAAGTTTAAATTTGAAAAAATAAAACACAAAATGGGTCCATACATGTAGACATTTAACAGTTTTGTTGTCCCCTTAGGTCACATTTTTTAACCCAGGCCCCCCATAACAGGTGGTTTTGTTACATTTTATTTTATTTTTTGTCTTTAGGCTATTGTATTTGTGTAACCCCTATCAGATTGACTTGTGATTGGTTTTATTTTAAATGCAATTTAATACCCTTTAATAATCTGAAGTGAGAAAAAAATGTATCACTTTTGATTTAATTGATACGGTCGGTTAAGTATAATTAGTCGGGGTGGTTGAGGGAGTGGAGGAGGAGCAAGTAGAGGAGGAGGAGGTGGTGTTCACCAATCCACCCAAGATCCAAGAATTGTAATATTAATTAATACTAATAGAGCTATGTACTGTAGTGTATGTGCCAGCAGAGTTAACGGACGGAACAAACACATACTGATATGATAGTCCCAATCGGTCGTCGCGAAATTCACATTGAGAGTCAGCACTGCCGATTTTTCATCTCAATATTTTCTCCAAAATTAGGATGCTTGCTCAACATTAATGAACTCAATGTATACTTTTTTTATTTTTTTTAAATTTTTATAAAGGTCTTACTTTTATTGTCATCGCAGCCAACCGGCTGAATTGTAACAACATTACAAATCAAATACATTATATTATTAAACAATGCAACGTCCAGGCAGCAGCTAAATCAGCGCCAAGTTGCGACATAAACCAACATGAACAAACATACACAACCCCAATATAGTAACCCCCTAGTTCTAGGAATAACCATGGACTTTCCGATAAGTCCATGGAATAACATGCGAGTGCATTTTGATAGATTTTAGTTACATTTGATCCCGCATTTGATGTGCAAATGATGATTTCAAAATGTAATTTTCGCGACGTCAGGGATGTCAATGAGGGATGGTGTGGCTTTACTATAGTGAAGCATGAATAATATAGTAAAGCCATCATTGGGGCTACTGTTAAAGGTAGATGACCCGATCACATTTTCGTAACACAGAATTATTTCAAACATACGGAGATTTTCATATCATATGAAAGCTCGTATTTTTCTCATCATCATACTGAAATTTGACGGCCTAAATCGGTATAATTACAGAGAAATCGATGAAATAACGTTGAATTACCGCGAATGGTGGTAACCACCGATATAGTTTGTGTACTACTCAATGGGTACAGTTCACAGCATCTTGTGCGTCTAAAATAAGAACCATTAGAGCTATGCAACTCAAACTTTGGAACACGACTTTTTTAAGGATGACCTTTCATGTAGAATAGAAAACGTCAAGTTGAAAATCGGAACATCTACCTTTAATGATCATTATTAATGAATCATGATGATACGGTACGGTTCAGTTCAGGGCTTAATCCGAACGTGTATCTGTTACGGAATAGAAAACACGAATCACCGAAAACACGATATTACCATACATGTATAATAGCCATAAAGCAACAGAGGCTGAGTCATGGACTAGAACAACAAACAAGAAAATGTACAGTAAAGCATGTAATTTGTAGAATTTCCAATTTGTAAG
The DNA here is from genome assembly GCA_035610835.1 of Ophiura sarsii. Taxonomy (NCBI): domain Eukaryota; kingdom Metazoa; phylum Echinodermata; class Ophiuroidea; order Amphilepidida; family Ophiuridae; genus Ophiura; species Ophiura sarsii. Next base: position 40,684,573 of record CM069451.1, on the reverse strand, counting down.
CTTATTTTATGTCCACCATTTTATATCTGATTTGTCAATACAATCGTTGTATGCCGACATTGAACTCAATTTCAAATTTGTAAATTTTCTCCATCGGCATCGGCCTTACCTAATTCATGTTCATCAACGATTTGAACTTTGGTCTGAAATGTTTCGATGATGGCGTCGACATCTTGCGCTGATAATTCGGCCATTTCACTTCGTTTTAACAAGTAAACACGATCAGCAAAATCTGCACGAAAATAAACGAGAAAGAATGCGTCGTCCGGAAAAATACGTGTATGACTAGACTGTGAGCAGCAGTATGGCACCTGTGCGTCCTTAGCTACATAGTCTCACTGCCACAATTTGGACGCTAAACAAGAGCGGCAGGTCATTGATTCACTCTGAAATATCCGGGGACTAGCCATGGAGATGAGACTAAATCAATCAATTAAAAAAAGGTTTGCCAGAACATAACAGGTGAATTAAGGCGTTAAGAGAGCTTTTATTTGATCTGGCCACTGATATGAGTCGTTACTTGAATCAGTCATCAGTGTAGTGGCCGTGACCGACCGTGCTTGAATTGACCAGGGAGGTGTCAAATAGAATTTTATTTGACACCTCCCTGAATTGACAATGATGGCATTTAAGAAAAAAATCCAGAAAAAAAGTTGGAACCATATCAAACCACAGATCGTCAAAACAAGTCCATGGATGGGTCAAAACCATGGTTTTGATGATACCATGGTTTTGACGATATGTGAGTGTGATCAAACGTTCTTATTCATCAATTGATTTTCTCCACATTTCATCGCCTGTTTTGGCCAATGCTGAAGTAAATCACAATTTCACACATTGGCGCGTGCGGTGTGCCTCACCCGTGTGCCTCATATCATTTTATTCGAAACCTACAATAATTAAAGATACATCCAATGTTTTATGTTTTCATTTGTAAGACTGTTGGTAAGCTCTATACAGGGTGTATCAAAAAAATTAGAACTCTCTTTCAGCATGAATTTAATCCTTATTAAACATGAACAAATTGATTTCATTGTAAAGTACAACTTACAAAGTTAAAATCCTGAAAAGATGAGAAAAACATAAATTAAGGAAAGTATGACCATTTAGGCAAGTCACCCCATTTTGTAGTATGTACAATGGTAAGTCACACACACAGTAAAGGTAACGTAACGTAAAATTGCAAGATTACATGTTAAATAGGTTAAAAGGGAAATTCTACTTCTTATGATGCTTATGGCGGAAATCGAAGTTGACTTACAAGTCCAATTTCACCTGTCTACGAATGGTTTTAAATACCCTTCTCTCTATGATTGGTATAAACGCACTATTTTGTCATTTTGACAAGCCATTGGCGTTTTCCTGACCACAACTTTCCTACGTGCTTTCCCACTGAGGCTTTCTCATATGAGAACATTGAGCAACATAGAACATTGCACAGAAATATTCATGCATCAAATTTGTGGTTTATGTAGCTATTAAAGGGACACTAAGAGATGTGTTGGAGGCAGCGCCCTCAATAATGATAAAAACTGAGATTAGTTTATTTTTATAATTGTATTACATGTATGAACTTACACCTATAAGGATTAAGAAAAATCAGCTCTCTTTGTACAAGAAAACGTCGATTCAAAAATACTTATCCTGCGGGATAAGTATTTTTATTTCAAACAGTGTTCGGCTCAATTTTCTTCCTGATCGCCTCAATTTAGGATACAGCGCCAACTTGTGTCGTGTATTTTCAACCGGAAATGCCTTTTAGGAAAGGTCAAATTTACGTTACCAAACGAACAAAGGCGTTGTAACATTAGGAAACGAAATCAAATGGTCAAAGCCAAGCTTTAAAAAGATCGATTTGAACAGAAAATTAGCGATAATCAGAAGAAGAAGGGGGTAAAAGGGAACCCGTATACCCCGAAAACGCAACGGGCGAGGAAAAGTGATGCCTGGAAACGACATTAAATGAACAATCATCACACCGAGAATTACGAATGATTGATGGTCCCATTTGACGTTGCTAATGAATTTGAAGCAATCAAACAAGAGATGAACGCTACTATCAGCAGATAGTCATGAGAATTCTAATAGATGCGTAAGTAAATGTTATCACTTGGTTTGGAAAGTGCGATACCTCGTTGATTTTTCGCATAAATTATAGGCATGAATATGATCATAAAATCTTGAAAATAAAATATCTCTTTGAAATTCAAAATCAAAATGGAATAAATGTCAATCAATACACTACACTTACAGGCTGTACAGTACTACAGGAGGCCTAATAAAAGTAAAAGCTAAGGCTAAGCCTATAATAGCCTACTAAATATGTGAGCCCGGAGTGATGTCACATGTCGTTGACCATAAACTACGTGAATTCAAACAAATTCAGATTGCACCATCACCAAAACAGCAAAAATGTAACCCTTTTCGTACTCCTGTGAAATGTTAATTACCATCGAACAGAATATTTGACAAAGTGACTCCTCTACATACTCACTCATGAGTCGTGTATGTTATCATATTAATAACACATAATGCAAGTTTTCACTGTTTTTTACAGGTCAAAGTCTGAAAATCGAGTGAAACATTTTACGAATTTCGTAAATATTGCTCCATGTAAACAACGGTCGCTTACACAGCCTCACAATCACATATTATGGTCACTACGTTCATCTGTATGGTCGAGTAGTAGAGCGTACAGTTTCGGTAGTAGGCCTAATTTATTTTGATGCTTTGTTGTCAACGGCAAATTGAAGGTCCATGCTGACCTAGGCTATAGCCTCGGTAAATTAATAATTGAACGAACATCACGAACGCAGTACAAAGATGAACGCGCCCGGAATATCACGCGAATTGTTGTGCGTGCTTTATATTACCCAATGTACGCGATCGGCGATACGCTGCTTAGTTGTGTTCGTTCAATTATTAATTTCTAGTTCTAGTACAACAAATCATTAGTGTTATTTGTCATCAGTTGGTATTATTCATCATAGGGTGTTTTGCATGTTTCACTATTTGTCCCCATCACTCACCCTATACAAAGGGTGATACCCTTCACTTAATCACTTTTTACTTTCACCCTTCAATTTTTTTTCTCAAGAGTGACAAATGTTGAAAATGTCATTGTTTTACTACCCAAAACACTGAATGACAAATCATACTTAGTACTAACAGGACTCCAGCTTCTTGTACATGATGTAGGTGGGTGCTGTTCAATATCTAATAGCTCCAGTATTATTTGCGCTAGGGCTGTGACAATTGAGAGTAAAATGTCACAAGTTGTCGGGGGGGGGGGGGGGGGGGGGGGGGAGTGCCGTGTTTTTCTGCTTACAACGGGAGCTATATTGCGCAATATCAAAGTTAGAGCAACTGGCAAAACTTCGCAAAAATTATTATCGATTAGGACTTAGGTCACGAAAGGTCATAGGTTATTCTGATATCTGCAACAACAAAACCACACAAAACAGCGAGAGCAGCGAACTAAATCAGGTGTTGATTACGATTACAACGTCAAAAGTTGACATTATGAGAGGTTTAGTGACTTTGTTGTTAGTAATTTATAAGCATCTATAGGCTAAAAGCAACAAAACCTCCCAAATTACCCCGTGGACAGCCAGCAATTTCCCTGGGTTTATTTCTCGAGGGTGAAAAACCAAAATGATGGCCAGAATGTGTGCTCACGCAGTGTTTTGGGCAGTAAAACAATGAAATTGTCAACATTTTTCACTCTTGAAAAAAATGTTGAAGGGTGAAAATTAAAAGTGAAGGGTATTTCACCCTTTGTATAGGGTGAGTGAAAACACTGGACAGCATAGCATGATCCGTGAGCATGAGGATGATATTTGAAACAGACTGTCATGATCATGATGGCTGTAGCCTGTGGTGACGTGATAGTATTAGATTTTTTTAGAAGACTGTAGGACAGTACAACTACAATATGCAGAATTTGGAAAAAGTAATTAATTCGCTCGGCTCGGTACGGCAGAACCTTTATTTCTAACAATCTGTTTATTATTATTGGTTTGTTGGTCCACTGCTAGTGAGCCTAGTCACACGAAACATGATCCCCAGATTTATATATAACCAACAATTGGGCATCTCCAGACTCCATTAGTCTAACTCTAATAATATTAATAATAGTGCTCTTATCATGCTTTGACTAATAGACTTAGGCCCTATACTTATATAGACTCTAGAAATTAGTGAAGTCCAAACCATGTGTTATTCAAAACAAAAAATTGTCGATCATAGCGTCATGATGATCCGAACACTTGCGATTGCTTGCGATCATTACAAACAAAGCTAGGTTGAGAGTTTCCTTGCATGCAGTGCGTTCCAAAACAGTCGCAACAGTGTAGGGTGTGGGGTCTTGTTGATTAGGGCCCGCAATTGGTCAATTACCTATTTGTTTACAAGTAGGCCTACGTCACATCTTCTGGTTTTACTGCGCCCTTGCCATTGCGAATGACGTGGATATGCAACAGTCGCATGGGACCCTGGGGAATCGTATACACTGTGATCGACAAACTTTTGTTTTGATTATAGCACTATACTCTGTTTTTTTGCCATCTCGAGACAGTGACATTACTTAACAGGCGCAGCTTTTACGCATGCATGTGTATCTTCTGCCTTTCAACGCTCGTGTTTGTACGCCAGCGCCACAAGTAGGCGCCCACGTTATGTGCCGCAATTTAGAATACGCTGATATGTCACTGTCTCGAGATGGCCAAACAGAGTATAGGCCTATTTTTAATTTTTAAATAAAAATTACATTTTCTTCAGAGTTAAAATTAAATAGTTATAAATAAAATAAAGACCTACAATATTATAGGCCTTTATTTACAGTTTCACTCTATAGGTAAATTAATAATTGAACGAACACAACTAAGCAGCGTATCGAGTACATTGCGCGTGAAGCGCGCACAACCATTCGCGTGATAATTTGGGGCGCGTTCATTTTGCGTTCGTGATGTTCGTTCAATTATTAATTTACCTATAGTACAACAGGTCAAGTCATATCGTAATTTGGTGATCATTTGGTAATTATATAATAATAACCCATACCAGTGATGTGATGTGATGTGATATTTTAAAGGAATAAAAAAGAATATCTGAATCAATTCTTATGCCTATAATTCAACATTGTATCAACATTTGTCCATGTATTGTATAGGGATGCGAAGGTTAAATGCATCATTATGTTGACTTCACTGATATGTTGGCCTAATTATACGTAGATAGCAAAATTAATGACATGTGATCAGAACTTAAATACATTATAAGGACTCGTGACTCGGACTCGAACATGAAGGCAGACTCGGTCTCGGACTCGGACAGTAAGGACTCGGACTCGAGAGGTAAGGACTGGGACTCGGGTAGGGTGGACTCGACTACAACACTGACGGTGACTGACCCATACGGGTCGGATATTAATACTATAGTGAAAGCAATCCAAAAATAACTTTTTTTTTGTGGCATGGCCATTTGGTAATTTAATGGTATAAATGTGTTTTATATATAGCATGAAATATTGACACAGGCAGAATTTGGAATAATTCATTCGGTAGAGCTCTCGTAATACCAATCCCTGTTCTGTTTATTGTTTGCTTGCTTATATTGCCCTGCTACTGCCAGTCACAAGAGACATGCTCCCTGCATGCGGTACTAATATTCCGTCAATTGCCCACTCCTACCAGACGAAAACTTGCATAGGCTTAGACAGTGGGAGTCAGTGTTCGAATTAAGGAAAAAAATCAGGTTGTCCAGCGGATAACCATGATATAAAATCACTAAATCAGGTTATCCGCCAACATTTTTGGTTATCCGCCAAAGTCAAGATTTCTCGGGAATTTCAGAGGTATCCGTATACGAAACGAAAAAGCACATTTAATCTTATACCACACGACACATTCTAAAAATATATAAATTCAGTAAATTAACATTTAATATGGGAAGAGTTCAAGTGTTGCTTGTAATTTTTTAACTTCTTGGGAAGAGAAGTGTTGCTTGTAACTTCTTAACGAAGCATCGTACGAAGAAACTACAAAAAAAATAAAAAATGTTTTTTTGTTGGCGTCCGACGGATAACCAGCATTGAATTTTAGGTCTTCCGGCGGCCATTTTGGGCGTAAAAACGCCCGGAGTACCACTTAAATCGAACACTGGTGGGAGTCATACATTTACTGTACGTTTGAGTCAGTCTATGAAGCTGGAATTAGGCAATCATGGAATGAAAGCATCTGCTGTCAGCTTCAGATATTTTCATCAATATTTTTCACCTTTTCTGACTAAATTTGTCAAACCTTTGCTTCAGATATCATACCTCAACCTATTTCAATTTCCAAGAAATAATGGCTTGAATTTGGATCGCCCTATTCCTGCTACAGCAAAATAATGATGCCGACGCTGTCTATGCTAGTTTTTGTAGCTAGGGCGATCCAAATTCAAGAAAGTTTTTCTTGGTAATTGAAAAAGATCAAGCTATTTAACCAAGGCATGCATATTATTTAAACATTAAATATGATATCTGAATTGAAGCAAGTTTGGCTATTTTTGTTCAGAAAAGTTGAACAATATTGATGAAAATATCTGACTTCCAGTTGAATAGGATCATTAGAGCTATGTGTCAGAGCTAGACCTCTCCTACTAGTGCAGTCCAACCACTATTTTCTTTGGTTTTAGGCTTAGCTTAGCTTTGACAGTGTTTTACAGTACACATCAGATAAGGCTACATTACATGTATAAGTATCTACCTACACAAAACTATGAATGGAACCCATTCAATTGAGACATCAAGTATTTTAGGAATAATTTAGATACCTATTTAGAACCATTGTGTTTGAGCTTCATAGCTTTCGAGGTTATCACGACCCCTCATTCAGCGAGATTTAAATCTCCCTCCGTAACTAAAACCATGGCAGGTAGGGTCATTTGGTCAGGTGGGTTTTTTTCTAAAAAAAATCAAGAATTTTGGGTGAATTTTCAACAATTTGCAACAATCTTCAATTTGTTTTAATATAAATTTTTGTAAAACAAATTCCCCTAAAATGTTTCTATTGTAGTGTAGGTGCATGGTATGGTACACATCAAACCAACACTGGGGTAAGGTACGGCTTGACCTATTATGTAGGTCAGGTTCGGTGGTTCGATTCCATCACCAGTAAGTTTTACGTGCCTGTGCCCTGTACTTACTTTACACTGGATACCATTAGGCGACAGAAAAAAGTTCCAAAAGCAAACAGACCTCTCAGGTAGGGTCATTCGGCCGGGTGTTTAGGTTAAATTGCTTCCTCAAAATCAAGAATTGTGGGTGATTTTTCAACAATTTAAAAAAAATTAAAATTAAAAAAAATCAATTTTCACACAAGAAGCCCCTTGAAGCTTGCTCATGGGTTTTCATCATTTTTAAGGCAAAGATTCAGCATTCTGAAGCAAGAAGAATTAAGGTGGTTCGAGATCCATTATAATATTGAAACCTGTATAAAAAATGAGTGCAAGCAAAAATAAAATCAGTTTACAATCTTGCATAAAAGTTAGTGGGGAAATGGGCAGGGCAGAAAATAATATTTTGTTTCTGGGAACTTTCTAAGTAATGTGTCAATAAGGGTCAGTCGGTCAGGCGTGTTTTGTTTTTGGTTTACAAACATTTAGGGAATTTTGGGGGCATTTAAAAAAAATTGTAAATTAAAAAAAAATCTAACACAATTATTTGGGAGTCCATAAAACGACATATTTCGGGTTCAGGGCCTATCAGGGGCATAGCCCTGGAAACTAGTTACATTTAGCCATGGTGGTGCCTGCATCTACATTTTTGTGTAGAGAACCATGATGAAACTGACTTGGGCAGGGGAGGGGCTATGGAGTCGGGATTATCGGGCTAAAAAAATTGAAAGGAAGGGAAGAAGAAAGTGAAGAGAAAAGGAAAGAGAAAAACGAAGTGTAGGTAGGAAGGAAAGAGGGGGAAGGAAAAGAGTATTTTAGATAGATGATAAGGAAGGGAAAATAAATGAGTGGAAAGAATTGAAAATCAAAAAGAAACTTGACTTGGAGAAGAGAAGAGATTTTTAAAAGGTAGATGTTCTGACAGCTGGCCTGATTTTCAACTTGATGTTTTCTATGTGACATGGAAGGTCATCCTTAGATTTGTCACATTCCAAAGTTTGAGTTGCATTTAACTCAAATTTTAGAAGCACAAGGTCACAAAAAATGTACCCATCAAGGAGTACACAAACTGGCTGGTAGTTTACCACCTTTGGCAGTAATTTACGGTATTTACCATCTTTTAGCCTATAATTTTTAAATGGAACATTTCTGGCCTCTAAAATTTTACAGACATAATGAGAAATATATAGGGATTCTTCTGATATCAAAATATCTTGATGTGAAAAAAACACCATAGCCCCCCAAAAAGTGATCGGAACATACACCTTATTCTACATGAAAGGTCATCCTTAAAAAAGTTGTGTTCCAAAGTTTGAGTTGCATAGCTCTAATGGTTCTTATTTTAGACGCACAAGATGCTGTGAACTGTACCCATTGAGTAGTACACAAACTATATCGGTGGTTACCACCATTCACGGTAATTCGACGTTATTTCATCGATTTCTCCGTAATTATACCGATTTAGGCCGTCAAATTTTAGTTTGATGATGAGAAAAATACGAGCTTTCATATGATATGAAAATCTCCGTATGTTTGAAATAATTCTGTGTTACGAAAATGTGATCGGGTCATCTACCTTTAAGTTGCCCAGTAGAAACAGCCAGATAACGGTAATTAACGGTAAGTTTTGTAACCGCAAAAATCTTCACAAACCAGGTTTGTTACCGATAATAAATGGTAATTTTTTTCAGTAGAAACAGCTACCCGTTTAATCTCAACGTGAAGATCTGTTCTGTGACCCCGACGTATACAGGTACATGCTGGAATCTACCCATTGTGAGGCAGTCTTTTTCAGGTGGGGCAGCATTGTTTGGTATTTGAACAAAAGGTAAAATGTCATGGCCCATCGACTAGGATCGATCAACTTAGCGGTAACATTTCGCGAGTAAAATCAAGGGGATTAAAAAGTTGGCGTTAAAATGTACCATTAAAACTTACCGTTAACTTTGCCAGGGGTGTGAGAGGCCACAAATAAAAAAAAGAGGAAAACAGACAAAAACAGGGTAAAATTGGGTAAAAATATAAAATGTAAAAAAGATGAATCCAACGGAACCAGGAATAAAACACACCAAGGATCAGAAAACTGATACAAGAGGATATCTCAAAAATAAAAATATGGGTAAAAATGCCAAATATGGGCTGAAAAGAAAAGAAAAGGCTGACATAAGAAAAATGTAAACAAAGAGGAAATCAGCTAAAAAGAGACCCTCTCACGCCCCTGCTTTGCACTGCCCCAGTAGGACCGGGTAAGGGATCCCCTCCCCCTTTGACTTTGGGTGAATTGCGCCTACATGTATTTGAAAAATCTAAGGGATTCACTTTTCCCCCATCTAAATGGCAATTGCCAATTTGCCCCATACCTGGTTTGATGATGGGCAATTTAGTATTAAAATGGCAAAATGGACCCAGACTGTATTACGAGGCGAATAGCATTGGCAGCTGTGGTGTAGTGGAATGTAGATTGGTTTTGGTGCAGAAGATCTGTGGTTCAAATCCTAGGGGGTCGACTCAGGTGACCTTTCCGGTGAATTTTCTCAGAGGGAAAAAAATCTGTTGCCTTTTGCCTTGTGGTGTTATAGAGTTAGGGTTAAGATTCAATCGGGAAAATAAGTCAAAATAAAAATAAAAATAGGTAGCCAGTGTTAGTACAGACAGGCACATACAATTTACTGGTGATGGAATCGAACCAACAAACTTAACCTACATAACATAGGTCAAGCTGTACCTTACCCCAGTACGATTTGATGTGTGCCATGCACCTAAACACCAAGCAGAGATCTATAATTTGGGGACCAACAAAACCCTGTTCTCAGGTCAGTTTTGAATGGGGGAGTGTAGAGGTCCTGATTGCCGACAAGCACCCCCCCCCCCCCCCCCCCCTAAGGACCCAAGGACATCCCCAGAGAATGGGTGTGACACCCTCCCATTAATCAAATCTGTCGGCAAAATCTGCCCTATTCATCAAATCTGTCTGTACAAACGAGCTTCCGTCGATACATTTGCGTCGATAACAATTCTGTAAAAAAGATTAAAAAAATTGTCGGTGGGGGTGATTGCAGTAGCGTGCTCAAATTTGGGGGCCAAGGTGGCCGCTGATTGGCCATTTGTTGTTGACTGTGTTTGCTTTTTTGACTTTGCGATTTGTTAACTGTGCGAACATTTTTGACCGTGCGCATATTTGTGACCGTGCAATATTTTTTGATCCTACCGGCCCTACCCCCCACTCATGAGGAGACTGCCAAAAAAATTGGGGCTATCCTTTTACTATTTTTTGAGGTGCTTGTCGGCAATCGGGACGTCTACACACCGCCCCCCCCCCATTCAAAAGGGTCTGGGGATGCCCCTGCTGGGGCCATTATTTCATCGAAAAAGTGCCACGCCAGCTCACAACAGACGGACTGCACCATGGCCATTTGTGGCACTGCGGGTGGTTAGGTGTAACAAAAAGTAGTTGGTTATGTCCTCCCCCCACCCCCATCCAAATTTGAGAGTCAAGACCCTAGTTACGCCACTGGTTATAAATGTATTTGTAATTGTTTGTTAATTTTGCAAACCACCAATTATAATTTTCATTATTGATATTTAAACAATAACCACAATCCACTTACTTGGTGATATTTAAATTATATTGACTGTTCTACTGGTACTATCAACAAATATGCATCTCAGAATTGCTTCAGTGCGTAATGGCGTTCATGACTTGTATTACGCAAAACACATGCGCAAATTGATCGAGAATTGTTTGCTTCTATCGATTATGCTTGATAATTGGCCTCCTGGAAATCCCCACAATATGTAAGAGCAACAAATTAAAAAGTCCCATTTTATAAATTATAATTATTCTTTTAATACACTGTAGGCCACAAAAATAAGAGGTTTGTTTGATATAAAGTTGGATGGATTGAGCATTCGAGCTATGAGTTTTTAAAAAAATTGTGCGAGACAAAATCGAGCACAATATTTTCAAAACTCGTAGCGAGACCAATTTATTTGTGTATCAGTATCAGTATGTGAAAAAATCCATCCAATTTTATCATTATTATGTGTTGAGAATCTTACTTGGCCAAAAAAAATTGGATAAAAAAAAATTATCAATGCATAATGATGCCCAAACACGTCCGACCCATACAAAACCGGTCATCAAAATCAATGAGTTTAGCATTACATTTATAAGGCGAGTGCTTACACTGCGCTAAGATTTATCTTTGGCTAAAGTGGATACATCAGTGCATACTACTTACATGTAGTAGTTGCTGGAAATTTAGCCCTTAACATCTACGCGCCTGTTAGCATCGGACCGTGTAGTCAACTATTGAAAGTAAGCATCATCTACTACATGTATAGCGGGAATTAGTTCCGAGTCAAAGCTCTCCGTTTTCTGATTAAAATTAATAAAACCTTAGTTTAATATACCAGTAAATCGCCCTATTCCCATTTCCCACTACGGTAAAGAAATGACCGATGCCGGCTAGTCTAGGCTTGTTTCCGTAGCCAAGGGCAGGGTTCAAATTAACTGTTCAGGCATCGAAGGCAATTTGATGCCCCTTAATTTCTGGCTGTTTTTACTCCATTCAAAATTACATAATGGCCTTGGATAAATTTGGTGCCCCTTTCAAATTGCTTTAAATTGCCCGCCCTTTTCATTTCTTATTTTGAGGCCTGGCCAAGGGCGATTCAAATTCAAGTAAGTTTTTTCTTGGAAATTGAAATAGTTTGACTTGAGCCATAATTAACCCAGGCATAGGCCCTAAATATTCTTTGAAATGTTCAAAACATAATAAATTAATTAAAGCAAAAGTTAGACCAATTGTAATTGTAATCAGAAAAGGTGAAAAAAACCACATAACATAACATAACAGTCGCTTACACAGCCTCTCATGCGTTCTTCACTAGGATTCGAACGATCTTGTTGTGTATAAATATAATGCACCGGGGATTGATAGCGTGGATTAGGGCCGGGACATACAAATTGCTGATGTGATGTACCACGTACAGTCGTGTACGGTCCCCGTGGGGCGGGGCGCTATTTTGAGTACATCACCACTACAGTCCCAGCCCCCGTGGTCGGGACAAAGTGTACAGTCCCGGTCATCCTTACCCAGGACAAAGTGTATGCCCCGGCTACACTCCATGGGTTGCTTAATTTTTTTCTGCAACACAACAATAACCCTAACACTACCATATACCCCAAAATACCACGACTGGGCACGTTGATACCACCCGGCGTGGAAGTTTTTTGATGAAAAAATGGACCCAATACATACAGTCTGGGCAATACACTGCCCAGAACTGTGCTTGACAGCCGTGGTGAAGTGTGGAATCCCTCGCCTGTGGTGCGAGAGGTCCCTGGATCAAATCCCGGGGGGATCGGGGGGGATATTTTGGTCGATTTTCCGCGTTGAAGAAAAAATTCTGAAAAAAGCGGGGGGAAGTGTTAGGGTTAACATTAACAGGATGCATTTATAATTATAATGTGTTCCTTATTAGGCTTATTCAGTCAAGCGCATCGCATCTCTAGCTTATTTATAGCGACGCCTGAGGTGTACATTTGTGTACCCCAGTGGCGTAACAGCCGGGGGGGGGGGGGGGGCACAGTGCCCCCCCTGAAGGTGCTCAGCAGGTAATTCAAACCTACCCACCAGGAAAAATGGGGGGGAAGGGAAAAGAGAGGAAAAGAAGGGGGAGAGGGAAAGAAAAGAGAGAGAGAAAGGAAAAAGGGAGGAAAAAGGAAAAGGAGAAAAAAAAGAAGAAAGGGAAAGAAAGAAAGAAATTTAGCGTACGTCCCCTTAGCGTACGTCCCCGTTACACAGGCCCCGGCTAGCGGGGGCACAGTTTGTACGTCCCCGTACACTCCCCCGTACACTCCCCCGCATAGCCGGGCATCATATTTTGTACACTTGTGTATGTCAGTCCCCGCAATGTCCCGGGGCCGGGCTTGCAATTGATAAGTGCATAACGGAAGATTTTGTATTACGACCGCCAAACATGATTTCTCAAAATGACATCCAAATAGGCATTGATTTGACATCATTGTTTTGAGTGTTTGTGCGTGAAACTCTCGGTGATTGATTGATCGATCGATTGAACGATCAAAATCAATCAATCAACACTCTGAAAGTTTCACGCACAAACAGTGACATCAAATAAATGCCTTCTCTTCTGTAAGTGACGTCATTTCTAGAAATCTGGTTTCGCCTTTGGAATAAAAGCTATGTATAATGATGTTTTGCTTTGTTGTCCATAGCAAATGACTTTAAAAATACCCAGATGACCAAAGCGACATGTACTGTAGTCGGATTTATAATTGAATTATAAAAACACATTGAATTAAATTGAAGAACTTAGAAGCAGCGTTTTGCGTACATTCAATGTGCACAACATGACAACCATGACTCATGAGCATTATTTCGAGCGTGATCATCTTTGTGCTGCGTTGCGTAAGTGGTGCTTGCTCAATTTGTATACCAGGAAAGGTGGCTTCTCACCTTTCCTGATCAATGTGATCATGCTAAATATTAATCAGCCTATAAATAATATGATCATTATGATGCTACATGTACATATGTACATGATGATGATGTACATTTACTCCCTGTCATAATAATGCCTTGGACATAAATTAAATTCCATCAAATCATGCGTATGTGCGAGTTGCGTACGTTCATATTGTAATGCGTAGGTGCAAAATGTGCGTCAAACGCTGTGATTAACGGCGCTTAGTTATTCGCGGCTGTCACGTCAGTGACAGTGTCAAGCATTTTGAGTTTTGACGCCGCCCCGCAAACAAGAACAAAATGAAAATACGCTCGCGTGAAATAACGCGAATTATGCCCATACTACTAGTACTATTTGACTTTGAGTAGGTCTGCAACACTTCATAAGTTGAAGCCACACGCAGATGGTCTATACTATAATCAAAACAAAGAATTCTCGATCAAATCGTATACGATTCCTCAGTGTCCCATGCGTCTGGAGCATACTGTGCGTGATCGCGTCAATCGCGACGGCAATGGCGCAGTAAAACCGGAAGGTGTGACGTTCTTGTAAACAAAAGGTAATTGACCAATCGCGGCCCTAATCAACAAGACCCCACACGCTGGGTGATTGGACAATTAATGAATTATGTAATTGTAAGTAGGCCTAGCGCCTACGGCGCCCGAGCGCGTTGTGGCGTGGTTGTCAAGGGCTCATCACACTGCGTTCAGAATTCGGATGAACGCTGGCGTGACTGGAATAAATGTTTTGATCGAGAATTCTTTGTTTTGATTATAACACTAAACAGTTTATTATAAAACATCATGACATTGACATTGTCAAACGATTTCAGAATACGGAGACGTTTCAACAGTTGAGTTCGGTTTGACTTTTCCCTCACATTTGCAGGGAAATAGGTGGGGGAAATAATACTTTAAAAAACTACCGTTATTGTCTGTGGTCCGTCTGTAGCCTAAAAATGCTTGTTATTTCCTATGGGAGAACCGTAGAACAGTATTAAAACAGCTCACACAGAAACTTCCAAAATAAATAAATCAGAGGTCAACAGTGTTTCGATATATATTTTTGAATAATTATTTCTTAAAAATCAAAATTTCTTTCCTTTTTGACGATTGAAGCCAAAATTGCGCTACAAAATGTAACAATTCGCTTTTATTTGAAGAAAACAAAACAATTTAAGGCATTTACACTTACAAGTAGTATTTTTAGATCAATAGAACTTTTTTCTTAAAAAAAACACGTCGAAAGCCGTTTTAGACAGTTTTAGACTGTATCCTGAACGCAAATCATATCTAGAGAGAGGGCGTTTTTTAAAAAAAAAGCCAGGGATAGCGATGGTTTAGGGATGGTATTTCAACAAATTTCAACATTGTTTTAATCAAGTTTTGCTGTGTTTTTGTGAGTAGAAACAACATTAATGGCAATTTTTAATGTTCATCTTGCATACTGAAGTAAATTAATAAAAAATAAAAAAATGTCAACACCACTCAGTGTCCCTTTAATGACTGTGCCAGAATTAAGAGGCCCAAATGCCAAACTAACCTATGCAATTGTTATCGATATAGATGATTTACAATTGTGTAGGAATGCAGATAATTGAAATGTAAACCATGTTATTTTCGGGTTTGTATTTGTAAATCCCATTGTACAGACTAGTAAATGACATGGTTTACGCAAATTATGCTAGAGATCTTATTTTTCATTGGATTGATTTCAGATTTTCAGAATATTATCATTATTAATTTGGCTTTGCACTGGAGGTGAAATGGTCATGGTCTAGTGTTTCTGACAAGTACTAGACCCTCATGAAACAGAGTCCTATTTTTGTGTGGATACATCCTGTATAGTACTCTACGGCCTCCCCGATAAACTATATCATAAACTACAGCGAGTTCCGAAAACTCGGCCGCGAGGCTTGAGACTGGTGTTAAAAAACGCAATAAACTCTTTCTTTTAATGTAATTTGTAAAAGCGCTTTAAAAAATGTCTGTTATTATTATTTTAATACACTTTATCCCATTAAATTTTACTTCGTAACTCCCGAGATATGAAAAAAATCTGCATCTGAGATTCGAATAATTATTTATAAGATACATCAATGTATTATTTTTGAAAAATAAATCTAATATCAAATATTCTGTACGTCCAATTATATATGACGAGTTCTAATAAAAGAGTTCTCTATACACATGAAAAGTGGCAAAAGCTGAATTTGACATGCCTTTATAGATTTGCCATAATTTGATAACGAAAGCACCGAAATGGATAGACAAAAATTCGGATGACACATAAAAAGATTGATGGACATGATTATTTCTATTTCACATACACCTTTTATATTTTTCATTGCCAAAAATAAATAAATCATGTTTCACACGAGACACTTTCTTGACACGCCCTGTAGCCTTGAATAGCACAGAAGGAAGTTCTTGGTTTGTTCACAGAGACAAATATTTATATAGGTAGGCCTAAATATATAATTCTCGTGTGCAAAAGCTTTTCACAACTAATTAAGGAGTTACACATATCATGTATATATATGTATTACATTATTGTTTTCTCAATGTTTTGAGCAAGATTCATTCATCTAGCAGTCGTTCATACACACCGTAGAGTAGATTCAGCATATCATTCTGCAATTACTTTCTTAACCTACGGTATGTATGACTTTCCGTATTCAATTCATATGTTATAACATAGATATATTTGTATTATGCAGTGCGCCATCATGTTAATGTCAATGTTGATTAATATTCATAATATCAAATACTATATTGAAAGCTTATAAAATCAGACATATCTTTGCATGTATTATACATATTGTGCTTTATGTCATTTATTACGCCAAACGAAGGAAAATTTACAAATCAATTTAAATTTGTGACGGCAAATAATATTTTTGTCTCGATCGTGAACCCCATAGTGCATTGTAGTGTATGTTGGTTAGGTGAACCAAAACAACTTCGATAAAATATGAAGTTGACAGTATATTGAATTATAACTTACTTCATCATTCAACCCGTTATCCAATCAGAAACCTGTAGGGGAATATGGGGCAACTGGACCGTGGGGCAAGTGGACCGAAATGAAGGATTTTGTAATTGTATGGGCATACTGCTTTTGAACAATACGACTTTTGTTGATACTTGACATATATCTTTACCTTCTACAATCCAAAACATTTGGAACTTTAGAGTATTTACACATGTGATTTTTCTCCATATCTTTGAAGCTAACTCCTTAAGTGACTGATTGAAAATTCACAGATAGTATGGGCGATATATGAAGATGGGTTTAGATCATGTTTAATGTACTTTATATGATTGACAGATATGCAACAGTAAATATATACATGCAGTACAGTCGTCTTAAGATACTAGGTGCATATTTCATTTGATGGGTGCTATATTGTAGTTTGTGGTTGAAATGACCGTAAAATGGCGCATATTGCTAATTTGGGATATTGGTGGTTTGGATTTCCGATCAATATTATCATTTAAAGAATGCTTCAACTTTAATCATTATCACGGGTATTCATTTGGTAGAGTTATTAGTTCATGAATTTGCAAATAACAAAGTACACCATTTCTTACTTATCTAAAGACACTCGTCTACTTGTAGGACCCGCCGAACGCCGTCATATTTGCGAATTCAAAGATACTCACTGGCTACAGATATCTGTGTAATGGCTAAAAACAAAAATGCAGTTTTGCCTTTTTTTCTGAAATGTATTGGAGTTATTGATTATTATGACAAATGGTGGTATGTTTTAAAACATTTTGGCGTAAAATGTATTACGTCACAGGCGTGTTTTAATAACGTTTCATCTCGACAAAGTGCTACGTCATTTGTTGGGGTAAGTGGTCCGAAGGAGTGTGGGGCAACTGGACCGCCTGCAAAAACTTAATCAAAATTGTAAAATTCATTTTGAAAATGAGTTGTTAGTGTCAATAAAACATGACTCGGTATTGAAATGTGAATAGAATATGAAATAATTCACATTCTTTCAAGTTCTTAGACATTTTGGGGCATTTCGGGTCTAATACCACTATTTCTGATATTGAAGGATACATGAAATTGCTTTAGAATGGTTTAAAACCTCGGTATTATGAATTACATCTTTATTATATTTTGAATGGTGTCTGTAAAGGTATTTGCTATGACGAAATATCATGATTTATGTATTTTACCCACTGCTTTTTGTGTATATCAACCGTTGGGTCATCATTGTCATATTGACTAACTTCCCCTGTAACATGAAAAGCTGGCTAAATATCAAGATGGTTTATTATAAGTACTAAATGATGATTATATGAAGTAAATAAAATCATTAAAGAAAGGGGTATATATAGACAAATGTATGGGGCGTCTGAATATCACAACCATAACAATTTAACTAGGTTCATACCGTTTTATCTATAATAAACGTGCAGTCGAAAATTGCGCTTGCTTTGTACACCATTAGTATTACTGCTTTTTACACGTTAACCACGAAAACTGTATAAAACATGGGTTTCATGAGACCTGTATCATTTTTACACGTTAAATAATATGGAAATGAGTTTGTAAAGAAAATACTGCTTAGTTACCGTGTTGTCAATCAATGATTTCTGTGTATTCTAACCGTTGGAACATATAGGACCAGTTGCCCCAACGATGGGGTAACTGGACCGTGCCAAGTAAAGTTTTTAGTTAGAGGTAATTGGCCTTTTGTTTGGATATTTTTTAACATTGATTATATGTTATATGTAAACAGTTACATGGGTGATATTTTCATAGCAATTCCATAAATATTTACACGAGCTTTAAGCTTTTATATCATGAAATATGCTTAACCGGTCCAGTTGCCCCATCCTCCCCTACACTATATTACCGAAAATCTACTTTAATGATTATAGGCTATGTGCAATGATATTGCTCCACAATCCGAAGGTTACCAATTATCTCTAACAGCTTAAGTATTAATTATATTCATAGATAAACTTGATATTAATAATGATAATGATAATTTCACCGTTGCTCCTCGATGTGGGTGGTGGGTGTGATATAGGGTGAATACAAAAAAATAGAGCAAGCATTGAAACGGTCATTCGACCTTTGTTGTGTGTATTGAACCATGCAATAGTTGTTGTTTGTAAGGCGTATTGAACCTAGTTTATATTCCGGTAAAAAAATTCCGAAAGTAATCGAGTGAAAAATAAGAAAAAATGTGACACGTTTTGTAAGCCGACCGATTCCAAAGACATGCATACTGTAGCACGA
Organism: Ophiura sarsii; assembly: GCA_035610835.1. Classification (NCBI taxonomy): domain Eukaryota; kingdom Metazoa; phylum Echinodermata; class Ophiuroidea; order Amphilepidida; family Ophiuridae; genus Ophiura; species Ophiura sarsii. The sequence continues at coordinate 40,665,658 of CM069451.1, read as the reverse complement.
TGGAGTGAGAGTTTACAAGCAAGGTATAGGTTTGCATATATTAAATACACATTAAATGAGCCAATAATTTACACAACGGTGGTTCAAACACTAGAAATAAATATTTCCGATGATAATTACTTCACATTCCAACAATATTGCACAAAAAACCTTCGGAAAACAGTCTTGTTTCTTGATAATTGCACTTACAAGTCATTTACATTTGTGAAGGAAAATATTTTCCAGGTTCACAAGTTATAAGGACTGAGTTCAGTGTCTCTTTCTTCCTTGATTCATTTTATAGCCATACCTTCTTTGATTATTTCTTTATAAATTAAAACATTTTGAATGATTGAAAGGAACACATTTGCACATAATTTCTTCAATTGATCTTATGATGTGTTTCTTCCAACAATTGCAATCAAAGCACCATTTTCCTAAACAGAGGAGGATCTGGCATCTGGCATTCTTAACAGGTGATGCTGGTATTCAGATTTGCCTTTTTATTTAACACCCTTGTATCACAAGAGTAATTGCTTATAAAGATTTTTTCAGGAACATTTAGGCAATGGGTGTAAGGATAATGACTATTTTATCAAAACCAATTTTACGTGTATAAATCCCATTGGAATGGTGAAAAACGCGACCAGTTTACAAAACTTGTCGTCCTATTTTGCTTTAAGGCGGGTTATTTTGTGATTGAAAACACCTCAACCCGGAACAAATTGCTACAAAAGGTTTTTCAACTGATTCTGCTTCCAGGTGATATCAGGAATGGCCACAAGAGAGTCCCAAAAAAATCTAACTTCCGGAAAGGGTTATTTTCAAGATGGCATCCAAGATGGCCAACATAACTAGTGGGACGCCCGTCCTTCGGACGGGCTCCCACTAGTAAGTAGGGCCTACCAGATGGAACACCTACAAAATTAAACAATACATAAGTGTTTGAATTTGTTTCACGATAGTCGTGAGAATACATAAATGAGTTAAAACATAATGCATAGGTTATTGATGATGCACCCTGTAGGTCCGTTTCATCAGTGATCGCGATTATTCAGCTCAAAGATCGTGTTGACATTTTATGTTATGTATTCGGACTAGATATTAGATAATGACGTAGGTAACTTTGTAAACCTAGGGAAGTGAATGAATCAAAGGTTGCACGTAAACCACGGTTCTTACTGTCTTACTATATATCGGCTGGACGCATAATTAGTGCTCGTCAACAGCAAGATCCTGCAACGCAATTGATATCTGAGAGAAAATCATTACAAAACAGCAATCGATCTGCATAAACTTTTGCCACACTCTTACTCTTTGCTCTTAGCATAGCTTAGACAATATTATAGCACTATATGCTATTGCTATACCTCTGAACTTATTATATACATTTCGCTGAACTCATCATGGATGAAATAATAAGATTGAATGTAGGAGGTACCGTGTACACGACGACGATCTCTACCGTTCGCGATCGCCTTCCGTTGGTTCAAATGCCATCAAACGGCCATTCCTCACCGCCCGAATTCTTTATCGATAGAGATGGGGTACTCTTTCGTCATATTCTGCGTTACCTGAGAGACGGTCGGCTTTCACTGCCGGAAGACTTTAACGAGATGGACGCGCTGATGGTCGAAGCGGAGAACTACCAAATACCTGGTTTAGTCGACGACCTCGAAAGATGGATCCAGAATTTGACAGAGAGTAGAACCATGAAGATAAACTTGCTCGAGTTCGTCCAAAATTCTCTTGTACCGTTTGAAATGGTTCAAACCCCTTTAGCACCTGTTGATTACAACGGTCCCTTCTTCGACTGGACACTTAGTGCACCTGGTGATCCTGGGTCCATCTTGTGGATGACCAATGTCGGTGCCTTTTCTAGTGGAACACCGGAGGTCACCACGAGTGAAAACGGCACGACTCTTCATCGGTCCTGGTATACTGGTATCCAGGCTGGTCAAACAGAGGTTGGCTACATGTATGGATTCGCACATCCTCGGAGTCCAATATGTAAAGATGCCGTTTTCGCTCAAATCAAGGATCTTGGATATACACTGATTAGAGTGAGTCCTTTAACGGGTCCGCAGAATATTGATCCATTATTGCGACCATTTGTAACTGTACAATCAGCAAAGACGTTTGAATTTGTATCATCCACCTAGACAAGGTTTCTGCTGATGATGTTTCTTCATTTGCTGCAAAACGATGTTTGCATAACACAGTGATAACATAATATTTGAGTGTATTGTATTTTAACGTACGTAGAGAACCGAAATAATGTTATGCAGCCACTTAAATTGATTTCTCAACAATTCTTCTTAAGGATTTCACGATCTGCATTCCTCTATTGACCTGCATTCCTCTATTGACCCTAGAAGAGGGTCAATGATTCTTCCTCCATTCTGAAGACCTCCCGTGGGAATCCCATAATAGATCACTAAAGACTTCTGCCACACTTGGCATGCTTGGTGTTCAACTTCACCATGTTAACATAGCGATTTTAGTGTTGTCATTGAGTAGATCTACAGTTCTCCGTCCTTTGGCTTGTCTCCAAGTCAGATGGTTAGAAACGAGTTTTGTTGTTGTCTGTATGGCATGCACTGTGTCCAGCAACCTAGACACGATTTTGAAATGAAGAGGTCAGCACAAACTGACCGAATTTATAACCATTTTGTATGATCTATTTTGTATGATCTAGATACTGATATTTACACCACGTGTTATTTTCTATGACATTTCTCGCCCTGTGAATATAATGCAAGTGCCTCTACGGACCATTACGTAGAGTTGACTGCAAAGACACGACTCTTTGGCCGACGATGGCCGATAGAGGTTATGTTAAACGCTGAATAAATTAATGTTTTTGAGAAGTTGGCAGTGGCACCATCAGATCGGACAATTTACTTTTTATTAACGGCACTTTGCAGACATTTGAAAAGCTTCCGGATGTTCCTTCGCGACATATACGAGCCTCGAGATCAAGATGATCGAGTACACCATTTTGGATACCAGGTCTTAGTACTCACGGAAAACTTATTCACCTTATAAAAACCAATTTCATCAGATTGTCTAATTACAGCATACTTACTTTTAAAAAGGGGCAGTCCACTTACATGACCGACTCTTTTCAGAGCCACCAATCGTTCTCACGTAGGAAAGGGGCACCTACTTTCAAATCAACCTGATTTATTTTAAAAGCTCTTTTCAGAGCCACCAATTTCGCAAATACTCTCAAATCACGGGGCAAGGGGCAGCCCAAATGATGATGAAATAAAGAGAAGTGGCAGTTTCTATATCTATTTTGCTTATACTAATTTAGTCCCGAAGAAGTCAGAGCTAATCGTGACGAAAGCTTGACAGTTGTCCGATGGAGAACCGTTAAAACTCTTAACCCATACAGTATTATGAATACTCGTCGTAAAAGCCTGTCTCACAAATTGCTTATGAAAGTAAAGGCTATATTCAAATGCCATTACAGCAGATTTGGATGCGTTGTGGTACGCAATTCTTTCCCCTTCTTTTGCAGGAACCGCTGCAGGCTGCCATCGATTACGGTGAATCGGTGACCTGCGTCGAGCCAATATAGCCTGTAATTAATTATCGTATTCACCACTTAAGTTAATAGTGCCAAGAACATCACTCTAATCACAAGTGTAATATTTAACAATACCCTGATATTTAATTGTTAGGTTATTTCACACCATTATGTTAAATTTAAAACAAACTAAAGCTACAATTACAATATTAAATGCATCTTATTCCGATGTCAGAATGTAGAATGAATTCCCAGTTGGCAAAATTTAGAACATGACGTTGAATCGACGTTGTAACAACGTCGCCATCAGCCACTAATTGGTATATCGTCTATACGACGCCATTTTACTGATTGTGCCCGCTGATAATTATACGAAAGGGCACAATTATGAAGAATATTCTCAGCTTTTAGTATCAGATTCAGACAGATATACGGAGAAAATTTAATCGAGTAAATTTACTGGACACGTGACTCCTGTTTAAAGATTCCGGGATGTGAACGTCGCTCACTGTACAACTGTATAGGAATATGACGAGGGGAGCATCATTAATGGATATAAAACCGGATAGGGCAAAATTATTTACATTCGAGACAGCCTATAAACTATTTGACTGAAACATATTAGACAGATTTTTACCAACAGAAATAACAATTTGCTGACGGAAAGCGAAGTATTTTAGACCCGATTTTAGTCTCATTTCAGGGATGTTTAGTGGAAGGTGGAGCGATGATGAGGTTTATGCTTGGTGTAAGACAGCACGGAATTAACCTAGCACAAAATCCTCTATTGACTGATTAAAGGATTATACAGCTTTAATCCGTAATGGGGTCTTTGCACTAGTCTACCTTATGAATGTCTTACAGACACATTATGTTCCCATCCCTTAACACTTTTGGACCGGTTATTTTCACATTTCGCTGGTAATAAATCATCTAAGATTTTGTCAACCGCTGACTATGCGGTACATTTTCAGAGTTATGAAGGTTAGTTTATGCCCTTGGGGGTTTAAGGCATACTCAAGAAAGTTCCAGATAGGTACGAAATAGGTATCAATTAGGTACAACAATTAGGGTTACATTTTAGGTACTTGCAGTGCGTACATGTACCTAATCTGTACCTATTTCTTGATTAGGTACAATTTAGGTACATTTTCTGGTAATTGACGTGTACTTATTTTCTGCCAGGTCCTTTGCCGTCTTTTCATTGGACCACATATTGGGAACTAGACACATCCTTATTTATTACCAGCGAAATGTCAAATCACCGGTACAAAAGTGTTAAGGGACGGGAACATACACCAAGGATATACCGATTATGATCACAAGGATTACGTCAACTCTATCGACCATATATCCAAAGTCCATCAATAACATTAATAGAATACTGCTGGTAACCCGATCGTCAATACTCTTCGATGACTGACAGCTTGTATAAATGACGTAATACGCTGAGCGCTAAACATGGGCGCCTCCTTTTAGTCACGTGTCTAGTAAATTTACTCGATTATATTTTCTCCGTATACCTGACTGCTTTTGGACTAACTTATGGGTATTCAGGGCTGGATTTATCATTGGGCCAAATGGGGGAGGGGGGGGGGGGGGGGGGGGGGGGCTAATTTAGAAAACAAATAAGATAAAAATAAATTTCCAACATTAAACACTGACCAAATTAGGAAGAAAGCGCAGTAAATATTCTCGCGCTATGCACATTTCCCCCCAATATGATAATTTTAGAAACTTGTTCAAAGTAAAACTATAATACCTCAATATGGCCAAAATAGGGTAAAATAGCAAATGTATGCGCGTGCGTGCATTTAGTCAGTTAGTTACAGTGCCAGTTTTGTCAGCCAATTGGCAATTTTCGGGGAAAACTTCCCGGGAAAACTTCCAATCCTGGGTACACCACTGGTGTCCCCTATTAACTGTTTTCGCTCTTTAGCCACTCGAAAGCACATGGTTCCTCACGGTGAGTTTCCAAATGTTTGCCTGCCCCAGGGTCTCCAAAAAGGTAAAGGCCGGCCCTGTGGGTATTGTCACATTTATTGATGATATACGCCTAAATAACGTGTGACCGACCAGCTGCTCTTATTCACCAAGTTCAAAATCTTTTTCTTTTATTGCAGGATAGTTCAATGACCCATGGTACAATGCATGGATTTATATATCTACCACCAACAAAAGCATAGAGTAAACGCAAGACAAGGTTTCAGTCACGGGGTTCGGTTTCTCTATACATGACTCCTGACTTTTTTTGTCGGAGAAAGCTTTTGATAACAACCGTGTGACTGACCCTAAACTCGTAATATAGCCCTGGCGTGACCCTGGCTTTTTAGACTTTAAAATATGATATATTGATTAGTTATCGCAAAAACGCTGTCCAAGTGACATAATAATTAAAGTGATATATTACTAAATTGATAACATCGATAAATGCTGATTGATAAATGATGGGTTACAAACCTACATGTACACCCCCTATATAAAGTTAAATATGATTGAAAATTAAGTTACAAATAATATGAAGATCGAAATGATTCATTGTACATGTAATATTATTATAAGTTGAATGCTTGAGATATTGGTAATATACAGAGATGTTGATTGCCTGTGATCACACGGTCAAAGTTGGAGGAATGTTATGACAGCCCAAAAAGTTCAAATTGGATTAAATGATAATTATAGTTTTACTATTGCACTTATAAAATATGCAATACGTGCATTATTATACAAATATTTACTGTTCATGAGGGAAATGGTGCAAAATAGCTCCCCGATGTGAATGGAGACCGTGGACCTATTTTGCACCATGATAAACAAAAGATAATAGATCTAGGCCTACTCAATGTATCAATCAAGTCAATGTCAATTACCACGATCGCGAGCAGGCAAACAAGTTCCCATACAAAGGTACTATTTCCCTCGCAGCTCCTCATCACAGGGAAATAGCACTTTTTTATGGGAACTTTTTCTCCTCTTTTGAAATAGCGGGGAAATAGACCCAATATTTTATGTCACATGATGTAGTCTCCACCAATCAAAATGACAGAAATATTTGTATGTGTTATAAAAACGATGATATCACTACAAAACTAGTTTCAAGCCATGTGACGGTAAGTAAATACTGTCACACAACTGAAATCAGGCATCTTAGTATAATACTGCTTGTGATATGGCTATAATAATAAGAGTCCTGATGAAACCCGGGGGTGGGGGGGGGGGGGTGTACTTAGTGGATATGTCGCCAAATAGGGTCCTATTTTTCACCCGTCTGGTAAATGAATGACCCCTTTTCATAGCCATTTTTGGTCAATGTATAGGTGTAAAATTCTTAAATTTGCTGCTTTACAAAGACATTTGAGCACAATCTATCCAATATATAGGAAAATTACGTGTCTCTGCTAAATATATGGGTCCATTTTCCCCCGAAAATTGGTTTGGGTCAATTTTCATTTTGCTGGGGGCACATCCCTACCAAAAAATATCTGAGTACCCCCCCCCCCCCCCCCTCCCCCGGATGGAACCACACAGAAATTCATATAGACCATTAAAATTGCAATTATATGATTAAATACAATAATCAATGACAATGTGATGTTTGAGTATCACAATCCAAATGACTCTGCCATTTTGCCAAATATTCCAATGCCTTTGTAAAACAAGACGGAAACGATTATATTGATGACTAGAAATATTATTCCATTGATCAATCCAGATGTGGCCCAGCGTCTGGCTGAAAGAGATGCTTGCTTGGCACCGGCATGGTTCCCCGCTTGAAATCGTTCACGGACCTGTACAAAAGAATGATGATAAAACATGACGGAGATTTAATGTAAAAACCCACGGAAAATCATATTGATTTTGGATTTTGATGATCAAGGACAAACTTATATAAAAGCAAAACATTATAGAGAGAAAAAAAAGGTACTTAAAACGGTTCGTCAACACAAAGAAGATTTCTTGATGCACCCCAGCATGCTTAGCGCTCCTACAGTATCAGCAGGGCTTATCACCAAAACAAACAGTGCCACACATGTGTTGAAGTAATTAACAGCTGGAGGCCCTCTGGACTTCCACCTTCTAATACATGGTAGAGATAGGCATAACTTGGTCAAATATATGAAATGAAGTTGAATTCCAACTAAAACATACATACGTGTTATTCCAAAAATAAAGGGTCTTTAAGAAAAACAAGAAAGCGACTGAATTGAAGTCACATCAATTGTACTACTTGCAGAAGGATTTTCTTAAAGACCCTCGTTTGACCACATAAGCCTTTCATTGTACTGTTATGTGAATGGGAACCAGTAGACACTAGTAGCAGAAATCAGTAGGTCATGTGATGAAAATGATGCATGCTGGGGTGCATCAAGAAATCTTCTTTGGTGTGGACTCGGCGATTGGAACCTGATCAGTTCTGGTGATAGCGATGAAGGAGGGCACTGTTTCAGCAAAGATGAATAAATCTTAGAAATCTCAAAGCCCCAATCTCTGAGGCAGGTCTCCTGCTTGATGAAGACAGGGTCAGGTATATGTCTTGTCCTTGGGTTGTCTTCCCAATCCCGGCACAGCTAGTGACAGCCACGTTTTGGGCCCTGTTTGCGGGTAAGCACCTGTCAGCTTCAAATGGTCCGCCCAGGCTGTGGTGGCTGGAGACAATTTAATGATATGTTCCTCGAAACGTTCTCCATGGGTCTGTTTTAATCCGGGGGGGGGGGGGGGGGGGGGGGAGGGGGTATAAAAATTCCTAAACATGGGGGTATGATTTGTGCTGGAAAATCCCCAATATTGGGGTCACCTTTTACAAATGGGCCTATTTTCGCAAACATTTTGGCTATTTTCGTGAAAATGTGCGAAAATTGGGTCTATAATGAAGCAAAATCCTTAGAAATGGGTACCGTTTTTTCCAAAATCACCCTTAAAAATGGGTAGGGGTTTTGAATCTCCAGCGGCACACCCCGACCAAACCAAATCCGAGTTCTTCTTCTTCTTCTTCTACTTCGGCCTCCGTCAGTTGTGACGATTGGCTGCCATACGATCACATCTCCGGATCATCTTTCTCCAAGCTACTCTGTCTTGTGCCAGACGCTTGGCCTTTATAAGACTCATACCAGTCCATTCCTTGATGTTGTCGAACCATCGTTTCCTTTGACGACCTCTTTTCCTGCTGCCTTCCACTTTCCCTTCTATGATGTGGAGTGCCAGTAAGCTACCACTGCCTCTAATCATGCTAATGATGTGCCCGAAGTAGGCCAGCTTTCTTTTGATAAGCTCTCCTAGCAGTTGCCTCTTTACACCAAGTTCTTTCAGGATACTTATGTTGGTTCTTTTCTCCGAGTACCCCCCCCCCCCCCCCCATTAAGAGATTCTCTGAAAACATCATCAGCACTCTCTTCCTTCAACACATCATCAGCGAGTCATGCAGTCGTAAGCCAGATTCTTTCCATTCGCTGCTGTTGCTGAATGGTACTGGTTAGTTGATAATTACGCGAGAATAAAATGAGCGTTGACGAACTCTTTTGATTGTCTTATTCTTAAAAAAACGTCTAAGAGAAGAGAATTCATTCCTAAGTAATCACACTAAATGTGAGGCATTCTAATGATCGACTCAATGGAAAGCCATAGGAAGACCATAATGTAGAGGTATTATTGAACATCAACATCACTGGATAAGGCCAAAAAAGGGTTTGTCTCAGGAACCCGTGCGCATTGGTATGTGAAATACTGTAACGGGATTAGGAAACATCATAATTCAATTTCCTACCCAAACTATACGAGCTATTTGTTTTTAAAGACACTTCTTGTTCATTTCACGTTACTGCATTAACTTGTGCATGATGGGATATTACTGCAAACAATTATTTCCAATCAATTAGCGACGCGTCGCGTTACCATAGGGATTTGGCCTATCGGCGCGCGCGCTTCTTTCCTTTCTTCCGGGTCAGGACGCACTGCAGTAAATGGTCTCATTGAGGATTTTGACTTTAATGCGAGCGGTTGAATTTGTTGGAGAGCGATAGTGACGATTTTTTTGTGTGTGTGAATTTTCGAAGAGTAAGTTTATTGATAAATCGGTGAGTTATTTTAGCATCCAATCCATCACGTATTCTACAATTTACAAATATGAATGCATCACCTTTATAATCATATTAAATAAATTGTCGGGTTTCGTCAATGATATTTGTGGGTGTATTTTTATAATTAAAAGATAAAATACGGCCTCTTTTCTGGGCTTCTATTTTTATTAAAATTATAATTATGAATGTGTACACAGTGTGTGTGCGATAGCAAGTTGACACGGGAATTTCTCTACAACATAGGTATATAATTCGTTTATAAAAATAATATAAATGTATGGGGTGTTCAGATTGACGAGACCTGACGATTATAATGTTGTTAAAGTGTAAACTAGTTCACGCTAGCCTAGCGTGTTGTTGTGGGGTAAAATGTAGGCCTGATTATGTTATTACGTTTAAAACTACAGCCTGTTTTAAAATATCATTAAAACTTGAGAGTCTGTATGCCAACACTTTAGTACGCCTTTCTAAAATTATGATGCGGTGTGTGATGGGAGGAAGGCCTGTTTTAAAGGAGGCCTATATTTTCCGATGCTTTTCGTTTTCACAAATTCTGATTCACATTTTTATAGAAACCAATTTGCCCTTTGTTATGACGGACCGATGAAAATATTCATTGATGTTTAGAACCGCGCAGTGCTGTTTTCGAGCTGAGTTATAACATTAATGTGATGACTGGTGATGTAGATAGACATTTTGGACATTTCAAAAGGACCGTTGTGATTCTATTTTATTCTTATACAATACACCTGGTAAAATTGAATATATTTCGTGTTTAATTTGGTTAGTTGCGTTCGTACAAAAGAACTATCGATAGGTTGGGCCTATGAATAGGTCTAGGCTTGTTGATTTATTTTTTTATTATTAAACAATGTGGTGATGCATTAATTACGCAGGCCTTTTGGTGATGATCATATTGGTAGATGCGTTCCCCCCAAAATAACCATCGCGGTATAGTTAACGGGGTCAATTGTAAGGTACTTCTGAGGCCGATTGACATTTTAATGTCGGGTTTAGTCAATCAAATCTAATAATCATACTGATGGGTGAGAAATGACGATTAATGAGATGTTATCCAAGACTTGTATCGTTTTTATGGGCCAAATTGCACGGATATTACGGCATTATTGTGATCGAATTTGTAGGCCCACATAGAGTTGAGGATGAAACAATTTGGGAACAATTTGTGGTAAGCCTGGGCTGATGTTGAAATTTAGAAGGATTCGGCAGCACATCAGCTTATAGACCGAGGCTGCGATTTAAATAATCGGTGCGACTTTTAGCTTGTGTATGCCATTTTGGTGACTAAATTAATTGTATAAAATGTAGTCTGCTAAATTTGGCGCACTTTTGGATATTGATAGAATTAACGGATTATTTAATACAATGTCGTCTGCTAATTGGCGCGCGTTTGTAGACTGATAACATTGGCGGTTTATTTGCGGAACGATCATCTGATATTTTGTACATTTGGCTAGATGAAAATGTGTAGGCTTCTTATCATAAATCTTCTGTTGCAATTTAATAAAACGATTGCTGGACGCTGTGCCTTCCAGAGTTTATGCTTCTGTTGTAAATTAGAATAATTATCGATGCGCCTATTCTCTTGTATGATTGTGTTATAGGAACGATGATTGCAAATCTTGTAGGACGGTGTACGGTTGAAGAGACTAAAGGTAAGATGAGATTGGTTTGCACAAATAATAATTTCGTTATTCCCATCATTAAACCAATATGAGGCAGTAATGTACGAAATTATATAGAGTAATTTAGATCAGAATTTGGCTCAAAAATGATGATACTTTGTGGATGTTTTGGATATGAGGAAATTACCAAATTAATTGTTGGACGACGGGATGGAAACTTTATTGAAGAGCACTTTATTTGTATGCTGCATGTGGAAATGCTGAAGTATTACTATGTTGTATATTATAATGCCTATGCATCAGTAGACTTATTTAAGTGTATCAAGTAAGATGAGGTTGAGTGACTGGGTGCCATAGCTGACTGGGAGCAAGAAACCGTAGCAGAAAGGAGCAAGAAACCGTGGAAGAAAGGAGCAAGAAACCGTAGCAGAAAGGAGCAAGAAACCGTGGCAAAAAGGAGCAAAATACCGGAGCAGAAAGGAGCGAGAAACCGTTGCAGAAAGGAGCAAGAAACCGTGGCAGAAAGGAGCAAGAAACCGTAGCAGAAAGGAGCACGAAATCGTAGCAGAAAGGAGCACGAACCCGTAGTAGAAAGGAGCAAGAAACCGCAGCAGAAAGGAGCAAGAAACCGTAGCAGACAGGAGCAATAATTCGTAGCTGAAAGGAGCAAGAAACCGTAGCAGAAAGGAGCAAGAAATCGTAGCAGAAAGGAGCAATAAACCGTAGCTGAAAGGAGCAAAAAACCGTAGCAGAAAGGAGTAGGAAATCGTAGCAGAAAGGAGCAAGAAACCGTAGTAGAAAGGAGCAAGAAACCGCAGCAGAAAGAGCAAGAACCCGTAGCAGAAAGGAGCAAGAAACCGTAGCAGAAAGGAGCAAGAACCCGTAGCAGAAAGGAGCAACAAACCGTAGCAGAAAAGAGCAACAAACCGTAGCAGAAAGGAGCAACAAACCGTGGCTGAAAGGAGCAAGAAACCGCAGCAGAAAGGAGCAAGAAACCATAGCAGAAAGGAGCAAGAACCCGTAGCAGAAAGAAGCAAGAAACCGTAGCAGAAAGGAGCAAGAAACCGTGGCTGAAAGGAGCAAGAAACCGCAGCAGAAAGGAGCAAGAAACCGTAGCAGAAAGCTTTCCTGATCACTTATACAACGATGAAGTATTTCAGTTGGGTTTGTGTGATTTTATTTTTTACACATTTGTTGTTTAAAAATGTTTAAAATGTGTAAATATTTAAATTAAACTTAAAAGTTGTAGCCTTTATAAAGATGTAGATTAAGTGTAGCTTTAAGTCATTTTTGTAAAGCGCTCTGATCTTTCTATCAAATGTTTAGGCGCTATATAAATGCAATATTATTAGTTTTTTATTATTATTACATATTATACTCACATTTCTTGATTTGATTATTGCTATGACACCAAACGGTAAACAACAACAAAGCGTAACTACAATGGAAAATACCAAGTAGTCCTTTGGCTGCTGTTTCGTATCTGGAGTTCTCACGATAACCTGATCTGTCGGATCAAGATCAAGTGAATCCACCTGTATAAAAGATCAACGATCAAAAACGTCAAACACTTTAGCAATAAAGAGAAGAGAGGTGAGTTATAGAATCCTTTGATAAAGGCAGAATAGAAATTAAGAGACATGTGGCGCTGAGATGATATATAATTTGTACTACGCCATCGAAATCTGGAACGGAGAATATATATATGGTATTGTTTGCCCACTGGCAGACTGGGCAGGATTTATTATATAACACACATCTCCCCGGTCCATATGAATAAACAGATAAGAGAGTAAGTCTTTCAGTCTATACATCCAGTGATGATTGAAGGGATTATCCACTCAGAGTGGGGTTTCCACACCCATTACTCTGCTGCGGGCATTTCAATTGATAAACGCAGACGGATTCAAATTGTCCAATTGATATCCGTGCCTTTTCTCTCAATAGGGTGGAGTATGGGGTTGACGGTGGTTGACATTACCTTCCGTAGCGATCTGTCGTGAGGGGAACTTCCTGGTGAATCAAATGCATAGTGGGACCTCTCTGCCGAGGGAGGCTATGATGATGGATATGTGCTTTCTCGCGTCTAGTATAGACGTTATTCATAATTGGCGATTTCATGTCTAAAGAGGGAGACATACTTGATGTCAAGCCGATAAACATATCATCTCGTACTTTTACTGCAATATAATGAACTGTGAACTACTACTTTTTCTTAGATAGTGTCGGTTACCAGCAAACATTTCATTTCAAACTAGTGGAATAGATAGATTATACGTTCGAGTTTATTTCACGAATGTAATAAGGTCAAATATTGAACAGCTCAAAAGTATGAAGAATTTTTATGATTAGTGCAAAGTTCACCACATTGTAAAACTACACCACTCTCGTCTCGGCTACATCGCTAGCCTCGTTTTCGGAGTACTAATTGCTCTGAGCATGCTCAGTTGGATAGCACGGCCCTCTTTTGACGTAAGTGGGCCAATTACGAATAACGTCTATACATCGCATGGGCATGCAATGTCATATATCACGATATGATATGAATGTTGATAATAAGGACAGAAAGTTATTATGAACAGCAGTAAGAGTGTTCAATACACCAGTGAAGAGCATGATGATATATACATGTAAATATCAAATATACATTAAATGTTCATAGTTTTGGAACCCTGGGTTTCACGCACGTATAAAACGGCGATCATCAGCCAACTACACAGTGTAGCACAACATGAATTTTCAATTGATATGACGAATGCACACTCATCATATCAACTAAGCAACGCGCAAAAAGAAAGTATCCATTTTTTTCAAGGCGCCCTGTGTTTAATTCTTAGGACCCTATTAAATTCAACAAGTGGGAAAGAACGGACATTTCCTCTCGCGCATTTTGACACCTCATTTGTTACAATAGCACCAATATTGATGAAGCAGTGCCATTTGAATAACAAATGATGCAGTTTCCATTGTTGCACTAAACCCTATACTCATGAAAAGAGCGTTAACAAAACAGTAAATCTAAAGTGTACCTCTTCTTTCTCTTTCTCCATGAAAAGCCAATCATAATCCGAACATCGTCAATTGTTTCCAACACCTGTATCTACTGGTGTGAGACTCATCCTTTACAATGACCTGTATCATCCATGAATCTTTGTAAGCCAACACACCTGTCTCTCCATTTCCGTGCAACTCCAAATCGAAGAGCAACTTCAGTTACAGAAACTCCAAAAACTTTTCATGGAGAGAAAGAAGTGGTACACTTTAGATTTACTGTTTTTTACGCGCTTTTCATGGGTATCATGGGTATAGGGTTAAGTGCATTTGAATAAAAGATGATGCAGTTTTCATAGTTGCACTTAATAACCCTTTACATGTTTACCCGTGAAATGAGCGTAAACAAAAGACAAAACAGTAAATGTACCGCTTCTTTCTTTCAATGAAAAGCTTCTGGAGTTTCTGTAACTGAAGTTGATCGTCGATTTGGAGTTTTGCACGGGAAGGTTGCACGGAAACGGAGAGACAGGTGTTGGCTTACAAACATCATGCATGTCATGAATGATCCTGGTCATTGTAAAGGATGAGTCTCACACCAGTAGATACAGTGAGGTGTTTGAAACAATTGACGATGTGAGATGTTCGGATTATGATTGTCTTTTCCTGGAGAGAGAGAAAGAAGAGGTACACTTTAGATTTACTGTTTTGTTGACGCTCTTTTCATGGGTATAGGGTTAAGTGCTAGTAAAGTGCAACAATGGAAACTGCATCATTTTCTTTATTCAAATGGCCCCTGCTTCATCAATATTGGTGCTATTGTGACAAATGAGGTGTCAAAATGCGCGGGAGGAAAAGTCTGTTCTTTCCAATTTGGATTTATTCAGGGTCCTAAGAATTAAACACAGAGCGCCTTGGAAAAAATGGATATTTTCTTTTTGTGCGGTGTTTATAAATAGAATAACCTGGCTCAGTGGCGTAGCTAGGTTTTTGATATTGGAGGGCGAGAAATAAAAGTGAATCGACATGAATTTACGAATACCGACGAAGAACCAAATGTGCGTGTAGTGCGCGAACAATTTTCGCTTTGACACTTATGTTGCCATGATTGAGGTACGTTTTGGCTATCAAACGAGCACATGCGCACACACAATTGCTATACTAAATTGACCGTCATATCAAATTTTATAATTCCATGATTCCCCTTGTCAAATGAACCGACAGCGCCAACCCCACCCCCTGGCTGCGCCACTGACCTGGCTTTCAGAGGACAGAGCTTCGGAATTCGAATATATATAGTGGTGTCTGGTGAACAGAGTACACTGATCTGAATGTGTGCCGACTATCCTCTTACTGGTGACTTTTTGTAGCGCAAAGCGCAGTAAAAATGGCGACTTTATTTTAGCGCGAAGCTTTTTCAATAAAATGTGATCTCTTCAGAGTAGGCCCTATTTCAATCTTTATCCATGACCACGTTTTTATTTTAAGTCATGTGGTAAATTGCTAGCGGACTACAGGTGGGATTTTGTATGTGCACATTTTGAACCTCACCATTTGGCGTTTATTACTCTGGGGACAAATTGTATAACATGTGCAAAGTCATGGCAGGTAGTAACATCGCCCGATATAAGAACGGAAAAATATGTTGTGTTTAGAAACACAACACAAAACACAACATAATGTCGCCCCATCGACAGAGGTAGGATGAGGAGTTGTGATTGGAAATAATGAACCCCAAAAAATCCAGTTCTTATGTTTTATATTATTTTCGACCTATTTCTTTTGTTTTATATTATTTGTTGTGTTTTGTGTTGTGTTTTGAAATAATGTACCCCAAAAAATCAAGTTCTTATGTTTTATATTATTTTCGATCTATTTCTTTTGTTTTCTATTATTTGTTGTGTTTTGTGTTGTGATTGGAAAAAATGTACCCGAAAAAATCTAGTTCTTATGTTTTATATTATTTTCGACCTATTTCTTTTGTTTTATATTGTTTGTTGTGTTTTGTGTTGTGTTTTGAAATAATGTTACCCAAAAATCCAGTTCTTATGTTTTATATTATTTTCGATCTATTTCTTATGTTTTATATTATTTGTTGTGTTTTGTGTTGTGTTTTGAAATAATGTACCCAAAAAAAATCCAGTTCTTATGTTTTATATTATTTTCAATCCATTTTTTTTGTTTTATATTATTTGTTGTGTTTTGTGTTGTGATTGGAAATAATGCACCCAAAAATTCCAGTTCTTATGTTTTATATTATTTTCGACCTATTTCTTTTGTTTTATATTATTTGTTGTGTTTTGTGTTGTGTTTTGAAATAATGTACCCCAAAAAATCCAGTTCTTATGGTTTATATTATTTTCGATCCATTTCTTTTGTTTTCTATTATTTGTTGTGTTTTGTGTTGTGATTGGAAAAAATGTACCCGAAAAAATCCAGTTCTTATGTTTTATATTATTTTCGACCTATTTCTTTTGTTTTATATTATTTGTTGTGTTTTGTGTTGTGTTTTGAAATAATGTACCCCAAAAAATCCAGCTCTTATGTTTTATATTATTTTCGATCTATTTCTTATGTTTTATATCATTTGTTGTGTTTTGTGTTGTGATTGGAAATAATACACCCCAAAAAATCCAGTTCTTATGTTTTATATTATTTCCGACCTATTTCTTTTGATTTATATTGTTTGTTGTGTTTTGAGTTGTGTTTTGAAATAATGTTACCCAAAAAATCCAGTTCTTATGTTTTATATTATTTTCGATCTATTTCTTTTGTTTTATATTATTTGTTGTGTTTTGTGTTGTGATTGGAAATAATGCACCCCAAAAAAATCCAGTTCTTATGTTTTATATTATTTTCGACCTATTTCTTTTGTTTTATATTATTTGTTGTGTTTTGTGTTGTGTTTTGAAATAATGTACCCCCAAAAAATCCAGTTCTTATGGTTTATATTATTTTCGATCCATTTCTTTTGTTTTCTATTATTTGTTGTGTTTTGTGTTGTGATTGGAAAAAATGTACCCGAAAAAATCCAGTTCTTATGTTTTATATTATTTTCGACCTATTTCTTTTGTTTTATATTGTTTGTTGTGTTTTGTGTTGTGTTTTGAAATAATGTTACCCAAAAAATCCAGTTCTTATGTTTATATTATTTTCGATCTATTTGATATGTTTTATATTATTTGTTGTGTTTTGTGTTGTGTTTTGAAATAATGTACCCCAAAAAATCCAGTTCTTATGTTTTATATTGTTTTCAATCCATTTCTTTTGTTTTCTATTATTTGTTGTGTTTTGTGTTGTGATTGGAAAAAATGTACCCGAAAAAATCCAGTTCTTATGTTTTATATTATTTCCGACCTATTTCTTTTGTTTTATATTGTTTGTTGTGTTTTGTGTTGTGTTATGTTTTGAAATAATGTTACCCAAAAAATCCAGTTCTTATGTTTTATATTATTTTCGATCTATTTCTTTTGTTTTATATTATTTGTTGTGTTTTGTGTTGTGTTTTGAAATAATGTACCCCAAAAAATCCAGTTCTTATGTTTTATATTATTTTCGATCTATTTCTTATGTTTTATATAATTTGTTGTGTTTTGTGTTGTGATTGGAAATAATGCACCCCACAAAATCCAGTTCTTATGTTTTATATTATTTTCGACCTATTTCTTTTGTTTTATATTATTTGTTGTGTTTTGTGTTGTGTTCGGAAAAAATGTACCCGAAAAAATCCAGTTCTTATGGTTTATATTATTTTCGATCCATTTCTTTTGTTTTATATTATTTGTTGTGTTTTGTGTTGTGTTCGGAAAAAATGTACCCGAAAAAATCCAGTTCTTATGGTTTATATTATTTTCGATCCATTTCTTTTGTTTTATATTATTTGTTGTGTTTTGTGTTGTGTTTTAAATAATGTACCCCCCAAAAAATCCAGTTCTTATGTTTTATATTATTTTCAATCCATTTCTTATGTTTTATATCATTTGTTTTGTTTTGTGTTGTGTTCGGAAAAAATCCAGTTCTTATGTTTTATATTATTTTCGACCTATTTCTTTTGTTTTATATTATTTGTTGTGTTTTGTGTTGTGTTTTGAAATAATGTACCCCAACAAATCCAGTTCTTATGTTTTATATTATTTCCGATCTATTTCTTATGTTTTATATCATTTGTTGTGTTTTGTGTTGTGATTTGAAATAATGCCCCCAAAAATCCAGTTCTTTTATTTTATATTATTTTTGATCCATTTCTTTTGTTTTCTATTATTTGTTGTGTTTTGTGTTGTGTTCGGAAAAAATGTACCCGAAAAAAATCTATTTCTTATGTTTTATATTATTTGTTGTGTTTTGTGTTGTGATTGAAAATAATGTACCCGAAAAAATCCAGTTCTTATGTTTTATATTATTTTCGACCTATTTCTTTTGTTTTATATTATTTGTTGTGTTTTGTGTTGTGTATTGAAATAATGTACCCCAAAAAATCCAGTTCTTATGTTTTATATTATTTTCGATCTATTTCTTATGTTTTATATCATTTGTTGTGTTTTGTGTTGTGATTGGAAATAATGCACCCCCAAAAATCCAGTTCTTATGTTTTATATTATTTTCGACCTCTTTCTTTTGTTTTTGTGTTGTGTTTTGAAATAATGTACCCAAAAAACTCCAGTTCTTATGTTTTATATTATTTTCGATCCATTTCTTTTGTTTTGTATTATTTTTTGTGTTTTGTGGTGTGATTGGAAAAAATGTACCCGAAAAATCCAGTCCTTATGTTTTATATTATTTTCGACCTATTTCTTTTGTTTTATATTGTTTGTTGTGTTTTGTGTTGTGTTTTGAAATAATGTTACCCAAAAAATCCAGTTCTTATGTTTTATATTATTTTCGATCTATTTCTTATGCTTTATATTATTTGTTGTGTTTTGTGTTTTGTTTGGAAAAAAGCATTTCAGTACGTCCTTATATCGTCATATAAGTCCGTGTATCGGTAGTAAAGATAATTATCGAATACTTACAGGCGTGTACTGGATACTTGACTGTTGTGAACCTACAGACAAAAATAATTAAGTTGGATAATATAGCCGTGTGATACTAATCGGAATATCGATCTTTTAACGATCGATGTTTCATTTGTAGGCTCATTAACTGTGTAAATATTGTAAACACTCTCTGAGAAGATTGAAGAAAAAAGGACCGCATCTTTATGTCTATAGACGATAGACCCACCGATAGTCGATTGATTTTGCCTGTTTTAAGCGGCTGACTTAAGACTTCACTTAATGACGATCGATCGTCTAAAATTCGATCGTCAGCTTGGTGTAAAACAGCTTAATAATAAAACCGGTCCAAGTTCGAGTTCCGGGTTCGAGTCATATTGCATATAACGATAAGATACACCTTAAACCCTTTATATTAGGTCCACTCTTACTAGCCAGATATCTCAAGGTTGAGATGTCTCCATCTTAACTCTATTTCATCTGTCACCAAATAAACAGGTGTAAGCTAGCTCACCCTGGGTGAACAAGGGGTGAATTAGCCAGAGTAGACATTTGCCAGGCTTTAACTTAAAACAGAATTAGTCATGAACTCTTCTTAAGCTTATTAGGTAAGAAGAATAGTAGAGAATTCCGACGAAGGTGAACTTCATGAAGATGGAATTAACCTAAAGTCTTTCATTAATCATACCTGGGTTCCCGCATGGGTCAGTCCTATTTCATGTAAGATTGATTCATTATATTTCTCAAAAATTGTGATTAAAATAGTTCAAACTTAAGAAGAATCACTCTTTGAATACCGTATGCCTTTTATTAAATAAGGCACGGCTCTATAATTTATATGTTCCTTTACAAATAAAAAACCCGCTTCTAAATACCAAGTGTCATTGTACCAAGTGATTCGACGTACACATCATCATAGAAGTGACAAAAATGTTTAAATTTGATCCCTACGGTTGGAATGTGAGCATTCTTCATTTTGAACACTGATCCCTGTTGTGGTGCCAATTAGGCGAGAAACTGCCCATACATTCCTACTCCCGACAAATTCGAAACACAACGTTCCTAGAATTGACTTGCTAGTACCACTACCGTGTGGATAGGTTGGAACTGTAAAAAAGAAGTTTAACTAACTCTCTCCTTAATCTTACCTTTCCCGTCAGCCATTTTCATAGATTTGTAAGTCTCTCAATCAAAACAATGATGAAACTGAAGGTCTTCTTGTCGATCACTCAAAATAATAATAAACCGAGATGTTTTCTTGCGTTATACTGAAGTATAGAGAAGTCACTGCTATAGAGAATCATTGGAAGTCACTGCACATTCCCAGGGTATAGGGTTTTTGTTCATGATTTCTCAAAAGGCTTCTTTTCGATTCACCTTGCTATTAAGCAAACTCGCTCACTGAATAATTGTGTGAGCACTGAGCAATAAGAATGATTTGTGTGTTTGTAATTACAATAACAATAATTTAAGAAATGCCTCTAGTGAAAGACGGTTTCACTGTTTAGTGGTATTTCGAGGGTGATTAGGCTCATTATAAACTAAAGAAAATATAAATGTTTTGCGGTTTTGAGTATTTTACTGCATAATTTTCTTTATCGTTTTATTACTGATTTATTCTGCCAAGCGTAGATAGGCATTATCGATGAATAACGCGCTCGATAAAATATTAATGTTTCAGATATTATTGTTTCCATTTCAATATTATGGAATCTATCAGTATAAACATCTTGATAATAATTCGTCGTGGGTGAACGTCGCAAGTGAAATGTTGGGAATTTTCGCAGGAGTAGCATTTTTGTGTATTTAATTTTGTGAACTTAATTGCTGTTTACTAAGCTTAATTATTTTATTACAGAATCAACTAGTCCAGTTATAGTTTCATTATTTTCATACATAACTAATAGTTCAATTTGACCGAAAATGTCACGACGTTCTTGTATTCTCTAAAACTCAATTTGACATGAAATGGAGACTGCCACCAACCAACTTTGGTTCAGTGACTTTCAAAAAGGCCGGTATTTTCTGTTGAAGCTGAGTGTGTCTCAGATTAAAATCGATCATAATGAAGCATCATAAAAGGCCACGTTTTAGCGCTGTCATGAAATAACACCCCATCAGTAGTAAATAACCTGACACTCTCACTCCCAGAAACTATCATCGATCTGAAAAGATGTACTGGCATTGTCCCCAGTGCTCGTGGGTTCGAGTTTTAATAATTAATGTAATAATCTTAGTTGTTCAAAATGTTTGAAGGATTTGAATTTCCACCGACGACTTTTTTCTAAAGATAGTTTCATAACATATAGTATGAGAGACAATTTGTTGTCGCAACAGACTACTACTAGTACTATATACTATATTACGAGAGTACCCTTGAAAACCGGGCTTTTTCAACATGCGAGTCATACAGGTGCGAGCGAGACAGACACAGCACACATTGTCTACAAAATTTCAATAGAGACAAGATTCTCATCTTTTTTATTATCTCAGTCTGAGTCTAATAGGCAATGCATCCATTAAACTGGTCCAGGACTATTATAGTTAGGCTTATATCACTGATGGCATGGCGTTTTTGGCATCATTATAAATTTGTTTCCTGAAAAACAAACAAGGATAAGTGATCGTGTTTTGCAAATATAGCGTTGAAAGGATAGAGACAAATACAACGAAAATAAAAGTCAAATCCGATTTCATAATCATTTTGTGTAGTTACTTTATTTCTTAATCACGGTACACAACTCATAAAATGAATAAATAATTAAACAGCGCCCTCTGTATCCCATGAGCCCCTTGGATTTGCATGCACAAAAAAAAAAAATCCAAATTCTTTAAGCACTACACATAATTAACTAACAATATAATAATTTATATAATTTATTGCAGCATACCCTCAAGCCAGGTAAACACTATTGGCCAGTCTCACATAAAACCATTCAAATTAAAAGTACGGTAAGATTCTATACCGGTTAATAATTTAAGTCCTTGCCCGTCTGAGTTGTACTTCCCGCCATTTTAAAGAAAAAAAAGAGCTCATAATTAGTTAATCCTAATTTATAATTGCAATCTGACAATATAAATGCACTCGAATAAGCTGCCGGGACATTATAAACATTTCATTACTTCATGAATAATCGCGATAGCTGCGGTACCTAGTGCGTTCCAATAAAGTCAATCGTTTTATCAGAACGCGCGCGCACGTGAAGCGCAGGTTACTAATAATTGCCCGAAAGTACTTCGCCAAAGTGCTCGATTGTTTTGCTCATTGACCGACCAATCAAATTAAAGTCTCACGCCCCTAAACCGAGTATTCAATGAGTTATGAGGAAACACGATTAAATCTCATTTCTGATTGGTTGAATGATAAAAATGTTAATGAGGGGATGAACCGACTCATGGACTGATTCAATAATTAAGAAGGGGTGGACAAAATAATAAACAGAAAACTAATTCATTATCAGCGCGATTATATTATCGGTACATGTACAAATCAATGATTTGGATAAAAATGCATCTTTTTCAGTAATGAATGAGAATAATGACTGCTTAACAGCTGTTTTCGTGAATTTTATTTTTAAATCCTCGGTTGTTGTTATGGTCGTTCAGACCATAACAACGAACCTCTGATTTCAAAACAAATTCACGAAAACAGCTGTAACGCAGTCATTATTCTCTAATCAGTTAAATTAATATAACCTACAATAATTTAATAGGAGGTATGACAGGCACCAAAGTAGATAGCGTGCTTCCATATGTGTTCTCTTTTGTCAGCTGCAATGATTTCTTAAGTGGAAACACATCATCTTCTTTCGTTCCCGCCATTTTAAAGAAAAAAGGGAAAAGGTTCATAATTAGCAATTTAAATCCATTTTCATTAATCCCAATTATAATTGCAACCTGAACAATATAAATGCACTCGAATAAGCTGCCGGGACATTATAAACATTCAATTCAATTATCACCAACCAAAGAATAGCATCGTAATTAATGCTTTTAAGGTAAGTTATTTTGAAACTTTTGTCAAGACTATTTTTCCATACATAGGCCTACACAATGCTAATAAATAAATCAACTAACTATACCATCCGATCCATTAAGCTTAATTTGGTCATATTTCGTCTTTCGTGTAAGGGCTGAGCAGACTCCACAACGCTCGAACTCTTTGCGCTCTCACACATGCGTAGTAGCTCCACCACAACACAATGACGCAGCCTGATTGGGCAACGGTGGTCAACGCTTGCGCTCAGCGTTAGAGCATTGTGGAGTCTGCTGGACCCTTTAGCGTATCAATTATCAAAACTATTTAAACAAATCAAACATAAGATGAATGTTCTCAACTATCCAGTAGTTTGAAAATAGAACGATAAGTTAAACTAACTCTGGATCTTAAGTTTTACAACTACTACGCTGCGTGTGAAAATATCGCACTCCATCAGGCAATTGACCCGCTGATGATATTGGGTCACGTGATATGGATCGAAAGAAGTATCAGGGAGAGCTTGAGCGACTTGAACAAGACAGTATGATTTAAGCCATCACACCTAGGACCGGGCCCTCTTTTTTTTTTGGGGGGGGGGGGGGTACATTGTATTCCAAGCTGTTTTCATCTAAACAAACATCTGCGGGGGGAGGGGCAATTTGTTATAGGGGGCATGAAAAAAATGATGCGTTAAAAGCGCGCAACTTTTTGTGCCATTTTACGCTTAAATTGTCAAATTTGGAATGAAAATGGGCGCTTGCGCGCACAATTTAGTTGTTTTATGCTAAAATTGTCAACATGTGGTCTACTTAAGTAAGAAAGTGGGTGGGGGGGGGGGGGGGGGCAACATTTTTTGGGGGGATGCCCCCTTGCCCCCTGTAGTGCCGCCACTAAACGTAGCAGTTGTACAATCGAAGTTACAGAAATAGTTTAATTTTTCATTCTATTTTAAACAAAAGACTTCCTTTCTTTTTAGGACAACCTGCGAAATTGCAATGCAAATATACCTCCCAGTTCACTGTATACTATCCTGTCGTCAAATTTACCAAGTTTAACTTGTACTGAAATCTAGATTCCTAAAATAAGTAATTTACAATAATTACTATAGTTAATTACATACAATATTATATTTACAAAATTTAATTTCTCGAAAAAGTGTATGTATTACACGATATTAACAAACATTGACAATGTTGTACGCTGTGCGCACCTTTTAAAGACAGACATTCTACTACCATCGAGAGTTGAAAAAGTTAAAATCTGAAATACCATGGAATTTTTAATGAATCGTGTTTTGTTAACGGCATACACATTTGTGCATATTTGAATTACCCGATCCTGTGCAGATTCTTGCTTTACTTCTTGTCTTATTTCATTGCTTTCTAGCACTCGTCTGAAAATGACGGACGATACCAACTTATATTTGCAACAACAAAACTACTATGCCTACTACACATAGAACCAACATTTGTTTTAATTTTCATAAAGTCATGTTGATCATTAACACTTTCCACGCGGCATGCAGCTGCAGACGACATTCCAAAATGTCACAATTTTTGAATTTCATTCCCATATTTGGAATCACCATGAGAAATGCATTGAAATAAGTACAAACATGCCTAGTATTGGTTCAGTAATCCTAGGGATAGACTTTGAAAATTGGGAAAGGTTTCTGAAAAATCAGTTTTGTATATGGTAAAATTAATAGCCGCGTGGAAAGTGTTAAGATTGCATCGTATACGATTTTGTCAATGGTTTGTTGGGTCACCTCATCTACTGTTAAAACTTTCCACGCGGCTATTAGTTTTACCATATTACACAAAACAGATTTTTCAGAATCCTCCCAACTTTCAAAGTCTATCTCAAGGATTACTGAACCAATACTAGGCATGTTTGTAGTTTGTACTTTCTCGTGGTGATTCCAAATTTGTTGATAAAATTCAATAATTTTGACTAACATTTTTGTA
Organism: Ophiura sarsii; assembly: GCA_035610835.1. Lineage (NCBI taxonomy): Eukaryota > Metazoa > Echinodermata > Ophiuroidea > Amphilepidida > Ophiuridae > Ophiura > Ophiura sarsii. The sequence goes on along the minus strand of CM069451.1, from coordinate 40,640,496 downwards.
ACATTTTGTGAAATTTTGGAATTTCGTCTGCAGACGCCTGCCGCGTGGAAAGTGTTAAGGTATAACAACATTAATAGATTAAAACAGTTCACGGTTTTATAGTTGTTACTGAAAAATATAATTTCTTTTTTACTGTTTGATCTTTTCCCCTATGCATTTTATTGTAGCTAAGCACCACAAAATGTTTGGAAATTGTTTTCAATCACAAATCTGTTGAATGTCACGTGATAATATGTTCATATTGTGTTTCATATCGATGGAAAGCTGATGTGTTCAACTTCACAATAATACCACATTTGTAGCAATTATCTGTTTCAGTGCTTAGTCACGTGCTTAGAGTATGGGGAGGTCTCAATCTGAATGCGCCTAAATCCCCATTATTTTATCCTCAAAGTCATGGTCAAGAGAGACCTTTTACTGTATAGTTTTGTCAATATCATTGAACAGACGACAGTTGTTCTGTTTCCAGTCCACAAAGGTGGTGACTTTGGCACAATGAGATTAGATCTCCCTATATTCTGCATGCAACGAGTGAGTGCTACAAATTTGGTATTATTGGAAAAATGAACATATCAGGTTTCTTATGATGGGTAACAAAGTATCAACTTATCACGAGACATTCGAAACTAGGCGATTATATAAAATCCGAACTTTTTGAGGAGTTATTCAAAACATAAAATAAAATAAAGTAACAAGTATAAAATAGGTCAAAATGCATAGGTCACTGCCCATTTATTGACCGTTACTTATTTTAAGTATTTGTTTATTTAATTCACGTCAGTGTGTCCGAGTCTTTATTATATTATATATTTAAAGAATTGTGAGTAGTGAAGCATAGCACAAATCACGCCGTACAAACCTGCCTTACATGCACAATTGACAAATGTCTATATTTTAGGTAAACTCAAATCTAATTTATAAATAAACGAAGGCATCTAAAATCTTGTCACTGTGTATACTTGTTATTGTTATGTTCTTGATATTTAACTGTATTAAGTGAATGTTAATTTATAAACACTCCTAGAAATATTTGAAAATAAAATTAATGTAATTTAGTTCTTTTAATACAGTGCGTGACATCTACATCTACTACTTCAGTGCACAAACATAATTCAGCTGCGTTATTTCTTATAAACGTCCCTGTAAAAGAACTACATTTTTTCCTTGAGCGATGCATTCCGCGTATGGGCATGCCCTTACCATATGGTAGCCCTGCCCATCGGCTACACCCAATCACGTACTAAATTCAATTTCATAACTTTAGATGACACCTGATTTGCTGAATTCCCATGTGTTTGACATTTTAGTATACATGTTTTACACATGGACACCATTATAAGACGCCCTGCATTTAGTTTTGAAGACATATCCGTATTATACCCACACCATCCAGCCAACTACCAAAATGAAATGTCATGTAGGCTATACAGGGTGTATCAAAAAAAATAGGACACTTTTTCATGACAGTGTAATAATTGATATAATCATTGGACCATGACCATTGTAGTCTCAATATAAAGCCCAATTAATTATTATGATATCCTGAAAATATGAGATCAATCCGATGAAAAATAAGAAAACTAGCATAATTTGCGTAAACCATGTCATTTACTGGTTTGTACAATGGGATTTACATGTATAGACCAGTAAATAACATGGTTTACGTTTCAATAAGTTACAATAATTATGAACATAGAAAATAGTCTATCAGTCAATAGCAAAGATTAGTTTGGTAATCCATTTAATTCTGGCACAAATCAATACTGGCTAACTAATCCACAAATCAGATGCATGCATATTCTGTGCAAATTAAAAAAGTTCTCGAACCCACTGTAGATGGATGGTTCATTAGCATGATAAGAAGTAGAATTGGCACAAATAGTGTGCACGTGCATGTTACTTTACTGTTACTGTGTGAATGACCATTGTACATACTACAAACTAGACTGCCTTACCTAATAGGTCACAATTTCCTTAATTAATGATGGAATTTTCTCATCTATTCAGGATTTTATCTTTATCGGTTGTACTTTACATTGAAATAAAAATTGGTCATGCTTCAGTGATTTAACAAGGATTTAAACCCTCATCAAAAAGTGTCCTAATTTTTTTGATACACCCTGTATACAAACTAACACTATTACCAATTGCAGTCTAAGAGCCGCGTTTGAACATGAATTGGTCATCGTCGTTTGGTCTATCTAGGTTGCGACGGACAATCAATTGACAGAGGGTTTTGGGTTAGGGTAGGGGTTGGGGTTAGGGTAAGTATAATTAGGGTCATAGGGTTAAAGTTAGGATAAAGGTTAGGATTAGGGTAAAGGTTTAATAAGTTAGTATCCCGCCCGTCAGAGGTAGGTGTAAATTGACCTTTTTATTCATAAAACCCTTGACCACCACATCACAATCATGCCAATTCAGTAACCATGGTAACGTGGAACCAGGCAGTCTTTTGGTCCTAATGCCAGAATTGGGACAAAGGACTGACAGTGTGAGGGTCTAGTATCAATCATTTGTTCAACAACGTCTGGAATTTGATATGTGGTTGCAAGGGCTATGAGTAGGGCTATAGTCATCCTATGGTTATGATCATAATAAATGTACAATTTTTTTACAAAAAAAAAAAAAAAAAAAAAAAAAATTCTAATTACACATTCTTCTAGAGTAGTACCGTCATCTTAGTAGTATCTCCGTGTTTGTAATCCACCAAACCCGCGCGTCCGTTCCGGTAACCAACGCCCTGATTCCGAGCCGACTATGCTTCCAGCAGTACTTCTGCTGCTGCCTATCATTGTCCCATCACGTCTAGAGTTCATGGAAGGCAGGCCCATGGGTTGCATTGGTACGGACTCTCTTCTTCCAGGTGGTGGCGGACCCATTCCCATTTGCCCTCTGTTGCGCATACAAAAGCAGCAACAACAAATCCAAGTCAGCGATACTATCAAGGATATCGCAGCTAATACCCCGAATACTATGCCAATTATCTGGCCTGTTGATAAACCAGTAGACTTCTTAGTAGTAGTAGGAGTAGCTGTTAGAAATGACGAACAACAACAAAGGAAAATTGATATTATGTTGACACGGTTAACAGTTTATTTGGAGCCCTAAAACATGATTTCCATCAGCCACCAAAATATATTTGTCATAGATAAATAATGATACGTTCTAATACTATGGAATAGATAAACAAACTTTACCGAAGGTTAAAACTTGCATTGGGCCTATTCCATTGAAAATCCATACACCCCCTATAGAAGACATCACCTTAATCTTCCCCACAGGGAGTGTGAATTTCAAATGGGGGTTACGGACGTGCATATATGGGTGAATCCAATTGAAATCCACACTATGGCGTGTGGAAGATTAAACCAGTGACAGTTATTAAATGACCCTTATAGGTTCACTCTTACCAGCCAGACCCTTCATGGTTGAGAGTTCTCTATCTTCCTCAAATGAACAGATATGTGAGCTAGTTCACCAAGGGTGAACTGGTTTAAAGTTGACCTATACCTTTAAGGTCATGTCTTCCACCTGGTTTAAAGTTGACCTATACCTTTAAGGTCATGTCTTCCACCTGGTTTAAAGTTGACCTATACCTTTAAGGTCATGTCTTTCATAGGAGGTCACGGTATGGGTTTCAACTGCCCAAGATATCTGGACACCATGGAAACGCCGGGTGCTTGCATAAATCAGGATCAGGATCAGTTACAATATTAGAATGGCTAGGCTTTGGAAGCTAGAGCTATATTGTAGATGAGGTAATGTCATCTGAATGGTGAGGTTGGTATTTGTCATAAGCGGCGATGTACAAACCATCAATGTCATATTGAATAAAATCAAACCAATTGATAAGGTAAGGAACAAACGAGGCATTGTCCAAACCTACTAAAACCATATGCTTGGTGCATTGGAACTTTAGTCTTTTTGGACTTGATCATGTTGATTGCTTTGCACTATGCTTTTGTTTCATTTGTTTTGCTGGCAACTTTGTAAAGCGCCATTTTGTTTTGTTGGCAACTTTGTAAAGCGCCATTTTGTTTAGTGTTGGCAACTTTGTAAAGCGCCATTTTTTTGTTGGCAACTTTTGTAAAGCGCTTAAAGAGCGTCTTGGCAGGTTCTGCCGTGCGCTATAATAAGCTGTCATACATCATCGGAATACAATCTTAGAGAATTATTTGTTTTTATGATTTGGGAAATTATTCTCGCATACCAGTGTATCAAATGTTGAATTGGCAGGCGGAATAAATTGCTTGTATGGCACGAGAGAGACAGAGAGACACACATGCAGCCTCGAAATATTTAATTTTCTTACGATCAGTGTCTCCATTATTGTTGCAGTCAGACGGTGTGCAATCTTCTGTTTCACTGTTATTCCCTGGACATTGATCCCCAGTGTTGCCTGGATCATTACATATCCGCGTCCGTGAACGCTGACTAGATGAACAACTGCAAGGATTCCAAGATGACCATGGGTTCCATTCTATAGGAAATAACAACATACACGATATTTGATCTTAAAGGGATACTAAGAGATGTTTTGAAGGCTGCGCCCTCAATTAGGATAAATTGGGATTTCTACATTTTTACAACTGTATTACATACACAAACTTACAGCTGTAAGGATTAAGAAAAATCAGTTTTCTTTGTGCAATAAAACGTCGTTTCAAAATATTCTATCCCCGGCTCGGACAGCATTTTATGGTAATTGGGAAATAACGAGATTCAACTTCTTTTGATATCTGTGGCCAAGATGCTTTTATATGCATTATGAAGGTGGAAGTCAGACGACCTGTTTGTTTTGGGAACAATTCCTGTTGGTACCGTAGTGGTGCTAAGCATACTGGACTTCTTTGAGTGGAGACTATGCACAGACGTTACCATCGTACTTTCGGTAGGATTATGTCCCTTATAGAGTTATTACAATGTAATTACGCGGGTTCCATCTACATGTAGACTGAATCCTCATGTCTTCCCTATTTTACACACGGCCCCTAAGAGGGTGCTCATATTCTAAAGATGGCGGCCATATAGAGGGACGCGGGGACCCAGACTAGAGTTTCAGCACCGGAAGCAAAGCTGTACCGTTCTCACAATGCAATGAGCCGGTAGCATATGACAAAGCCGATGAATTAACCTTTGACCCGTAACCATTGTATTAATGCTAAATTGTTCTTTGCATTGTGGGATTGAATTTCGGTACATCTCGGGTTCCGGTGCTGAAACCACGAACCGTGTATTTGATCACACTTGTTTATATAAAGTGCTCAACAAAAGAAAGTCGTACACTTTGTTTTGGTCATTTAAAATAAGTTTCGATTATTTGTTTTACCAAACAGGCTAGATAGACATTTAGATGAATCTTTTCGGTACATTTTGATACCAAAGATAAACCATGATTAGCATCATTTCAATACACTACGCGGAAGAAAACACCAATTTCGTTAACAAGCACTAAGCCGTATCAGTCCCGTGTTGATCACTGCGCACTTCCCCTCAATGCGCGGGTTTATTCAAATTCAAAGTGTCATGCATGGGTGAGGGATATGAATGTAAAGGGATTTTTATAGAAAGGAGAAACGGCTGCACTGTGTGATCGATTGCCCGCCGGTCAATCCTGGTTATAACAGTGTCACACACGGGGTGAACCTCACACACATACATATTTGCCTCCCGCGTAGTATATTGAAAATGTGACTTTTGAAAAGTGACTAATTTTCTTTAAATGGCGCTAATTATAATTTATCTTTGTTGTTAGGTGTTATGTTTGGTATCAAAATGTGCCGAAAAGATCATCTAAATGTCTATCTCGCTTGTTTGGTAAAAAATAATCGAAAGTTACCCTAAATGACCTAAACAAAGTGTACGACTTTCTTTTGTTTAGCACTTTATATAAGAAACATGTGTTACTTACGTATTGTGTTGGGTTCTTCTGTAGGGCACGATGAGCAATTATCAACGGCAACAGAGTCCCCAACACAACTGCTAACAGAACATGTCCGTTCTCTTAGCCTGAAACCATCGCATGTTGCTGAACATGGACCCCAATCGGACCAGAGGTTCCAGTTTCCAGCTATAATGTAAGATTATAAAGAGTTGTACGGTAAATATCGTAAGTCGAATTCATATAACCAGATAACTGTACGACGATGAATACATCAAGGTTGAGGGCAATATGAACAGACGAAGACTAATAACACTCACACTCCATCATCCAACCGGACATCCGAGACACCCTCACCCTAACACCCCCCCCCCCCCCAATATACGATGTGGTACGCAATATAATACATATATTTTTTGGGAGGGTAGGGGACATAACCAACAATTTTTTGTATATATACATAGAGTTTGTCATTTCATTTTTTTTTGTTTGGGGGGGGGGGGGGGGGCAAGCCTTCTGGCAGTGGAGGGGGGGGGGGGGGGCAAAGAGATTTATTTACAACCATCACTTCTATTTACAGCATATTATACATTCAAACATTTGCATACATATGTTATATTATAGGTTTTACAGTTTAAATATCATGGATAAATTTGTAGCGAAATATAATAATTACATATATTTTTTCTTTCATACCCCTCACCAACAACATTGAAAGGCAAAATAGGTCAAATCCAAATATGTGCAGTATGATAAATTTCGCTTATGTGTGTTAAACCGAATAGGGAATTACAGTTAGCCCATTTGTATCCTTTTGTTACAGGTATTATTTGCTAATCATACTTTTAAAATGCTATCTAGTTTTCTTTTCTGTACTCTTGCCCTATAGGCCTCTATGCATGGGATTTGGCTAACGATAATCATGATAATATAAGATCAAGAGCATCATCATATTTCTAAATAGTTACCCATATATGATGCGATGATAGTTGCTGCCTCCGGCCTCCAATACGAATTATATGTCTGGACAAAAGTAGCCCTGTTAACAAATAACAAAAAAAGTATTGTTTATGAATAAGTTAGATAACACAACATTTGCAATTTTTTGACTTGTCATCTAGAAATTGTATAAACCTATAGGGGAAGCCCCACTCTGGACAGGTAGTTCAATTCCCCAAGGTTGTAATTTCTCCATGTTAACTCTGTTCTGTCTGGCATCAAGTGAACAGTGTCAGTCCGTTCTTCTGTGAAGAACTGGCCGTAGTGGGCTCCCTCTTTAACACTGATACACATGGCCACTTACCCATGCTTTCATTCTTCCGGCCGTTATCCATGTTAATTGTTATCAGTAAACCTTGTTAGGGATCACGTCAAAACTCGACCGCCCGGCAACCGCCGGTTACGGCCGGTTCCGTTCGGTTCTCACAAAACGTGTCGTCTGTTATAATATACACACATAATGAGGTCAAATAGTAACACTCTGGTGAACACGACCGGTTGAAAGTGCCTCGTCACACACGTGAGCAATAACATCTTGAAGTAATGGGCTCTTTTAAGACTTAAAAGTCTCAATTGACAACCAGTACAATACAGCTATTGATTTTCGCTGGGGTTGGCTTTTTCAATCTGTTTATAGCTCAATTAACTTTTTAAAATCAATACCGAAAGTCTATGAATGTTGTTTTTTTATAGAACGATTATAGAGAGAGCTATTATGACCGCAAAGTAACAGATTGATAGTGTAAATTGGTCAGATTACAGCATTAAGTCAACCGGCGGTTGTTCAGTGTTGCATGCGCGAATATTCATATACCAGTAAAACATTTGACCTGAAAGAACCGGGCGGAACCGCCCGTAACCGGCAGTCAACGGGCGGTCGAGTTTTGACGTCTCCCCTTAACGGCTACCCAGGTTAGCAATATCACGCGCAGCAGAGTGAAAAAATCGCACCCATATCCATCTTCATAAGATCAATGGGAAGGATTAGTGGAGCTTAAGGGAGGTGTCAACCCTGTTTTTAATGAAATTTATCAAGTACTGTAACTTTTAAACTAATAATGTGATATACATACATTATAAGTATACAATTTTTGAAATGAAATGAGTCCGAGAATCCATTTTTGGTATCAAATTTCACAAAACATTGCGATTTTTACATTTTTTAGCCCAAATCAAAAATCTCATTTTTGGCACTTTTTGGTCAATATTTTCAAAATCAAACATTTTTAAGCCAAAAAAATAAATGCGCTCCTAGATTATTCACTTTAGATGATTTTGGTGAAATTTTGGAATTTTTAACCAAAAACTGATTTTGTTAGGTTGTCTGAAAAAAAATTGTTGCCAAAAAAGTGATTTTTGGGCAAAATTAAAAAATCACTATTTTTAGTGAAATTTGATACCAAAAATGAAAAAATTTACACTTTTATGTACATTTATAGTTTAAGAGTTACAGTGCTTGATAAATTTGGCGCCAAAAGGGGTTGACACTTATATAGTAAGGGATAATATTCCTGTCTTTATAAGATTTATATGGGAAGGATCATAGTGGAACTGTAAGCATCGCGATTGTCAAGGCATATAATAAATAATAAAGTCAACTATGTGACTTATCCCATGACATGGCAAGGACGTTCGAATCATTGAGTTTCATTCAAGCATAGAAGTACAAGGCAAGTTCGCTTTCGATAGTGGTGGATCTAGGGTTAGGGTTAGGGATGAAATGTTAATTTTGACTAAGATTGAATAATATTGAAGATCCTGTTTTTCTTAGCTTTAATTTGGTACCAAATTGAGCTGTTACCAATAAAAAGTAGAGACTGGGATCCGGGCGTTCTAGAAAATGCGCATGAGAGAAAAAAGGATTAGCTTTCGATGGTATACACATATTGCACGCCTGAGACTGTGATAGTATTAGTCCCTGCTACCAAAATCTATGATGTTGGTACTTACTCAAGTCATAGTGCTGAAGGGAACCAATTTAATAACCTAACCATTTTCTTGACCAGACTTAATGCATAGTCTATTAAAGCAATTGAGTCTCCTGGGGAGGTCAATGACTTAGGTTCTATTCATCCATTTATAAGTTTATTGATTCTTTTGTCGTGTTTGTCCTATGCTAGGCATGCATGGATTAACATAGGCCTAACCCCTACTTATCTTTTCTGGCATTTCTGGAGCAATCAATAGCTTCTATTCATAAACATCAGATGCCTTCAAGATGAGATGGACGCTGATTACGCAATCTGCCACAGATTAGTTTTTTTTACAAGCATGGACTTATTTTATATAGACTGATTAAGTCAGATTAAGTCTGTGTTTCAAGAGATGGTTAGCTTCCACCTTACACACTTGCCTGAGTAAGTACCAAAATCATAGATTTTGGTAGCAAGGACTATGATAGTATACAAATGTTGCACATGTTGCATGCCTGAGAGTGTGATCGTATACAATACAATTGCAGGCCTGAGAGTGTCATGCAAATATAGCGTGCCTTCGGTCTCGGGAAAATAGTAGGCCCACGGTCTCCTGTCACCTCGGGTAGCTATTTTGCACTATTCCCCTCATTAACAGTAACTATTTGTATACTATCCGATGAACAATATTTGAGAGCAAAAATAGGGGGGAAATCCTTATTTATTATTATTTGATCGGAACATTCTGTTGGAACCATACCATAGATACTCCTCGAATATGATAATACATACCTAAACTCTACATCTCCTTGACTATCACCAGGCGCTTTCCACATTACTGATTGTGTCGTTTTATCTATATTGCTGTTATGTCCCCAAGCAGTCTATAAAGGTGATACAATAAAACGGTTTGCAAATCAGGTCTTATGTTCGACGAATAAAGAAGAAGACAAATAATATTTCCTCATGACTTTTCGTTAATTTTTGCATAGGGGGCAATAACTGTCTTTCCTGGCAATAAGTACTGTGATCATGCACAAGATGCGAAAATCTAAGCGAAAATCCGACTAACGCCTGCATGTGCTAAAATCCTTTACTGATGTGGAATCTTTTTTTAAAGATTAAAATAAGTGAAATTTGTCATAGGTAGGGGTGCTGGAAAGGGAAAAACAACACTGTATGGTTTGTTTGAATGGATTGAATACCACAACTCAGATTGATGGGAAAATGTGTATTTAACAACAAAAACTGAAATATGTTACAAAACCAAATCCATACAAATCAATGGTTATTATTGTAAAAGGTGAGAGCATTTATATAAACTATAAAATATTAAACTATTCATCGAGTAAACTCGATTGTTGACCACATTGGCGTATCCCGGTGGCACCACGGAATATATGGTTTATGTTCCCAATGTGTTCTCTTGTTTTCTTTCGGAAAATCATTAAAATGGTGTTTAATGGTCCGATTTCCATTTTCAGGGTAATGTAAAATTGTTGACCTGTTTAATAGTTGAGGTTGGAATTTGTCGAGACTTATTCTTTGTATGCTTAGGATGTCAGTAAATGGATGGAAGGGTTATTTGGCGGCCATCTTGGATTTGTGTTTACGTATCAATGGAAACGTAAAAAAACCCACCCTCATATATCATCAAAAGTATTACAAAGATTGTCAAAATAAGCAATGAGATTAGTGCAAAAACATAATAATCTGATACCAAGTATATTTGTGGTTGTTACCTTCTTCAAATCCAAATGGCCGCCAATGGGTAATTGTAATTTTTGTTATACATATTGCAATTAATTCTACAATTAATATGGTTTTAAACAGGGTTTATTATTTCAAACAAGAGTCACATTTCAGACATATGTGAATATTTTTTTTCTTCAAAATGGCCGCCAATTAGTTAAAAAAAAAAAATTAACGTCAAATGACTAGAAACAGCCCTTTTTATTAGATATGGTCGTTAATCGAGGTAAAATATTATTTTAAGTTGACGAGACGGTGATTTAATATTTTGAAACAAAACACTAATAGTAATTAGTGATAACAGTTTTCTTTGGAGGCGCTTTGCTAGATCCAAGATGGCAACCAAATGGAAAAAGAGATGAAATAATGGTTTTAAATTTCTGGCTCGGCATTATTAAGAATGGCCAAAAGTATCCACTGCTAATTGGAAAGAACTGTCAGAACCCCAACTACAACTTCTCCACCCTTATCACCAGCCTATTTTTATATGAGCAACATTGACTTACATTTGATCCGCTGCAATCTAAAAGTTGTGTGTGTATATCGTTCATTTGTGTGTCTAGTAGTATAAAGGTACCGATGGGGGCGCTAGAGCCTACACGACGAGCCTGCACAAAGAATCCTCGGAACGTAGCACTAGTAGAATGCACGGTAACTGTATAACGACAAATGTATAGATATATATAGATATATGAGATAAAATAATTGTTTTCAAAGTATACAATTAAATGTGATGAAACGTATTAAAAGCTATATAATGAACTAGAAATACTAGCTACACGTGGGTATAGATTAAAGATGGCTGACTATACTACCGAGTGAGACATTGGACATACGAGGGGGTATCAAAAATCACCCAGAAGTGAAGGAGCTATATCGATGAAATTTTGTCAGTGTAATCACTGGTCCTTAAAAACATTATGGTGCAAAAATGGTCTCATAACTATGTTTACTTTCTTTAGAGGGGGCGCTAGATGCCAAGGTCATGTACATCAATGACGTCTTCCAATGGTGCTGTGTACATAATAAATGATTATGGTCCAATAACTGATCCTTGTGGGACGCCTTCCAGAGGTGTATGAGGCTTAGAAATGTTGTCATCTACAGATATATATTGAGACCTACGAGTGACAAATGACAAAATTTAAAACAAATTCTAAGCCTAATATTCTTCTGGAAGGTGTCCCACAAGGATCAGTTATTAGACCATTATAATTAACCATAAATACAGCTCCATTGAAAGACGTCATTGATTTACATGGCATTGGCATCTAGCGTCCCCTGTGTGACCATTTTTGCGCTATAATGTTTTTAAGGACCAGTGATTACTCTGACAAAATTTCATCGATATAGCTCCTTCACTTCTGGGTGATGTCAACAACTTTTTGATACCCCCTCGTATGTTGGATCAAAGCATCAATACTAGAGTGATCAAAGAAATCAAGATTGCTCCTTGTCTTTAGTATTTCATCCGCACGAATGTGATGATGAGCAGTAAGGCTAAAAAACCAAAAAGAGTTATGTTGCCCTCAGCGACCGACCCTAAAATCGTAAAAACTAGGGTCGCTTTTTTTAAAATTTGTTTAATTTTAAATTTTCTAATTCTTTTTATTTATTTTTAGATTTAAATTTGATTAAAAGTGTCTAAATGTTACTATTTCTTGCTTGAAATGAATAAATAAGCCTACATAAAATGTTTTTGAGACTATTGTCACACTAGAAACATTAGTTAAATTGACATATGGGCATATACCAATTTTGTCTTGACATAAACCATATATTTTTCAGCCAAAAAAAAAAAAATTTGAATTTTTGTTGTTGAAGGATTTCCGACCGACCGACCCGAATTTAAATTTTTGGCACTTGAGGGCAACACAACATTTTTGTTGTTGGCCTAAGTCAAATGCGGTAAGGGCGGAGAATTGTATAAAAATTTATTAATAATTTGATACTAGTTCCATGAAAACATATTTACCATTCTATAAAAGATTTTAAAGTTTGCTGAGAGTGGTCTTGAAATCTCTCGGAATCCTCTCGATGTTTGTTAGGTTAACTTTGCATATAATTTCGGAAGTGCGCTTCATAAACACTGTAACCGAAACGTTCTTGAACATGTTGAACGCTCCGGACTCCATATTTCGGCTACCGGTAATTTTACATTTTTAGTTAAAAAAAACGTCCCGAAGGAGTGGTCGCGGCCTCAACACCTAGCAATTCATAGGCACGTCGCGGATGTTCACGGGTCTCAGAATAAGCGTGATCCATTTTCATGATTTTCGTACCATTCGACCACACATTCTTTTTCCTGGAATTGAAATGGGTGTTTCCATAACCTGACCACCATTCTCTCTCTGACCACTTGTTTTGACCAACAATTAGGATTAAAATTAGGGTTAGGGTTAGGGTTAGGGATAGGGTTAGGGTTAGGGTTAGGGTTAGGGATAGGGTTAGGGTTAGGGTTAGGGTTAGGGTTAGGGTTAGGGTTAGGGTTAGGGTTAGGGTTAGGGTTAGGGTTAGGGTTAGGGTTAGGGTTAGAATTGGTCAGAAAATGTGGTCAGAAAACAAGTGGTCAGATAATGGTGGTCAGGTTATGGAAACACCCAATGGAAATGGTTGTCTACCTGTAATATCACTTCCAGCGGCGTATGTTTCCGGATTAAGAGTTATAGCATACGGTGTAGACTCGTCGGGTTGTGGCGATCCCGGATGGTCGGGCATTTGCGAGATACATGCTTGACTAGGCGGGCCTTCTGGATTCCCAAATACTCTGCCTATTTGAAGCAACACTATGAACAATAGATTGGTAGGAGTCATGATATATATCTGTATTAGGGATACAAACAAAGAATAGAACATGATATTAATCAATCTTATGTCATTGAAAACCTGAATGATGAGAGAAGGGCCCAACGTCACTTTTGCCAAACCGAGTTAGACCCAGCAATTCAATATTAACTCAAGATCGTCCATGTCTACGCTATAATAATACAAAAAATAATAATACAAAATACTTATAGAGCGCCTTCCATTACAACAAGTTCTCAAAGCGCTTTACAGAGAGAAAAGTACAAATATATATGAGAGACATACAGAAACTGCAACAAAAATACAGAGGGCCTGCACATTAGCAAAGCCATGAAAGCTGAAAAATGACAAATTATGCAATCATTTATACAAAAACAATATACTAATCAATTAGACACTACATGTATATAATAGAATTAAAGATATAATATGAGTCTTGAAACACTTCTTAAATCGACCAAGACTGAGATGACTTTGAGCGAATATGATGGTACTCTCTTAATGTAAACGAGTGAAAATGTCACTCGTGGTTCAGAGTGAAGTCATTGTCACTCGTAAAGAGTGAATTTTCACTCGGTGTCGAGTGACTTTTCACTCTGTACGGTTGATGAGTTCAGAGTGAAATTATTGTCACTCGCTAAGAGTGATTTTCGGAACCCAATCAAATAGAAAAATATTCAAAAACTCAAAATATTCTTTATTTTATTAAATTTAAACATTATTGATGTGATAATTAATGATGATTATCAATGTTAATTGTTTCTGCAATAATTTTAAAGTCCAAATAATGATAAAATATAAATAACATTAATGAAACGCGTAAAAACATCATCGATAAAAAACACCATAGAAAGTAGATATAGATACTTTTACATAGAGAAATATCATGTTGATATATGATATCGTTTCACTACCGAAGGGAAGTGATAATGTAACATACATGTAGGCAAATGACAGCAGTTGTTTTGTCGAGAAAAGGTAAGTTTTGTTTGGATAATGACTCTTTGTTTTATTATTCAAATTTTCTATTGAATTGCAAGTTATTCATGTACATGTGATTAAGTAATTCAAATGTTCCATTATTGTTCACTCTCATTAAGGGTGAAGTTCATTCACTCCTTATATATTCACTCTTTTTTCACTCCAATGGAGTGATCACTGTAGGCACTCTTCGAAGAGTGAAAATTCACTCGTTCCTGGAGTGAACAAAATCACTCATTTTTTGGAGTGAAAATAGTTCCACTCTTTAAAGGAGTGACTTTCAATCTAGTAGAGTGATCACTGTAGGCACTCCTTTGAAGAGTGAATATTCACTCTTATTAGAGTGGAATTTCACTGTTTTACATTTAGAGAGTAAACTGTTCCAAATCTGTGGTGGCATGATCGCAAAAGTTCTGTTACTGTAAAAGTGAGTGTTTCCCGTAGCCGGGATCGGGATGCGAAGAAGATTTTGAGCATGTTGAGAGGAAGAGAGAAGAGTTCTCCCGGGAGTGTATTTTGTAAGAAGTTCTGTGATATATGCTGGTGCCATATTGTTCAATGCCTTGAATGTGAGTAGAGCTATTTTGTATTGTAAGCGTTGCTGAGCAGAGAGCCAGTGTAGCTCACATAAGGATCGACTTCATAGTCACGTGGTCACGTTTTAGCACCGTGACACGAGTCGGGCAGCGGAATTTCTGTCAAGTCTTGACGACACAAAGGCGTGGACAACTGACAAGTCGCTCTGTTGACTCGAACAAGATATTTGGTGAGCCGCTGCCGATCTTGTAATTGGCAAACGAAGCCGCAGAAACAATGTCCGATAATCACACCAAGATCTTTAGCACTGGCGCCCGGGCACTAGCGATTTCTATATCAGATTCACCTAATGTAATTTTTGAGAAAGTCAGAGTTTCCACAAATTTGGAACTAAAAATAGGCCTATATAACTTCTGTCTTAGAGTCATTCAGCAGTTTATCGTACGCTGCTTGGCTTGTCACGGGATTCGATAATGACATGCATGATGAGAAAAGACCCAGCTTCAGTAGCTAGGTGGACCTTTTTTCATTTTAAAATTGGGATATATTAATTTAGTGGGTCCAGTTGGATATTTGGATTAGGATATTTTTGTAATTCATCATCACAAACTGTCATGTTATCAAATGAAATACTACTTCATGAATTGTTATGTTGTTATGCTAGTATCAGAATCGTATTACTTCTATAGGTGTCAATGTCATCACTGAACCACAACAAAAAATGCTTTCAAGCCCACAAACTGGGTGCGCCGGCCGGCGAAGATCTACGAATAATTGAATATTTTGTCAGATAATTAAAGGCAATAACCCTGACAGACATGACAGGAAAGTGTTACCAAATTGTGCTTTATTCAAATTTCAAAAACTTCAAAATTGATTAAAATCTGAGAAATCAGCAAAATTCTTGATTATTATTCAACTGAATTTTAAAGAGAGCTTTGATGATGAACACGCGACCGTATATACACTTGTAATGGTGAACCCGCCAATCCGAGGACCTTTGTCCCTACCAGCCGGCAATGTGAGGACAAAAAACCAATGTGAGGACCTTTTTTGACGTCCTCCCTTTTGTATGCATAAAAACATATAGGAGGAGGGTCCTCCCTTAGACGTCAATACACATACCATACAAAAGTCCCTATATGTATGGTAAAAAAAAAAAAAATGTCCTCAGATTGTCTGTAATTTCTATACACTTTTTATACGTGTTTTAATACGGGTCCTCACATGGGTTGGTACTCGACTATAGATGTATAAAACACTTAATAAATGATTATGTGTCGGTGGCAACAATGTGAACATGTGAATGGATTTCCATGTTTGAGTTGGGTAACTTCAATCAACGCATATTTTCTCGTTAATAAATCTGATATGAATTTAGCTGAGGATGACTGGAAAGCTTACATGATCAGCAAGTAAGCGGGGATTTAAGTTGCCCTTTAACACCCCGGGTGTGTTTTTGTGAATTAAACCAATGAATTTTAGTACAGGGATACTCGTTTGAAGCTATGTGTGTTTCGGACCCAGATAAAGAACGTGTAGTATTTAGCCCTGTCACGAAATATATAACTCAAACCTTCGGTGCACGTGGGTGCGAGTTTAGTTCTTTAAAAACACTGGGTGGAGAAGTGATGTACAATTATCACACATCATAGTAAAACCAAACGGACAGGGTGAATGTATGTGCTAATTTAATATTGAAATTTTAAGAAGCATTTACATTTTCACCGTGCCATCTCGTTTTTTGCATGAAAAACAAAAATGATTTGCGCGAAGCGCGCAAATTTGTTTGTTCCATTTTCCGCTAAAATTGTCAAATGTTGTCTTATTTAGTAAAAAATGTGCTCAAAGCGCGAAAAGAAAATTGCCTTTTTATGCTAAAATTGTCGATTTTTTTCTAATTATAACTAAATAGAATTTTTTTTGGGGTGGAGGCACAAAAATATCTTTTGGGGAAAAAGCCCCCTCCTTGATCCTGTAGCGTCGCCACTGGGGAAAAGCAATAAAACAATAAACACGTTAGTATACCTGCAACCATCACAGCTCATAACCCAAAGTTGCATTTTTTCTCTTCATCTTTTTTCACCCTTTTACCCCAATACTCTTTCTTTTTCCACTTGGTATTATTTCCCCAATTCTGCTCATAATTTCCCGGGAGCGGTGCTCCCTGCTCCCGCACTTTGTGCAACCCTGCTCATATTGATTGGACGAGAAGTGTGCCATCCGTGTCGATAGCTTTGATTGGACATGAGATGGATATCATCGCCAGTGAATAACTGTGTCATCGTATTGTACTTTTCGTGAACTTTTGAAGTGGATTTGCGTGATAGTTCGCAGTTGTCTTCTTCATACTTTGGATTCAAGGACCGTGTACTAAAATTTTGTAACACTTAACAGCTCATAATCTTAGATCAAGTTTAAGACTCGATTTAATTCATACGGTGAATTTTGGGGTTTTATTTTTTGTAGACGGAAGATTTATTTTGTATGCTTTCCGCCAAATAAAATACGTTGATTTTTCGTCTTTGTTTGGAAATACGTAATGTTTTGAGAAATGACGGTTTTCAAATTGATCAATCAGAACCACAAATTTTATGGGCTCATTTCCTGTCCGGAGTTAACTCTAGAACAGGTCTGCACCTGATTTTTGTCTGTATTATTATTTTTGAGTGATTTTTGGCCAGTTTTAGTTTAACCAATGAATGAATTTGTAGTAAGCATACTTACTATTTTAAGCTTACAACTTCTGAACTTGATATTTTTAATCCGAGATTTAACCACCCAAAATCATGTTTATGGTGCTAGGGAATTGATTTTAGAACAACAAATGTTTGTTAATCACAAATCTCTTACTGATCATACGTAGCTCAAAATCGTATCCTTAAAAGCAAATAAAGGCATATTTGCCTATTTTTCGGAATTGGTTGAAAAAACCACATTTTTCCTTGAGATTTCTACGCGAATGTCATTTATGTTGTCAAATTTGTTGCGGATTGACCGAGCAGTGATATTGATATGATACGAAGCTCAAAATGTGATATCGTATCCTAAAAAGTAAATCAGGGCACATATGATATTCACTTTAGCCTATTTTGTCCACAATTGGTAGGTGCGATTTCATTCTAGAATGTCATTTATGTCGTCAAATTGGTTGCAGATTGACCGATCAATGATACCGATATCATACGTAACTCAAAATGTGATATTGTATCCTAAAAAGTAAATCAGGGCACATAATATGATAGTTTGCCTTTTTTGTCCGTAATTGGTATAAGATTTTTTTCTCTCCTTGTGATGTCAACGACAAGGCAAACGTTATTTGTCGTCAAATTGGTTGCTGATTGACCGATCAGTGACACCGATATCATACGTAGCTCAAAATGTGATATCATATCCTGAAAAGCAAATCAGGGCACATTATATGATATTTAGCCTATTTTGTCCGGAATTGGTTGAAGAAAAAACAAATCCTTGCGATTTCAACGCGAACAGCATTTATGATGTCAGATTGGTTGCGGATTGACTGATTAGTAACCACCGATATCCTACGTAGCTTAAAATGTGATTTCGTATTCTAAAGCAAATCAGGGCACATTATGATATTTAATAATAATAATGATAATAATAATAATAATAATAATAATAATAATGGAAACTTCAAAACAATTAGGCCTGTCCGTCTATTTGTCCGGAATTGGTTGAAAAAACTCCACCTATGCTTGCGATTTCAATGTGAACGTCATTTATGTCGTCAAATTGGTTGCGAATTGATCGATTGGTGACACCAATATCATATGTAGCTAAAAATGTGATATCGCATCCTAAAGAGCAAAGCAGGGCACATAATATGATATTTTGCCTATTTTGTCCGCAATTGCTAGGAAAAAAACATGTTTTTCCTTGCGATTTCAACGCGAACGTCATTTATGTCGTCAAATTGCTAACGAATTTACGGATCAGTGACACAGATATCATACGTACCTCAAAATGTGATATCGTATTACATCATACGATAGAAAATGCGTTCAATCAAATGAAGGATGGCTGATTGAGCGTGCCGTCTACATTGGGTTAAGAGATTGTTGTAGAGTCGCACACAATACCGCTTGCATGTAAACATACGTAGAACAATTACAGACTGCGCCAATGTCCAACGTGTTTAGATTCAAATAGTCGCCGCGCGCTGTTCAATTTTCGTTAGAATCCTCACCATGACCGCTTCCCTTTAAGCCGTGGTATAGCCTGGTTAAAGGTTAAATCGGTTTCAGAGGCCTATATCTGAATCACAGAATTATAAATCTATAATCTGAATGCATATTTTCCAAAGAGTTTCGGGATGCATGATATGGGAATTGCTCACATATAACTCCAATATGTTTCGCACTTGTTTACAAGCTTTTCCCTTTTAAAGGTTTTTTTTTTAATTTACGTTAGTTTTGTGTCACAATAGCCACTTCAAGGGCCATGCTGTTGTCGCAAGAGACTACCAATGCCCATACTAATCACCGCTCTATTCAAACATGCCATGTCATCATAAAGGTGCTATGAAACACACATCAATTAGAAAACGGTTGAATACTGGCGCTAGATTGAAATTAGGTTGAAGCAAGTGAGTGATGCTGATCAAAATTTAACATGATAGACGGCGAATTAAGGTATACGGTTTCGGCTGGTAGTTATAGTATGCTTAAGTATTACGTAGGTGCAAAAAAAAACATTTCCAGAAAAATTGAGGGCGCACTCCAAAACGTTTCTCTCAGTGCACATTTAAAAGTAAAAGTGGTGGTTGTGGTGGTTGTAGGGGGAGGGGGGGGGGGGGCGAAGAACGCCAAATGGATTGCATGTACAATTCATGATTTCTAGTTATTCGACGGTCACACCAGAATATTCACTGAAATACTCCCATAGTTTACGTCTACCATTGTATTTGTCACATGATCGTGGAATTCATATAGATGTATCACATGACCGGTCATGCGCAGCAATACATTGGTTACTCCCAGCATGGACTTATTACTATAGAATAAATCTCGTGCGCAATCATTATTATTGAATGGAAGACATATCCTTAATCTCCTACACAGGGAGTGTTGGACCAGTCACATCAAAAAGGACATGTTGTCGGCAACCACAATTTTGAGATAAAGGCTAATATATTTGGTGAAATATAAAGAAAGTAGTATATGTTTCTTCAAATCATATCTTGTGATAACAAAGTCCAATTACCTTCAACATGGTATCATTTCAAAGCTTAAACTGTACTTTTTCAAGTCATACTTAATAACTCAATGTGACTCGGGCCGCCATAATCAGTGGCGTAACTGGGAGTAATTCTGTTATACCCTTCACAGAGGTATTCAAAGTGCATGATTTTTAAGAACGACGTATACTTCCGATGTAGGTGTGTAGGGTATAACATAATTATGCCGGCGTGACCAGCGGGGGATCCCCCCACTTGGAACCCTTGCCCCCCCCCCGCTTGCCCCCCCCCCAAATGAAATCAATCGATGTGTGTGTGGAATGGAGCCCCCCCCCTCCATTTCAAGTCACTGCCCCTTCTTTCTCCCCCCCCCCCCCCCCCCCCCAAATGAAAAAGTCTAGTTACGCCACTGCAGGTCTGGTCAGGGTCTTTTCTCAGGCCCTCACGAAACAGTAGGCCTACTGTAAAACACTATGTAAAATCAAAGCATACGTTTGTTTACTAAGGCTCCCTAAGGGTTGATTTAGGGTTGAACACTCTTCCATTGGACGATTTTACCTTCGTCGTTATGATTATACAAAGTAATGAATCACAAAGTTAGGGAAACGAACTTACCCGGATAAAATGATGGCCAATTGTGTTGTAAGCACTGGCCAATTAATAGATAATGAAATATAAGCACACTTGAAGGAGATGCTGTAGCTACGGTTGGTAAAGTTGGTGTTTGCGTCATAAAGATGGTCCGTTCTGGGGAAATACAAATATGAAATGACGGGATAATTAATTCAACAATTTATAAATTATACATAGATTTTCTAGTTGTATGTACAATGTATGTTGAATGCTATACTCAACTTTAAATGGGCATTGATAGCAGACGACGGTGGACACGAACGGCCGTTAATTTTGAATTTCGCGTTGGTTTCAATGTAACAATGGATTTTGATTATAATATGACCCCATAAACATGATAAAATTCATCACACGTTGGAACTAAATTATTTCATCCTAAAACCACTGGTGGCTTACCATTCGCAGTGTCAGTATCATTTTTTGATTTTAAACCTTTGTTAAGCGTTCGTCCCATTCACTTGATCATGTAACCTCGTTCGCATATTTTTACCTGAATATTCGTGAATACGCCCGTGTCCAGCGTCGTCCGATTGATAGGGCAGAGACGTATAGGAGGGCGCCCTCAAATTTCCTGGAAATCAGTTTTTGTGCGTCGTACGTAATATTTTATAACTGGGCATACTATACCATCTGAAACCGTTTACCTTAAGTCGCCGTCTATCGTGTAACAATCTACGATTTGGTAATTTCGATGTAGATCACATCGAAATTATCAGCATCACTTGCAACATAAATTGATTCACCCGAATATATATCAAGCGCCGCGCCCATAATTCAACCCTTTCCCCATACATTATTACCATTCAGGGTCCTACGTATCTTATCTATTGAAACAATTCATTTTTCCAAATTTAATTTTTCTTGGCTATCTCTCAGTGCCCCTTTCACGTAGTAACCTTTCCTTGCTCAAAACGTGTTGTTCTTAGCTCAAAACGTGTTGTTCTTAATTAGTAAACAGCTAAGAATGTTTAGGCAATTTTCATTGGTTCTCAGAGAAATCGGCGACATTTATATCAGACAACTTACCACGGCGTACATTGATGAGCGTGACCATCCTCGCGCATTGCGTCGTAACTAAAGTTTTCTTCCATAACGAGCACTTTTGCAGTGCGTCTACTGCGATTTTCCTGCGTGCTTATGCGGCGCATCGCATTACGCCGATCGCGACGCCGACGCATGGTGTACTCACTGCATGGGATTGGATGGAATGTTTTGGGGATATTCGATTCTAACAGGGGTAAAATTTGACAAATGTGGGCAAGTTAAGGTACAATTTTGATTAACCCTTACAGCCCCGCACCCCATGAAATCCCATTTCCCAGCCTGTCGGTTCCACCTGGCGCTGAGGTTTTTGTGTGAAATAATGGCCCCGGGCTACATAGCTCCCCCCCCCCCCCCCCGTGGCTCAGTTGGTAGAGCGTTCGAATTGTAACCGAGAGGTCGTGGGTAGTGCTGTAATTATTGAACCATGACTCAAATGTATATAAAAGTATACATTTTTTGGAAAGGAAATGGATCAGAGAATCCAAATTTGGCGTCAATTTGAGAAAATCACAAAATTCACTTTTTTGACCCACATTTTTTTGAACAAAGCTAACAAAAAATAATTTTGAGTAAAAAATGGCCAAATCACTTTATAATGATGTTAAGACACTAATGGAGGGACGATTTAAAAATTAAAAAAACCTAATCTAATATTTTTGAAAATTTTGACCAAAAAGTGCCAAAAAACGTGAAAAAATTGATTTTTAATTTTTTTTAACACTTTTTTGTCAAAATTTCAAAAAATATTGGATTAGATTTAAAATAAAAAAAAATCGTCCCTTCAGTAGTGTCTTAACATCATCATCAAGTGATTTGGGCATTTTTAACTCAAAATTATGTTTGTTAGCTTTGTTCAAAAAATTGGGTCCAAAAATCAACATTTTTGGTCAAAATTGATGCCAAATTTGGATTCTCTGATCCATTTCCTTTCCAAAAAGGTATACTTTTATATGGTCATGTGTTTTAAGCTCGCCTCCTTTCGCGTTACACACGGTTTTTGGCTTTCGCGACATGATTTTAACTTTACACATTTATATTTGCTTGTATACCCCCCTGAGGTATTAAAAGTATACATTTTCCGAAGGGAAATTGCATGAGGAAACCAAATATGCCATTAAAATTATAGTACGACCAAGAACTAAAATGGTATGATCGGAAATGTTCGGAAAAATATCAGAGTTTTTTAATTTTTAATTTGAGATCGATATATTTTTTAGACCTACCCCTATCAATATTTACTTTACATATTTGAATTCCTCATGAAATTCCCCATTAGATGATATATAATTGTCAAAGTTACTACGTCGGTATGGTAATTATACCGGCTAGTGAATATCTCCAATTTTTATTTTATATATTTTTAGAATTTTCAGAAATATTTGTTTAAGGATGAACTCTTCCCTGATATAAACTGCTTTTCTGAATTCCTCTAGTTACAAGCTTTCCAAAAATGTATACTTTAGCTATCATAGGTTGAAAACTGTTTCTGTTTTATAGTAATTTTTATAAATCCGGTAAATTGAGGCTGATTATTCATGTTGACTGTGTAGCGAATAGGAAGAAAGCTGATGATCATGGTCTTATCCATAATTAATTAATTGTTACAAATAGTTGACAAGTCTGTTGAACCACATACTTAAAGACTACTAAATATCCTTTAAAATGGGACCAGAATGGTGTTTGTAACATTAGGGGATGACTAGTTGTTGTAAAAAGAACAAAGATTATCGCCATTATTGGATTATCCCCATTGAGTTTGTACAGGCGGCACCCCTTCCAGCGGCACCCCTTCCAGCACCACCCCTGGTCTCCAAACATCAAACAGCTGTATCTCCCCTTCTGTATTAGCTATACCAATGCCATTTTGCAGGCAGATAGCTTGTTATTAGGGCTTTAAAATGATACCAAATTTGTTGAGATAGCTTTTGTGGTTTTGAAGATATATGAGGAAAATGACAGCATGAAACTAAAAAATGTAACGGCACCACCCTATTGGGAGGCGAGTTCATAACGCGTGACCATATACATTTGAGTCATGGTTCAATAATTACAGCACTAACAAAATTCAACAAAAAACTTCCTTAAGCCCCCCCTTAAATAAATGTCTAAAGTATGACTATTAATTTAAGAATGAGAATAAAGGTATTGTTTTTAGACCATACCCGTGTTATATTGTCTGACATAAATGCGTTCAGTAGTATTATTTTTGGCGCGTGAACAACGACGCAGCTTAATATACTTCCGTTAGACAATACTAACACGGGTACGGAATACTTGAATGTATTCTCTTAATTATTTGAACCTGATTGATCTCAGAGAAAATCCGGAATTTTCGTGATATCAAAAGAATATTCACCATAGAGTATCTGAAATTAAAAGCTGTTCGTTTCTTTTTAATTTTCCTTACATTTCTTTACATAAAATATATTTACTTATATACCTTAAACCATTTGCTTTATAGCTATACTTTTCCTGTTTATTTGTATCTACATATGAAATTCAAAGGCCAAATTATTGTCTCATGTGTGTTTACGTTTGCACCAGCATTTGAAGACTTGTATTTGACCATGGTCAATATTAAATTGATAGATCTTTGCAAAGTCATATTGTCTGCGTTTGATTAATATCCAATTATTATTGCTTCAAAATTAAATCTGATTTAGAAAAGCACTTTTGTTTTGTTATTCTGTTATTTAACACTTTCCACGCGGCTATTGGTTTGACCATACAAAACAGATTGTTAAGAAACAAGTCTCAACTTTCAATCTCAAGGATCATACTGAATCAATATTAGGCATGTTTGTACTTATTTTACTGCATTTCTCGTGGTGATTTCAAATATGTTGATGAAATTGACATTTTTTAAACATTTTGTGACATTTTGGAATGTCCGCGTCTGCAGCCGCCTGCCGCATGGAAAGTGTGTTACCCTTCGGAACTCGGTGCCTGGCAGTGCTAGGTTGTTATGCCTCGTGATTTGCTGTGTGAGCAATTCATATATCATTACGGTTTCAATTATTACATACAAAAGTTTGTATCATGCCTGACCTCACATACCAAAATCTCACACACCAAAAGCTCGATAATACGTGTAGAATCCAGGCTACAGTTCGTTACACAGTGCATACCAACAATTTTGTGTTTGTAAATAATCATGATAATAGTTAGAGTAGCATGTTCATACACATCGTCGCTGTTCTGACATACCGGCACATCACGAAAAACAGCGTTTTGAGAAATCGTGTTTGAAATTTTTCCAATTTTAAAAACTTGTTAGAGAGCATTTACATCAAATGTCACTATCATTGTCAAAGAACACTAATAGATATACTTATGTTTGCTATGAGCATGTTACAACAACAAATTGCAATTATTAATTAGGAGTAATTATGTCATAAAGTCATGTGCCGGTATGTCAGAAACAAGAAAAAACCCTTCATATTCATCCTACAGTGATATGCCAGTGATATGCCGGTATGTCAGAACTGCAGTTACACGGTGGTCTATGGCAGAATATTGTGATGTGTCGGTATGTCTGAATACAAAATGAGGTTTTCATGCCGGTATTATGTTAAAACCCTGGCATATCACACTAATTAGTGCGGTATCTCATTAATTAATTACCTTTTTGTCTCAATTGTTTTGGAGAATAAAGAGTTTCATTTGTAGATCATAAAATGCAACTTAACTCATTTTGCCCAAAATGGCACATGTGCCAGTATGTCAGAACAGCGACGACATGTTATCTTGGGATATGAGACTAATAAGGCCAAAAAAGGTCTCACGACAAAATAGCTATTTTTTTGGTCCACTTTCGGAGCCAATTGCTACCAATTTTTTCCGGACAATTACAAAAAACCAGAGCCCCCCCGCCCCCCCCCCCCCCTCATCGCGTAGGGTTATGTGGCAAAAGTCATATGAAAGTGAATCCACACACTTATGCGCGCGGTGTATGTGAGACGGATCTATTTTTCTTGGCATAACAGTTTGTTTACGAAACTAATACCTAACCAAACGATGCTTTAGGTTTTTATCAATATCTATTATATGCCATTATTCAAAATTTCATTTAGCTAAACAAACAGCAAATCATTTGGTAAGAGTGTGTCAATTTGTAGACCATTTTAATTAGAAATATAGTGAATTTAATAACTACGGGTACCTCCTGATCCTTAAAAGGTGACTAATTCGAAGTAGTTCAGAATCAATTGCAATTAGGTTATGTATTGTAATGTAAGACAAGTCAACGAAAACTTCAATTCAAATTTTACCACCCACAAGATCGATTCAGACAGAACAGAAAAAAATATAAACACTATTTCTTTTTTGAATGACATGATATAATAGTGACCTTTTTACTATACATGCTATAGGTGACCGACGAAAAAAGAGACCCCGTTGTACAAAACGTGTCCGAAGGCGACCCATTTTAGTTAAGAAATTGATGAAC
Source organism: Ophiura sarsii (assembly GCA_035610835.1). Classification (NCBI taxonomy): domain Eukaryota; kingdom Metazoa; phylum Echinodermata; class Ophiuroidea; order Amphilepidida; family Ophiuridae; genus Ophiura; species Ophiura sarsii. The sequence continues at coordinate 40,614,301 of CM069451.1, read as the reverse complement.
AGGTTTTCACGTGCAAATGAATACAGACCCAACATTTTGTTTTTGTTTTTCAAAAACCGGCCAAATATTTACAGATTATTTTGATTTTTTTACGGACACTTTTTCAAGGGAAAATAGGGGGGGGGGGGGGGGGGGGGGGGGGAGGGGGAGAAAAAAGAAACCCAACCGACCTGACCTGTGACCTGAGATTGTATAACAGGCTTTTTGTCGTCTCCTTAAACTAATTAATTTGATTAAAATACTAAACGTTAATGCAGAGAATAAAGTGGGAATCGGATAAAGTGTGTAATTTAGGTCCCGCCCAGGCATGCATCAATTACACGGTATATCGTACTCTAAATACCAAGTATTTTATTCTACTGTGTAACTGATGCATGCCGCGGTATCAAGTGGTGGTGAGAATCATATTTATATTTATGACGTCAAATTAAGTTGCATCTCAAAAACATTCTATTTTACAATTTTATTGCGATTAAAGTAGTATAATGTACCATTATATTTTGTTTCAAAGGAAATGATAAAAGAAAATCACTGGTAATAATAATACTACCAATTATTTCTTGTCTGAGTATTAATGTCAACGAATCGCTCACCTCACCGTGAGCAAACTATTGTACTAAAAAGTATTAGGTTTGCCATACAAAACAGATTTTTCAGAAACCTTTCCCAAGTTTTAAAATCTATCTCTAGAATTACTGAACCAATACTAGGCATGTTTGTACCTATTGTATCGCATTTCTCATGGTGATTACAAATTTGGTAATGAGATTAAGTAATTGATATTTTTGAAACACTTTGTGACATTTAGGAACTGTCGTCTGCAGGCGGCTGCCGCGTGGAAAATGTTGAATGACGTTGTGATTTTATTTAAGTTTTGTAACCGCTCATTTCTTCAAAATGCAATTTTCACTTTTTGCTCCCATAATTCATGATAACTTAAATTGTGACATCATTGATATACTTATGTCTGTTGTGATGTGCCGGTATGTCAGAACAGCGACGATGTACTTAACCCCCTTAGGTCTACTTTTATCAGCCATATCCTTTGGGAATATCTCAAGGTTGAGATTTAACCACAAATGGTGGCCATCTGTGATTTAACACTATTCACCTGTCATTAAATGAACAGGTGGTATAAGCCAGTTCACCGGGGACAACTCTGGCCAGTTCACCCACCCATGACCCATGGTGAACTGAACTGGCTTACATGTGTTCGTGTTCATTTGGTGACAGATGAAATAGAGTTAAGATATTGTAGAAATCTCAACCTTGAGATATTCCCGAAGGATCTGGCTGGTAAGAGTGGACCAAAGGGTTTAAATCAAATGTCCTTTTTTCTTTTCCTTGTCACTCTATGAACAATTATAGCATGCGACGCGCGCTGTAGTGTCGTGTATGTACCGATAGAGGGATCACTCACTGTGACAGCTCCCCACAGACTGGCTCCCCAGTCTTCAGTCTGATCCACTGGCGTAGCTCGGGGGGGGGGGGGGGGGGGGGGGGGGGGGGGGGGGGGGGGGGAGTTGACAGATTTGTTTGTGCCTTCGCCCCCCCCCCCCCCTTTGTGCCCCCGCCCCACTCCGGATGTAGTGTTTATATGCGTTATAACCATTTAAAAATTACAATTTTCGCCTTGTTTTTTATAAATAAAGGAAAATTGTAAAGAAAAAATTGATAAAACCCGGATATTTGACAATTATGCTGCTTTTTGGGCTGTGCGATTTTTTTACCGTGCGAGATAAATCTTGCCCCCCCTGAAAAAAATCCTAGCTACGCCACTGGTCTGATCTCACCCCGGAATTGGGCGGTTCTCGTATGGGAGAGGCTTTTGGCATGGCGAAGTATCAGAGGGTGTTGATTCGATTGTGTGACAGTGAAATTACCCCCGGTTTACGAAGTCGACTAGATTTAGACCTGACCTTTTGCCCGGTGCTTTCTATTCTAATACATGGAGTGTGCACCATCATGTAGCCCAATTCCAAAACTTGAGTTAAATTACTTTAGAGTTTTTAACACTTTTCACGCGGCAGTCGTCTCCAAACGACAGGTCCAACATTTCACAAAATGTTTCAAAAATATCGAAACTATTGAATCTCACACCCATATTTGGAATCACCATGAGAAAATGTATTAAAATAAGTACAATCATGCCTAGTATTTGTTCAGTAATTCTTGAGATAGACTTTAGAAAAAAAGGGGAAAAGGCTTCTGAACAATCGAGGACCCTAGATCTAAAAGAGGGTTAAGTCACAATCTTGTGAAATTGTAGTTAGTATCAGTTTTCTGCTACAAGGAGGATCTCTGCACCCTCTGTTCAAATGTTAAAGTTAAGCCATGCGTTAAAGCTGTGTAAGAATCCATGGGAGGTAAAACCCGAGTGGGTCAAGTCCACACATGGACACAATGAAACCCAGTTTTTGCCATTTTTCTCAATGTGACTTAACCCTCTTTTAGCACTAGGGTCCTCAATCTGTTTTGTACATGGTAAAACTAATAGCCGCGTTGAAAGAGTTAAGGATAGAAGCAAACATCCACTTCAATTTTTTCATAGAACACTATACAGTAACTTCAAATAGTGTAAGAAATCACATTTTTTGGATCATTCACTATTTTGTCGGTCGTAAACATCTATACTATAGTAGACTCTCAGGGGCCTAAAATGTTGCAGGTATTATGAAAAAAAGAAACCTAACTTTTTTCTCATACGAAAATCTCTAGTTCGATGAGCAAAGTGAAAAGACATAGAAAGAATACTGGCAATCCTGGACTTGGCCAGTCTATGGGAAGGAACATCCAACCAACACTGCACACAGTCAAAATGGGAAAGTGAAATACCTATGCAATGACCATGAAAGGTGTTGAATAGGAGTATATTATCAAATGCTTTTTAACTGAACGTGACTGGGTGGCAGTTAAAGGTAGATGACCCGATCACATTTTCGTAACACAGAATTATTTCAAACATATGGAGATTTTCATATCATATGAAAGCTCGTATTTTTCTCATCATCATACTGAAATTTGACGGCCTGAATCGGTATAATTACGGAGAAATCGATGAAATAACGTCGAATTACCGCGAATGGTGGTAACCACCGATATAGTTTGTGTACTACTCAATGGGTACAGTTCACAGCATCTTGTGCGTCTAAAATAAAAACCATTAGAGCTATGCAACTCAAACTTTGGAACACGACTTTTTTAAGGATGACCTTTCATGTAGAATAGAAAACTTCAAGTTGAAAATCGGAACATCTACCTTTAAACCATTTTCTGTTTTTATTAACATATAATATATCAATTAAAATCAGGCGCAACTGCGTAATGCAAATACATAGACTAGATACAAAGCTTGCTTTTAAATATGTTGTTACGCTTTATTTCGTCGTAGACTTGATAAGAGTCTAGCATTGTTTCCATATGAACGTATGTTGGATTAACCGTCGCCCCAAAATCATTTAATTTGCCAAGTTGCAATGGGTACTCCTAAGCAGTCAAATATTCGGCTATAATGTGAGCCTTTGATTTGTTAAGCCAAAAAATACGATATTTATCCATCATGTGATTTCCATTCCAAAAATGTATACTTTTATATACATCACATCACATTCATACACTCTTAGTTGTGTCGAACTAATCAGAAAGTAAGAAACTAAAATACGCAAAAAACTAAAAATTTGTTTCTCGAAAAATTAGAAAAATGCGCAAATGTTGATATGCTCACAATAGCACTCCCCCTGCTGGATCGTGCCATTATTCACACATCAAGATCATCGCGCGTGCATTGATTTGTCTAATTTCTCTCGAAACAACACATACGCATTTATTGACCTATAAATAATAGATCAAATGTTACAGCGCTTGATACATTTCATATTTTTTTGATTAAAGGGACATTAAGTGGTGTTGAAAATTCATTTTAAATGTTTAAAAATTTACTTCAGAATTCAAGATGAACATTCAAAATTGCCATTATTGTTGTTTCTACTAACAAAAACACAGCAAAACTTGATTAAAACAATATCATCGCTATTTATTGAAAAACGCCCTCTATGCAAATATGGTTCGCGTTATGGATCACGCCGCGTGATTCACGCGTACTGCAAGGGGATACTGTCGGACGTAAAATGCTCGTCGCGGCTGTACGAGCATTTTTGAATCGAGATTTTCTTGTACAAAGAAGGCTGATTTTTCTTAATCCTTATAGGTGTAAGTTCATACATGTAATACAATTATAAAAATATACTAATCCCAGTTTTTATCATAAATTGAGGGCGCAGCCTCCAACACATCTCTTAGTGCCCCTTTAATCTAAATTGTGTTGACTTCAAAACGGTGAATGGGGAAATCTAATACGTGAAAAATGGTTGACATTGAAAATATAGTAAGTTGATTTAGTGCAGTTAAGTGTGTGATTGAAAACCAAAAATGGTATGACAATGCGGTGTGTGGTGGTGAAATCGAGATGGATATAAAGGTGAATTTGGACGTACTTATCCCAATGGCTAGATTTGGGACGATTGGCAATTTCTGCGATATAACACGACTGTGATTATTTGAATTAACAACTATTTCGAACGTTTCGTTTGACGTTCCCGCGTATTTGATAATGACAGACGTTATGGTATGACAATGCGGTGTGAAATCGAGATGGATATAAAGGTGAATTTGGACGTAGGGGAGAGCGAGGCTAGTCCGCCCTGTAATTTTCAGGCTTGCCTAGCGGACTCATTTTACAAGTTAGAAAGCTATCTATTCCAAATGAAAGCTACGTTTCTTAGCTACATACCCCCATACTTTCAGCACTCTAGAACTTTTAGTAAGTGCAGGAGTAAGGAAAAACACCAACAGGGCGGACTTACCCCCACACTACTCACGCTGGGGTAGGTTCGCCCTCATGATGGGCAAGCTCGTCCGGCTTCATAGACAAGTTAAATACCGTATATTGCAGAAACTATCAGTTATTCCAAGTAAAGATTGATTAAAAGTCAACTAGACACAACTATGACAAATTAGGCCATGTGGCCCCAACATATGAAATGGACACATCATGTGTCCATTTATTATGTTGGGGAGAGTCCCTCTCCTTCTTAGCGTGTAATTGGGCGTGGGCGGACTCGCCCGGCGAAATTGGGCGAACTCGCCCCAGGGCTCATTGTTTTTATAAATATCATGGTATACCTACTAAACACGGAATGTGAAGTTTTTAACTGCATAATATGTTAGGCAAAGCCCTTACCTTTTGAATGCCTATACAGTTAGTACCATCGCTCTGATGTCTTTAGATTAATGCAACATTTTTAATGACAAATAATTTTACTTAAATTATTCAAAAACAATTATTCGAGATAAATACTTATGGGAGATGTATCCGGGTCTGAAGTTTTAATAGTTACTTTGCTATGACCGGTGCAACCAAATTACACCAGTCTGATACTTTTTCAACAGTCACGTGATGAGAAACACGTGGTGGGCGGACTGCGAGGGCGGACTAGCCCCGCTTTCCCCTTCTTATCCCAATGGATAGATTTGCGACGATTGGCGATTTTTGCGATAACACGACTGTGGTTATTTGAATTAACAACTATTTCGAACGTTTCCTTTTGACGTTCCCGCGTATTTGATAATCACACTATTCTGGAAGACTGAAAGTTATTGGGACTTGAATGAATTACACATTTTTGACAAGAACTACATTGTGTAAAATAAACGAGATGGAAAATTCAAACAAATAAGCAGCACAATAATAACTTACAAACGGGCAAAAATGATTACAGACATTTAGATCCCCATCTATTAATTCCGCAACCACATAGCAGTATTTGCCATACCAATACAGATATGATAGAAAGGAAGAAGAATGAAAATGACAGTGGACCTGATAATGAATGAAAACAGAGAAGTAGGACAATCAATCATATAAAGTCATGAAAGTGAACAATGACCATACCAGACAATATTGTCGTTAATAATGGGGAAAGCCAAAATGCTGTAATAACAATGACTACTCCTGCATAGTATTTAATGGAAATACATAATGCAATAGAAAACATACAATGGTGTTACTCATCTTTTTTAACTGCCTGATCAACATATGTCGTATCTTTTATATTATGTATTTCCTGGTTTTATATAACTTGTTGTTGTATATTGTTTTTGTTTTTTATGCTATGTAAAGCGCTTAGTGACTTCTGTTTTAAGCGCTTAATATATGTATTTTATTATTATTATTATTATTATGGTGTCAAATGAAAGATGACAACATGAAGAATTATTTCGAAACAGGATTCAAAGTTCACAGATTTCAGAAGGTCAATGTAATATAGTGTTCACATTGAAGACAACGTTTGTATAGCAAATTACAGCAGTTATTCGGTGTATAAATTTAGTTATGTAAACCGTAGACCATAGATGGCATTTGACCTGATAATAAATGGATGGTTAGACAATCAAAAAGGTGAACAAAGTGTATACGCCAATATTCGTTTTGAGATATAGGGCAAGTCAAAAATGTTATACAGTGATTAATTCGAGTGTCAAATGAAATTTAAAGACATTAACACTTTTCACTTGGCTATTTTTTATTTTTTACCATATACAAAAAAGATTTTACAGAAACATTTCCCAACTTTCAAGATCTATCTCAAGGGTTACTGAACCAATACTAAGCATGTTTGTAAACTTTGTATGGTAATAACATTTAATAATTTTGACAACTATCGTCTGCAGACGCCTGCCGCGTGGAAAGTGTAAAAGACGTCCGTGTGGAGTTAAATGAAAGAAAACAAGATGCAAAATAGTTTTCGACCAAAAGTCAATGTTCATGGATGTTAGATGGTTGATATTGTGAAAATAAAACAACTACAATTTGTGCGGTGTTTACCAGCAAGACCGGTAGCTAGCGGTAAAAGCGCCTGGCTAGTGTTCAGGAGACCGGGCCCAGTGGGCATTGTCGGGGAAAATTACGTTGTATAGACGTTGTATTAAGGTCAAACGTCGGGAAACCCAATTCCAACGTAAGAGCAACGGTATAATACTGACCTTCATACATCTATTCATGTTGACGTCGCACAAACGTTGCCGTATAATCGGCCGTACGACGGTCATCGCGCGACTTTAATACAACGTTGTGGCAACTAGTAATATACTAGATTTCGCGGTTCGTGGGTTGGGCGGTTCTCGGGTTAGGGGTTTATGGGATGTGTATACTCTTAAAATTCAGTTATCACAGGTGCCCATAATACAGGAACCTCATGTGCCCTTAAATCCAGGTAGGCTACCCCATGTGCATATCCATGTAATTCAGTAGGCCTACATGTGTTATTAGGCCTAGGGTTTTATTGGGATCTTAGTTCAGAGGTCTTTTAGTTTTAGAGTCAGCGAGAGGAGGGGTCTATCGTCATGATCATCTGTGCCCAGTCTTGAGAACTGTGTGTCGACATTGATTATTCCTCCGTAGGCATGACTAAACGTCATGAACGTAATATATATATATGTATTTAAATCACGCATGTTTGCGCACACCGATATCCATGTAACATTCCCATTTATATAACAGACATCCTATGATTGGCCTAGGGCCTATCCGAATTGCTGTAGTGTTACACTACAACACTGTACACACTTGCACTGCACGCCAAAGGTCTGGGTTTGATTCCTGGCGCATGCAGACTGACGCCCCCCCACCCCTCATTTACTCTTTTCATCCTGATCATTCATAAAAACCGGGACGGGACAAAAACACGCCCGAGAGTTAAAGATATAATTGGAGCTAAATGTTTGCTCACACCGGCCCTGTAACATTCCCATTTATATAAAAGACATCCCATGATAGGCATGTTGAGGGCCCGTTGTGGCCTGCGCGCATAGATGGGTCCGCGATGGGATGTTGAGGCACTGAAGTTATACCACCGCAATCCGCAATCACTTTAACAATAACATGTTTAACACAAAATGTGTTCCTGGATGAAGGCCTACGGTTTACGCTCCCAGTTCTTTTATTAACCCTAACCCGCCATCTGATCCTTTTTTTACCTCCTGATCATATGTACTATAATAATTTAACTCATACAAAAACACGCCCGGGAGATAAATTTAATTTGAGTCCTTTTTCTCTCTTTGTTAGCCACCGGACGGCTTTCTTTTACCCGCCCCATGAAAATACCCAGTTTGCGCCACGAACGCGTACGCACCGTACGGTCTGCGCCATAACGCGTGCGCCGGCAATCGCGTGCGCCATGTTTTGTTTTGTTTATACGCGAGCGCGTAGCAACAGTTTGTTGTCTACCTGGGGCGAAGATCCCTATGCATAGCGATTACATGGGCAGATGGGCAGGGATCTGCACCCGAAGGCATTGGACGGACGGACGGACAGACAGAGTCGCCAAAAATAGTATTATGATGACGTCGGTGCATCTATTAATGTTGACGTACACCGGCCATACGACGGTCATCGCGCGAGCTAATTTGCATATCATTTTCTTGGCCTTATATTAGCCGAATAAATTGCGCCAATCTCTCATTAGCATAATTGCAATGGTACAAAAATTAGCACCGGTGCTCGTGTTTACCATTTCAATTACGACAATGAGCTAATTTGCACCTTTTATTTATTTAAACCTATTAATGTATTTGAATTAAGTCGATGCATAAATTTAACACCAAGGAATGTATATTGATATATGCATGAAGGAGAAGTAATTGCACACTATGTAAATACAAATACATTAAGCAAGAACATAAACATCAAAGAGCCAATGACCATGCAGCCCACCCCCACCCCACACCACCATTCCCTGGTTACTAAGCGATAATTCACTAAGTACATGTATATTTTAGGAAGAAATCAACACATTTTCTATCAACTTTTTATGTGATTCAATTTTGTTAACGTCAGCACAACGTTCAATGTGGACGTCACACCAACGTTGTATTTTGGCGTTAACAAAACTTCATATTCACCTTCAAGGCAACCATCGTCCAACGTTAGATATTGACGTTGACACAACATTGTACCAACCAATTTGTGCTCACTGGTGAATGTCCTTGCTTATTTTTTGTTGGGACGTTCTCCGGCGTTTGTTAATATTTGTTGTTATATTGTCTATTGTGAATCACCGTAGGTTGGTAAAATTCAAAAGGTGACTTCCTTGAGTCACCCCTTAACATGAAAAGTTGATATGGTTATGGTTTTTTGTTTTTTGGATTCTTAAGTGTAAAAAACCGAGGAGAAAAATAAGCATGATCTAACAATTGTATAACCGATAATATATTTCTGATTTTCGGTAAAAGAAGTGCACAGGGTAGCCTTTTTATAAATATGCAATCTAAACAATATAATAATATATCAAGTTTAAATCATTGATGCATGGATTGATTGATTGATTTCACTTATATAGTACTAATAGAGATAAAGGACAAGATAACAACATGTTGCAAACTATTTCTTTCATTACATATATGACCTTGAATGATCCCGGCCACACACCTGAGCACACAATTTGGAATCAATGGCGAACCCCGGTGGTGAACGCAGTTTTGAAAGTTCGCAATTTATAGTATTGACAACAATTCCTACTTATGCTATTTGTCATAATAAGCCAATAATTATAATATAAATGAATCTATGCTATTTGTCAAGATAAGCCATTAATTATAATATAGGTGAATCTCCCAGCCAGGGGGATTCGCAAGTCGTGACTTGCAGCATTTTTTTATATTTTTATGCTTACGAGGGTTAGGACTATAATAGGGTTAGGGTTAAGCCTATACATACTGGTGACTTAATTATCCATTGCACTGGAGACTGAATTTACGAAGCAAAAAACACCCAACTTTTAAGGGGGTGGGGGGGGGGGGGGGGGGGGCATATGTTGTTTCGATGTGGTCAATTAAACTGAGGGAGTCTCAGAAATCGGAGAAACAGTTGCAATCCACACCATACACACAAACACTTCCGGAAGTGTTTCCCTCCTCAATCAAAAGAATATATTTAGTGTACTCTTTAATCCATTTCCCCTTAATCTTATCCCAAGAGTGATAGCCTACATGTCGAAAAGATGAACTGAGAAAATATGAAGAGACGACTTAATTGCTGATATTTTCTACCTATGGATTATTCTGAATTTATTTTGAAGATTATTCTTTAATTAAGAGGTTCCATCCAAGATATCTGCATCTAAACTTCTCGAGAATAAAATTCCTTTGTCAACATACATGGTCAAAGCTACGATATTCCAAATCCCATAGACTTGCACTGTGAACAACAATTGAACCACTGAACCGTCGCCAGTTCTCAATCGAAGAGTTATTTTCAATGCTGTATCTTTATGGCCATGTGTTTTGAACTCGCCACCCTTACCGTTGCATGTACAGATTTTACCATTTTACACCATCTGAGATTCGAATTAGCATATCGCAATAACTACTTGTTCTACCCCATACAAAGTACATATTTTCTGAACGGTAATCTCACCAGAAATCCAAATATGGTATTGGGGGTATGCACCTTATCCTGATTAAAACGGCATTTTGTAATTCCCCTATTTGAGAGCTTTCAAAAAATGTATAATCTTGCTGCTATCATCGGTTTTTGTTGTTGTTATAGTCATGTATGTAAAACCGATGAATTAGGGCAAGTTCACTGTGTAGCGAATAGGGAAAAAGCCAAGGACAATGCAATCGATTCGTGATTACAATTGTTACATAATAGTTTATATTCTATAAAATGAGAGCAAAATCATGTTTGTACCATACAGGGATGAGGAGTTATTGTAAATTGAACGTAGAATTGGGAACGTTTTCTATATTCCCCATAGAGGTTGTACACAGCGCCGACACCACCAACCCTGCCGCCATCGCCACCATCGCCGCCGCCACCGCCGCTTCACAATAATTATAATCAATCATATCTCAACCAAACAGTTATAGAAATACCTGATTTATTCACACAATGTATCTAGATAGATAGGCTTTCACATGACACCTCAACCATAGCTTTACCATGCCACATTTAGTTGTTGAGTTAATAGAGAGAGATGGATGATTCGTTACCAAATATGCAACGCCACCACCCTTTTTGGGTGGTGAGTTCCAAACACATGGCCTTATAGCAATGTTGTAGTACAGAACGAATGAAGTCAATTGGACTTATTTGTTTATATACTGGCAACGGTTCATTTTATTCACTATTTTGTTTCTATCTTAGTATCTATATAATATATCTATCTCAATAAATCCAAATATCCATACGCTTTCATACCAATAAGATATTATTTGTGGAAATGTATGTATTTGTATAGGCATTTATTTATTGTCCGGCTTTAACGCATTGCATTTTGTGAATCATGTTGCTTTATCTAACATAATGTGTTGTAACTCTGTCCTCTAATAATTTTGAAACATTTCCTGTTGTGTGATACAAATGATTTGAAAGAAAACAGATTTTATAGCTAACTTTTGAATAAAATACCAAATGCGAGATACACACTACTTTCATTGTTACTTTTGGGAGATTCCTGATCATTTGAAGACTATGGGGTAATATAAGAGGTCAAATTCATTTCTAAATTTATCTATCTATCTATTCGATATAGTGCAGAATTCATTTATATATGAATATTGTCGCACTGCGCTTTACGATGAGGTCTGCAACTATTTTAACGTGTTCAGGGTGAATCGTCTGAATACACGGGACCAACGGCTTTACGTGACTCTCCGATTCACGGCGCAACTGACATTCACCGTATAGACCTGCACGTTGTACACAGTGAATGGGGTGAAGGAGAAATTCTACAATTAAATCCGAATATCAGCTTTACCACGGAAAGAGGTTGTCTAATGGTCTTGTAGCTCTCAGCCATAGTTCATGACACCCATACTCTACATAACTTATCATGGGTATGAACCGCTGTAAACGTGGTAAATGAACTCTCCTATCCAGGAGCGTAACTAGGGGGTCACCCCCACCCCTCAATGCCAGAAGGCTTGCTCCCCTGATGCCCCCAAATGAAATGACAAACTCTATGTATTTATACAAAAAAGAGTCGGTTATGCCCCCCTGATAAACAATAAAAGGCCTGTTCCCTCTCATGCCCCCCAATTGAAAACTCTAGTTACACTACTGCTATTGCAACATTTTAACTAAAATGGCCTCAGAAAGTACCTATAAATATTGACCTTTTAGAATTGAATTATCTAATATAAAACCCGTAGATGTCGTGCGTAGGAATGGACACAATGAGCTGAGCTAGACAATGAATCACATAACTAAAATCCATGCGATCACTAGATAGTTTGTTCTGTAACAGACAGCGCCAACGTGCTTTGAGGTTTTCATTCTAATAATCTTCCTTGTTTGGCACTTCGATGGACCTTGACTAAGGTTTTGTATACGACAGTTTAGTTTGATTATTTATAATACATTATTTACGAAATATGTAGTTGCTATGGTAGTTAAAGGTAGATGACCCGATCACATTTTCGTAACACAGAATTATTTCAAACATACGGAGATTTTCATATCATATGAAAGCTCGTATTTTTCCGAATCATACTGAAATTTGACGGCCTAATTCGGTATAATGACAGAGAAATCGACGAAATAGCGTTGAATTACCGCGAATGGTGGTTACCACCGATATAGTTTGTGTACTACTCAAGGCTTCATATGGGTACAGTAATGTTCACAGCATCTTGTGCGTCTAAAATAAGAACCATATAGCTCTGCATCTCAAATTTTGGGACACGACGTTTTTAAGGATGACCTTTCATGTAGAATAGAAAACTTCAAGTTGAAAATCGGAACATCTACCTTTAACCACCAACATACTCGTGGCATCTCACGCAGAAACGAATCACAGATAGTCAAAATTGCAAGCGAGTTCCTATAAGTGCTTTAGAATTTGGGGTTATTTTATAGTTGGGTGGTGGAAGGCCTGTGATATTTATAGTGTGTGTGGAAATCACACACAAAGCTATGTTATCTGACTTTGACCCTGGGAGAATAGAGCCTACCATTTCCCCCACCCCCCCCCCCCCCCCCCACCGGAAGAACGGGAGAAACTGAAGAAAAAAAGAGTTTTTTATATAAAGAAGTTGTTTAAGAAACTGGAAAAAACTGGAAGAAACTGGAATAAATTGAAGAAACAGGAAGAAACTGGAAGAAACTGGAAGAAATTGGAAGAAACTGGAAGAAACTTGAAGAAACTGGACGAAACTTAGAAGAAATCGGAAGAAACTAAAAACTATTCAGGTACTGTCACTCCAGTACATATAAATCTATGTGACATGATCAAGAATAATGAGTTGCTGAACTTGATTCGAAGGAAAACAGATAACAATAATTATGTTGGAGAATCACTCATAACTTTGTAGTCCATTCCCGGGAGTCCATGTAGTGAAAAGGGTTCGATTTCGACCAGACAGGAGATATGAGATTCAGGGCTATTAGTACATGTATGTTGCCTAACGATCTGCCACAGCCAAAAACCGTCTTGTTTTGCCAGCCAGCCATAAACGTATTGCAACGGGTTACAAACACCCGTTACTTCGCTGTGGCTGGCCTAACATTTACTAGTATACATGTATGCTTTATGGAATAACACTCCATCCACCATAATATCCAGCAACAGTGTTATAACCTTCAAGCTCATTTTATCTCAAGAATCATTATAGCATTTTTTCTGAATGCATGGGTAGAGTTAAACCTAGACAGTGGCTATTCTCTGCTAATTCTATGTGTTTTGACAATTGATGTCATTTGAATGGCGCGGCGTATCTGTGCATTTAGTGATCATAAATATGTCCTTTGGGTGACAATATTATCATACTTTTTGTCTCACTTGCTTTGAAGGCCTACACTCATCGTGCTCTTGCAATGTTCCTTTATATAATTATAACAACAACATTTATTCATTTTTGGATAGACGATTTAAATAAAACAACTTTAAAATACAGTGTCTTCAGTTTTTGAGGAAGAAATCCGTTAATTATCATACTTCTTATTTTTATTTGTTTCAGGGCATACACTCATGCAAATATATAAGAACAACATTTATCTATTTTTTGACACAAGATTTGAAAAGAAAATAGTTTTTTGAGTTTCTTCCGTTATTTGGCGGACATGATAATTGGAAGAAACAGATTTCTTCCTAGTTTTTTCCGCCCTCATAAGAAACCTGCGAACTCTGTTTATTAACCTCGAATATACGAAGTAGTTTCAAATCAAGGATAGAACTATTCACATTGACCATTATTGTCGTGTATCAATTGTCAAAATACATGTAAATCATCAACTATATTCCTTTGCAACAATTTAATATTATTCAAATAAAGATAATACTGAATAATAACAGTGCTTAACAAAAAATATAACGTATAAACAATACAATGTATCCAATGTACCCCAGGCCCAGGTACATATCAAAGTGGAATGGAATGAATGAGAAAGGATGTGCACTTAAAATCATTTTACCATTGGTTACTGAACAATGAATCTTGAGATTATGCTTGAAGGTAATGATACTGTTGCTGGATCTAAAGGTGGATGGAGTGTTATTACATATAGTATTGGGCCAGCCACAGCAAAGGAGCTACAATCAAGGAAATAAAGGTTGGCACACTTTGTCTTAATTACGGAAAAAACCCGCCCCTCTCCCCGGAGGCAATGTTGATCCGAGTCATATTATCAGAAGCCTTGGTAGGTCCCCCAACATTGATTGATGGGGGGTGGGGAAGGATATAAGAAAGGGAGAGACTTTTGCTTTCTATTAAACAGTGCTATGTCCCAAGTCTGATCTCAATTGCGAGCACAGTGATAGTTGTAATAAGTTGCGTCAAGTGTGCCAACTATTATTTTCCTTGATTGTAGCTCCACTGATGCGTTTATATGGCTGGCTGGCACAACAAGACGGATTAGGTCTGTGGCAGATCGCCCGGCCCGGCAATATATAAGGCCTACATGTATCCCGGATGTTTCTTGGAGGCTGTTCCACAGTGAGGGTGCAGAAACATAAAATGTGACCAGTCTCGTCAAAAAGGACATGTTGTCGGCAAACACAGTTTTGCGATAGAGGCCAATATAATTGGTGAAATATAAAGAAAATAATAGAAACAAAAAATATGCTTCTTCAAATCTTTTGATTGCAAAGTCCGTTTACCTGCAATATGGTATGATCTTTCAAGACATACCAATAACTCAGATTTGACTCGGACCTCCATCATGTCCATTTTGATGTGATGGGTCACATATTGTTTATCCCCCAATACGACCCCCGCGAATATGAGCAGTAAGTAGAGAGGTATCAGATGGTGGACGTGTAAAGCCCACGGCCCACGGGAGAGGTTTGACTTTGAGTGTATTGTTCTCTGTGTTCTGTGTACGTCTAAAAACAAAAAAGGCGTGTTACAGATCAGCAGCATGGCTATACGTGGCTTCAGTGTTTTTATTGGTTGGCGGGGCAACCGCCAACCTTATAGCATCAGATTGCATATTCTTGGATATTTAGGTCTTTCTACATATACATGGAGGCTGCCATTTTGTTTTTAGTATATGGAAAATTGTCTAAATTATTTTGCAGTCTTTGTAAATTACATGTACCTATGCAGTTTATTTTAACAGTCCTGCAGTCTGTGATGGAGTCAAAGCTATATTTGTTTAGCCTTGATGATTCAATCAGAGAAATGTTATTAGACTCCCAACAGAGAGACATAATAGCTTATCTTGTTTGACTAAAGAGAAATCTCCAACTGTCCAGATGTTATACACATTACAATTGTGGTCTCAGATACTACTGAAAAGCTCAGAGTGTCAATTGTGTCATAAAACATGGTCAAGGTTTGCATGAAATATCTATGTGTATGAAAAATTTCGCGACTGGCTAGGATTGGTGAAATTGTCATGCTCACAAGCTTTTAGTATTCTAATAGCACATACACAGCCAATCCAGAATTCCACAAATTTCACTTATTGTACAGCTTCAGAATGCTGTAAATTTGACATCGTAAATAACCTGATTAATTACAGCACTGTAATTATTACCCAACTTGGTGTGTGTGTGTTTAATAGTAGATGATTGTCTAAATCTGGGTGAGTGAGAGGTGTCCCTACTGTGAAAGTGGTGTGTATCTGGTGTGTAGGGTAGAGCTCTGCCATATAAATCATCACTAAAATGGTCACTGTCGATGAGTGCTATTAATTCCTTATAGCACATACACAGCCAATCCAGAATTCCACAAATTTCACTTATTGTACAGCTTCAGAGTGCTGATAATTTGACAGACTGCTGATAATTTTACATCGTAAATAACCTGATTAATTACAGCGCTGCAATTATTAGCCAACTTGGTGTGTGTGTGTTCAGTAGATGATTGTCTAAGTCTGGGCTGTTACTTCCATGGTCTGGGGTCTGTTACTTTCATGGTCTGGGATGATTGTTTAAGTCCTGCTGAGTGAGAGGTGTCCTACTGTGAAAGTGGTGTGTAGATGATGATTTATCTTTATCAGTGTTGCTTGAATCCAAACTTAAAACTTCTATTAGTATCATTTTAAAATGAGGAAAGTGTTGCGAGTCACAACCCAAATTATATGTATTAACAGAAAAGTAATTGTCTTGACTTTATTGTCTTGTTTTTATAATACATTAAATAAAGACGAGTGTAAAATAAAAGTATTATGTGTGATCAATTGTAATCAACATGAGTGGTAGGTTTTAGCCAATGTATAAACACAACAGCTCAGCAAAAGCCATGCATGGATGAAACAGCAAAAACAGTCCAAGGCATTAGTCTTTGAACAGTCCAACTGTAAGAGGTGTCCTACTGTGAAAATGGTGTGCATTATAAATTGGGGTGTCCTACTGTGCATAGAATTGTAAAACAGAGTTATGCCACATAAATCAGCACTAATTCTAGTACTGTCAGATTAGTTGATCATCTATGCACTTGCTTCTTCTGCCACATAATTTTAGCAACTAAAAGCCGTATTTACAAATGTTGCTATTTTTGCTCTTTCTATTTGCCTTATATCGCAATTTCCTTTTGACCGCCAACTTTCCATTTCAATGGAATTTTTATAGAGCTTTATAACTCAGCAAAAGTGCAGCTAGAGGTTTTGTTTTTCATTCCCAGTACCAACTGATACCACGCAATGTTTACGTGAAATTGCAGTGTGGCGTGAACCACTATTCCATGACAACCATACAACGTTTATAAAGGTTGGGTTTCTTTTTCACAAATGCCATTTCGTTGATTGTTTATGACAACGGTATTCTGTATCTAATCAAATAAACTATAATGAACAATTGAAGGCGTTGCACAATTTGTTACGGCCATTGCCATCGCAGGATATTAAGCACAATGATATAGAACTTACAGATCATTAGGTTTGAAGTATGGGCAACCCCAATATGAAAAATATCTAGTGGTTCTTAACACTTTCCACGAGGCTATTATTTTACCATATACAAAACATATCTAGCGCTAAATTCTATATTCAATTCTATATTAAATCTCAATTTTCTTGAAAATCAGGTTTTTTACCACATATATAACACTTCATGCACTTAGGCATACTCAATAGTCACTACCGTCTAATCTGAAACCGTTTACCTTAATTCGCCGTCTATCGTGTAAAATTCATGATTGGTAATTTCGATGTAGCCTACATTACATTGAAATTATCAGTACCATTCACCATATATTCTGCTTCATACAAATATCTATCTAGCGCCATTATTCAACCCTTTTCCCATAAAGTATTACATTTCAGGGTTCCTACATATCTTTAATATCTATATTGGAACAATTCATTTTTTTCCCAATTTCATTTTTCTCAAGAATCTCTCAACGCCACTCAAACATGGAGTTGGAATAACACGTGGAGATGTTTCGTAGGCCTATCTCTGACTCTGTCATTGGGTGTCAATATATTTTATATTATTTACCACAATAAAACAACATGACATATGTTCACATGTTCATACTTTTATAACATTATCCCATAAACATTGTAAAGATAATTTAGGTACAACATGAAAGCAATTTATAGACTCCACCGAACTATGCCGAAGGACCTGAATATGTATTTTCAATTTCAAATGTACCGACTTTGACACACATCAATTGTTACTTTAGATGTTTGGCCGAAATCCAAGTGAGTCCCAAGTTATAGAGAAAGCTAGAATCGTGTAATTTAGTGACTGGTCTTTAATTAGATCTTATAGAATGTATCATTTTGTCATTCTGTGAGATACACTCATTAACAAATTAATAGTTTACAATTACATATCTATATAGGCCAGTGGTTCTCAACCTTTTTGCCCCACGACCCCTTTTGACATTCCTGGTCAGTACTGTGACCCCCAAAACAAAAATTGAATAAAAACACCAGCCGGATATCATGAATGAAACTGCTTAGTTTGGATGCAAGCATAGCGAGCAGGAAATTTTGCATATTTGAACGTTTCTTTTGGGTGTTTCTAAGCTTTTTTAAACCAAGATGTAACACAGTTCCTCCAAAACCTATATTTATAAGCCCTTCATGACCCCCCTGGAAAACCCCAAACGACCCCCATGGGGGTCACGACCACCAGGTGGGGTTGCAAACGGGTGTCAAAATGTAATAAGCAGAAAGACACAAAGGTATAAATCATGATTATGGTATAAGAGCGATGACATTCGAAATCATACGGTTAAAATGGTTATGACTTTTAGAAATTATAAACTCTAACAACAAGTACTTTCAATCCGTACATTTATTTTACTAACTTTATTTTATGCGTCCCATTTACGAAATACTTCGGATAGTGGATCATGCCCAGTTTCACATTGGGAATGTAGATTAAGTGGCACAAATAGCAAGCGGTTTCCTTTCATAAGACGAACAAAAAATAACTACAACTGGTACTCGCTGGAATTTCGGCCATACATCAATTTTTTTTATTTTTTTTTATCAAAGTCGGTACATTTGAAATTGAAAATACATATTCAGGTCCTTCGACATTGTTCGGTGGAGCCTATGAATTGCTTTCATGTATTTGGAAATCAGTATTTGTACCTAAATCATCTTTATAATGTTTATGGGATCTTGTTATGAAAGTATGAACATTATGTCATGTTGTTATTATGGATAAATAATATAAAATATTTTCATTTAAGATAATAATGCAAAAGCGTTACTGAATGAATTGATACACACACTTTGTTACGATTTGAACAAGCGTTTTTATATTTTAATACACCTTGTTTTTGGTAAATTTAAAAGAAAATATTGGATGCTACTTACAGGATGTCCCTAAATGATCAGTACCCATCGATTACGATGCCCAAAGTTCATTAATTTTGTTCATCATCAAAAACATCTTTGACATACAATACCCTTTTATTACAATCATGAATATAGGATTTATCTAACTCAAGATACACTCCATTATGCAAGACATGGTGATTTCACCTTTTCGACAGTGTGTGTGTTAAACAGCTTATTTGAAAGAAACAAATGCTATTCTCTTATTCTTTTGTCTAGTAATATAATTTTTTGTTCCTTTCTATTTTAACTTTTATTAGTTATGGTTGTTCAAATCATTAATAGTTCTTCATTTTAATTCAATTTAAATAGTAAAAGAAGTTCGTCACACTTGAGTGACCCCATGCATTGTTTATTTACTGACAAGTGTTTAGGGACTTTTAAATATAGCTAATGAAGTGGTATTGGGTGAATTAGCAGTGGCGTAGATTTTATTTTGACATTGGAGGATGAAGTTGGTGAGGTTAACAAGTGAGAGACTCTATCATTTTTAACACTTGTGTAAGAAACTCCACCCCAATATGAAAAAGAAGTCTAAGCCACTGCTAATTTACTCATGACCACTTCTTTACTTATTTAAATGTCCTTCCGGTTTAGCCTCAAAACTGTGTGATGATCCATTTTTATTCTTCAAATTGAATAAAAATGAAGAATATTAATGATTTGAGCAACCATAACAAACAACAGTTTAAAATAGATAGGAACAATAGCAGACAAGAGATTGAGAGAATATTTTTGTTGCTTTCAAACACGTTTACCACACACACATTTGTTAGCACTTAAAAGGGGGAAATCACCATGTCTTACACAATCCGGAGAATAACCTCAGTTAAACAAGTACGATATTCGTGATCTTAAATTGTAATGCAATGAAGGGGTACAGTATGCATGTAAAAGATGATGAAAAACAACGGTCCTGAATCTCTTTGATTTTAATGATGAAAAAAGAAAGAACTTTAGGCATCGATGAATATTAATCATTTTGGGACAGCCTAAACTAAAGTGCTCAACTAAAGAAAGTCATACACTTTTGTTATGTCCTATAGAGTGATTTCCAATTATTTTTTGAACAAACAGGCTAGATTGACATTTGGATGAATCTATTTTGCACAATTCGGCACCAAATCTACCACAAAACAACAAAGATTGCTACAGCCATGATTAGTACGAGTTAACAATGGTTAATGAAAATCCATGACGTTTCTATTCGCGTATTCAAAACATACGCTGGAGAAAAGAACGAAGGTTACCAAGCACATCAGTGACGTATCCAGGATTAATATTTTCGGGGGAGGGGAGGCTGACTTAATTTAGTGACCAATCAAAGCGGCGTGGGGTCCAGGGGCCCGCTTAAGGGCCATGGTGTGGTCCAGGGGCGAACCTGGAAGCTCCTGGGTTGTAGGCTTTCTAAGAGGATAAGGAAAGTTCTCTTGGGATATATTTTATTAAAATTAAGGGGGTAGCGATGTGGCTGTCCCAAAACCGGCAAACAAAATCGCATGGTACAAGTGACAAGATGGAAGAAGAAGAAGAAGAAGACAAATGTACCACGGAACCTACCTATGCCTCCACAAAAAGGTATATTGTCATATTTTTACGGGGGCGCCCCCCCCTCCGCCCCCAATCCGCCACTGACGTCTCCTATGTATCCGCCACTGACGTCTCCTATGTTCAACCCATGAGTCATTGTGTTGAGACGCCAATAGACAAATTTGCTATTTTAACACTAAAATGGTCCAGAAAAACGTTCCTGAAGCCATCTTAGCTTGAATAATAAAACATTGAAACTAATTCGCGCGTAGCGCTCACAAATTGGCTATTGTAACACTAAAAGTAAAAAGGTCCAGTAAAAAGGTCCCTGAAGCCATCTTGTTAAAGGGGCACTAAGAGACAGAGATGTGTTGGAGGCTGCGCCCTCAATTATGATAAAAACTGAGATTAGTATATTTTTATAATTGTATTACATGTATGAACTCACACCTATAAGAATTAAGAAAAATCAGCTCTCTTTGTACAAGAAAACGTCGATTCAAAAATGCTCGTACAGCCACGACGAGCATTTTACGTCCGACAGTATCCCCATGCAGTACGCGTGATACATAAATTGAACCATATTTGCATAGAGGGCGTTTTTCAATAAATAGCGATGATATTGTTTTTAATCAAGTTTTGCTGTGTTTTTATTAGTAGAAACAACAATTATCGCAATTTTTAATGTTCATCTTGAATTCTGAAGTACATTTTTAAACATTTAAAATTTTCAACACCACTTAATGTCCCTTTAAGCGTAAATAATAAACTATTAAAACTAATTTAACACTAAAATGGTCCAGAAAACGTTCCTGAAGCCATCTTGTTCAGCTTGAATATAACATTGAAACTAACTCGCGCGTAACGCGAAAAAATGGCCATTGTAACACTAAAATGGCCCAGAAAATGTTCCTGAAGCCATCTATATAGTTAAGCTTGAATATAACATTGAAACTAACTTCAGCGCAGCGCGACAAAAATGGTTATTTTAACACTTAAAGGGTCTAGAAAACGTTCCTTAAACCATGTTGTTAAGCTTCGAAACTAATTCGCGCATAGCGCTCCTAAATTGGATATTTTAACACTAAAAAGGTCTAGATAAAGTTCCTGAAAATGGGCTATATTTCAAAAAATGGTCAAAAGAACGTTCCTGAAACCATCTTTCATCTTAAAATGTGTATGTCTGACCATGTAACCAAGTTGTGTAGATCCATCAACTGGCTCCTACGAAACATTCGTAGAATCCGTCCAATATATGTTAATGTTGATACCTGTCACAACATTGTTAGAGCTCTCATTCTTTTCTCGTCTTGATTATTGTAATATTTTGCTAAATTGTATATCTAAGAAAGATCTGAAACGGTTGCAAATCTTGCAGAACAAGTGTGCAAGACTAGTGTGTCTCAAGCCCAGACGTGAGCATGTATCCCCATTGTTGGCTAAATTGCACTGGTTACCAGTAAATGAACGTATTATTGTACAAATCCTTGGAAGGGCTCTGTCCCCAGCATATTCAAGACTGTCTTGTTAAGAAACAATCTCAAAGCACTATGAGCATGATGAGAACACGCTCTGCTGACAGTATAAATTTTGTCGTTCCTGTCACCAAGAAATCTGCTGGGGATAGAGCCTTCTCAGTAGTGGCTCCACGTTTGTGGAATAAAATACCTGTAGCTGTTAGAAATGCCACTAGTGTACAATGTTTTAAGTCCAAACTCAAAAATCATCTGTTTCCTTAATTGGCTTCCTTTTTTTATCTCCTTGGTATATCTTTTTGCTGTTGTATTTTTCATGTTTTTGCGCTTTGTATCCCTAGGCAAAGGCGCGGTATAAATGTTATTTTATTTTTTTATTATTATTATCTTGTTTAAGCTGGAAAAATATAATAATGAAACTATTTCGCTCGAAGCGCGCACAAATGTCTAGTTTTTTTAGAAGCTCAGATTAGTGCGAGTTAGCTTTAGGTTTCACAATTCTTTAATAGTTACTTAACATTTTACATGCGGCAGGCGTCTACAGACGACACTACCAAATGTTCACAAAAAGTATTGTATTCCATCATCATATCTGGAATCCCCTTGAGAAATGCATTTAAATAAATACAAACATGCCTGGTATTGGTTCAGTTATTTTTTAGAAGTTGGGAAAGATTTCTGAAAAATCTGTTTTGTATATTATGGTAAAACTAATAGCCTCGTGGAAAGTATGATTTATGAATAAAATACACTTTGATATTATATTAAAGTTTTAGCTTTGCCTTGAATTTTCTGGCGTGTTCTGTCGCTACCTCTCTGGCACGCAGGTGCGCTAAATTCCAATAATTCACGTCATAGCAGTACAATAATAGCTTGACATTCCATGACCTGTGGAGGTGTTATGTACCGCCCATGCATTGTTGATCGTTCACTGGATATTAATGATGTCTGTATTTTGCTAACCTCTATCAAATGCCAAGAGTGTGCCAATGAAATTGCAACATTGACAGATTTTGTTGTTGAAGTATATTGTTGACCAAAATCGATTGTGATATCGTTAATGGTAGATTAAGGGATGAACACCGTTATATTCGCTATCAAGGCGAAAACAAAAACTTGACCCACTAATGAAAAAACAACCTCTGCTCCACCCAACTCAATATAAAGGAATACATTAAAAAACCACCCCAAAACAATTCTGCCTGACCTGAACTCCCATGCCCCCCCCGCCCTGAATCTTTAATGATGCGTCCCTAATGTCTCAGCTACGTGATCTCTGGTCAATTATGGTGTTTGAAACTTTTTCTACCAGACTTAATTTCGGCGTATTTGAAAGGAAATTGGAGCAGGATTGCAGAAGAATTTCTTACTGGAGTATGATCAAGGCTTGCCCATCATGCTCTCTTGAAAATAGAATATGGCAGCTATCATTATAATGTATCACAATAACATTAGAAATAACAAAGCTGCCTTGTGTGTTTTTAAAGTACACTTTATTGCATTGGTGTAATAAGGGGGCACAGCACTAAGTGTCCCGTTGGATTATACGTGAAAAGGGCATACAAGAGTCTCGATTTTGGGGCCTTAGTAACCATTTTTGGAAAGTCTCGAATGCTTCATTCTAATAAATATATATTAAAATTTCATAAAATCGTCAAGAAGTGTTACGGCTTCCAATTAGATTTTACGGTATGATCATTTGAACAGCGCCACCCCTATAATCAGCCCGGATACTCTCTTCTGATCGCCTCCGAGCACGTGTGTTCACCCCTACGTAATATATACGCCCTCGCCTGTTCCCCTCCAGCCCAACACGTATATTATTATCAACAAAAGGCCCGTTATCCTAGGTTTACGTCCCTTATCTGGGGTTAACGTATGCTGGTTCCCTGCATCAATGGGCTCCAGTGGCGTGCGCAGGATATTGTGACTGGGGGGGCCCACTTTAAAAAATGAAATTCCCCCGACTCAGATTCTTCTCAAAGGTAGCCCCATTTTTTTCTCAGTCACCTCGTGTCGTGATTTTCACGTAAGTGGGGGTGGGGGGGGGGGGGGGGGGGGGGGGTGTAGGTTCAAAAAATTTCGCACAGTAAACAAAATCGCACAGTCACAATATCACAGTCAAAAAGACATCCAAGTAAACAACTACTAGGCCTAATGGACAATTATGAGCGTTTTCATCATTTTTTTTCCATAACATTTTCTTTTTATACCAACCTGGTGCATAAATTTGTCGCCTACATGTATAATTTTGTCAACTATTTGTCTATTTGGATTACACCCCCTCCACACACAAAAAAAAATCTAGCGACGGTCCATCACCCAACTGGCAGTAGTTTCCCCCGACTGGCAGTAGGTTCCCCCGACTGTAGACCAAACTGGGGGGGCACGCCACTGATGGGCTCCACACAACTTATCCATAGATGCAGGTACGCGCCGATTTCCACTCGAAGCTGATTTGCTGGCATGAAAGCCATGCATATTCATGTTTGACAAAAAATAGATCCACAAATAAAATTCAATGAAGCCAGCGTCACCCTTATACCCCTGTCACACATACGGCGATCAGGCCTTGCGCTCTCGTTGCGCTGAAAAAAGGATCAAAACGCCATGCAAAACGCATTGAGGTCACCGAGAACCGATTGGGAACGCAGTTGAGAAGGTGTAGCAACGCAGACAGCGACTTATAAGCGCAATACAAGCGCTGGCTTGATCGCAGCAGAGCGTAAACAAGCGCGGCGCTTTGTATGGCGCTCATGAGCGATCATGGGAACCCTACACCGCTCTAGATGGTGTCCACTGCGTTCCCAATCGGTTCTCGGTGACCTTAATGCGTTTTGCATGGCGTTTTGATCCTTTTTTCAGCGCAACGAGAGCGCAAGGCCTGATCGCCGTATGTGTGACAGGGGTATAAGCGCCGGCCTGATCGCAGCAGAATGTGAAAGGGTTTTAGCGACCTTGACTTAAACATGGACAATTTCGGACAGTTTTCCGCGCTCTCACTGCGTATTATACATATTTTTGAGCGCAGTTCAGTCGCTGGTCTGATCGCCGTAAGGAGCACATACCTAAATAGGTATCGCGACACGCTATCGTCGCGATCAATCAAAGTTGAGTACGACAATAGTTCCTATTTGGCGGGAAAGAGAGTTATTTTTTGACGGTTTATGATATAATTTTTCACTAATATGTTGTGTTTGAAATGTGTAGTTGATGTTCTGACATTTCATCTAGGTGATTTGAGGTCAATTTCAATTTCACGGACCGATTTACACATGCGGTAATAGCCAGACCGGAGACCGAATTTAGGTAGGCATATCACTACGTTGTTATGCGGCGGCTTATATCAAAAAAAGTGCACGGTGATGTCTACTTCACATTCAGATATGTTGTAGAATACCCTTGTGAGTAAAACATATCAAAATTTCATTGAACCAAACGCACTAATATAGAAACTAGAGCCATTTAAGAAAGCCTTTCCTAACAGTAAAGTCTATGGAGAGCGTCTTTGTGCTGTGCTCCCTTATAGCACCAGGTTCCCGATCTCCTGCGTGCTCCGATCCAGTGTAGGTGTATTACACAATGCAATAAATAAAAGTCGGGTTTCACCCAAATCTATGCGTTTTGATATCTACTGGGCAGTGTATTTATGGCATAGGCCAACTTTGTCCGCTTAAAAAACAGGGGAGGGGGGGGGGGGGGGCGTGTGGTTGCTCTTTTTTAAACAAAAACACGGCGTTATTTCAGTTGATGTGTTATAGGTGGGTTAGGTCGACATAATCAGAGACTGATCGAAATCAAAATCAGTTGGATTTGAGTCAAAAAGTTTGAATTTCGTGAGTGTAGACCTAACAAGTCAAAGCGTGCCGCGTCTAGAGTCAAAAAACGGAAAATAATAGTGATTTTACGGAAGATGCGGCCTCCGTGATCAGATCATATTTCAAAAACGGATTGTTCAATTGTAATTTTATTTGGCTAGTTTGTTCAAAATTTCACGCTGAAAAAGTTGATATCAATTTTGAATGATTTTGAGCAAATTTGTGCTCTTATAGCACCAGGTTCCCGATCTCCTGCGTGCTCCGATCCAGTGTAGGTGTATTACACAATGCAATAAATAAAAGTCGGGTTTCACCCAAATCTATGCGTTTTGATATCTACTGGGCAGTGTATTTATGGCATAGGCCAACTTTGTCCGCTTAAAAAACAGGGGAGGGGGGGGGGGGCGTGTGGTTGCTCTTTTTTAAACAAAAACACGGCGTTATTTCAGTTGATGTGTTATAGGTGGGTTAGGTCGACATAATAGAGACTGATCGAAATCAAAATCAGTTGGATTTGAGTCAAAAAGTTTGAATTTCGTGAGTGTAGGCCTAACAAGTCAAAGCGTGCCGCGTCTAGAGTCAAAATACGGAAAATAATAGTGATTTTACGGAAGATGCGGCCTCCGTGATCAGATCATATTTCAAAAACGGATTGTTCAATTGTAATTTTATTTGGCTAGTTTGTTCAAAATTTCACGCTGAAAAAGTTGATATCAATTTTGAATGATTTTGAGCAAATTTGTGCTCTATAAGGGAGCACATACCTAAATAGGTATCGCGACACGCTATCGTCGCGATCAATCAAAGTTGAGTACGACAATAGTTCCTATTTGGCGGGAAAGAGAGTTATTTTTTGACGGTTTATGATATAATTTTTCACTAATATGTTGTGTTTGAAATGTGTAGTTGATGTTCTGACATTTCATCTAGGTGATTTGAGGTCAATTTCAATTTCACGGACCGATTTACACATGCGGTAATAGCCAGACCGGAGACCGAATTTAGGTAGGCATATCACTACGTTGTTATGCGGCGGCATATATCAAAAAAAGTGCACGGTGATGTCTACTTCACATTCAGATATGTTGTAGAATACCCTTGTGAGTAAAACATATCAAAATTTCATTGAACCAAACGCACTAATATAGAAACTAGAGCCATTTAAGAAAGCCTTTCCTAACAGTAAAGTCTATGGAGAGCGTCTTTGTGCTGTGCTCCCGTAAGTGTGACAGGGCCATTAGAATGATAACAAATTTGCTGATTGGCACAGACTACACGTGTATCTGCGCTAACCACAGCGCCGGACTTCACACGCACATGCACACATGTCATAGCGCGTTCCTCACCGCGCCGTAGCTATGCCAGCGTGGCAATGCATTCAGCGTTCGATGCGGTATCTCAGCTACAGTGTGTTGATCGTTATTTACCTGATGCCATAACAGAGTGACAATATAATGTGTTGCACTTACTGTTATGGACTCCGCACCTGCACCTATGGGAACCAGCATAAGGTTAGCGCTTGGCACACACATGCAGCATTAGTGTGTCATTTCCGCCTTAACCCCGGATAAGGGACGTAAACCCCAGATAAAGCGGGCCTTAACTGGGGTTAACAATCCTTATCTGGGGTTAACAACTTAAACCCCAGATAAGGCCCGTTAGCCTAGGTTTACGCGCCTTAACCTCAGATTTTTTATACCGTGAATGAATAAATAAATAAATACAAAATAAGGAGCGTTAACTAGGGATAAGGCGCATTATCTGGGGTTTACGTCCCTTAACCTCAGATAAGGATAGTTAACCCCAGATAAGGCCGCCTTATCTGGGGTTTATGTCCCTTATCTGGGGTTAAGGCGGAAATGACAAACTTATGCTACGTTGACATATTATGACATTAACCAGGTTGAAATCGAGCCATTTTAAAACGATGTGAAATGCTGTGTCGGAGGGATTTTGGATTGGGTCAGAGACATTATTGTAGAATTTAGAATTATTTATAAGTAGTAAAATTAGTTAATTTTGAAACATTGGGGCACTAAATTAATCTGTGACACTGGGGATCAGGGATAGCACTGGATTAAAAATGTGAGAGGTCCCATGAAATTTTTCAGGACCCCGTAGGACTTCAAAAAACAAATTTAAGGGGTCCCCCAAGAAATTGAGGGGTCCTGAAGTTTGGGTATTTTAAAATTTTACTTTTTTACGGAAAGTTTAATGAATTTATATTGTGAGCAAAGGATGGACATGTAATTTACAGAATTTCTTAAGGTTTCCATTTACATACATCGTCAAATTTAAGGGGTCCCTTCAATTTTGATCGGGACCCGCAAGTCTTTCCAATTTGAAACCTGACGCGTCACTAATAGAAAGTGAGAGGTCTAGGACGCGCAGACGCGTCAGAATGCGACCCCTGCTGGGGATGTCAATTCCTATTCCGTAAACTGTATCTGTCAGATTTGTCCCTTTTGTTATCGGGTAATCTGCTTCGTATACCGTGTATTTTACTGTCACACAATAGAACAACACCCTCTGATACTTGTATTTGGTCGGTTCTCGGATGGGAAGTATCAGAGGCTGTTGTTCGATTGTGTGACAATGAAATTATACAAGGTATACAAAGTCGACTAATTATCGGGTAACCCAACGTAATGCAAAACCTTGAGCGACCTTTTTCAAATGTAATATTACATTCAATGCATTGCGGTTTGTAAATACAAATGAAGGTAAGAAAAAAACTTTAAAAGTTACTAAAACTAGCGAGGTAAGAATTCGTTACTATACTGATCTCTCCGCACGCAATCAAGCGTATGCACGCGATATAGTCATGCCCAAATAGTCGTGTCCACACTGTTAGAAATGTCCATTGTAAATGAAATATTCCGTACATTTCGATTTGTATTATTTCATGATTGATTGCGCAAGTCGCCAAGGTGCAGATGCGTTAAAATAACAAAACAGTAAGATAGTCAGGATATTCAAGATAAATAATATTCATTTCCATTGGAAAACAAACATTATTTTTGAAGTGAGTATTCAAAGTCAATCTGATGTCCAGGTCCAGTCACTTGCCAAACCTCAAGTTCCGGTAACCAAGGGTATGCCCGTGTACAGCCACAACCACTTTTCGCGCCTTTTTGTGTGTGGAAAAGAATCATGATATTTTGGGGAATAGGCTATCCCCCTTTTCACGAATTCAAGAACATATAGTTCAAACCTAAAACCGAAGTAGCCTATGTAATGATGCATACAATTCAGTAAAGAAAACGGTGCACTGACTTTTTACCCTACCATCTGATTGAAGATGAAAGCATTTTAGCAAGAATGGCCACAAAATGCAATCCCGGACGAAAACAAATTCATATGGATCACGAAAAAGATCTTAATAAATATGTTTTCTGACCTACATCCCATATCTGCCGACTAAGACAGGTTATATGCCGCGTTTAGAATTCATGAACTTTCCAAATGAGAAATTAAACCTGTTTTTTTGTGTGGCGCAATTGATTGTGAAATACACCATTTCTTCGCAATTTTAACGCGCATGTATAGGCTACTAATAAAAATTCCTTTAAAAGGAAAGGGGCGCTCAAATAAATAATAACACTATAGCCTTGAAGGGTTACCGTACAACGGGGGTATATATAATATGGCTAATGTTTTTATAGCAGATAAATGAGCAGTGATTAAGAAAGGAAGGGTGTTGGACTGTGGGAAGTGTTTTCGTATACGAATTAAAACAAGTAGGAGTAGGCCTACATAGCAATTTATGCAGCCTCGACACGTGGAAGGAAAGCAAAGCAATACATACAGGTAGGAATATGGCCGGCGTCGGTAGCATGAACGATTCTTATTAGAGAAGTTAAGTTTTGCATTATATACATAATATACATACGTAAGCAAATATAGATCTCTTGATTGTTGATGTATTTAACATGGCTGCATATTTGAGCCAGATGAGTTTCAAAGTAGGTCTATTGGGGGAAAATCAAGATTTTCAACTTTCAACTTTGTCACACGTCGGGTCCTTTAAAATGAAAATTTAGTTTCAGTTTTCAACTTAATTTCGTATCTATAGCCTATGGTCTTCTCACAACTACCAACAATTTCACACAACGTTGTTCAAGTATGCAACCGCTCAACTGTTGAGTAAAATTTGCCCAAAACACCGTTGGATAACATGTTTTCACCAACAGTTGAACAATTCTAGTTACTCAAAAGTTGGGCAATTATATTCATTCAACAGTTGTTCAAGTATGCAACAGCTCAACTGTTGAGCATTTTTTTAACCATTTGTTAAGTGTTTTATTGGTTGTGGGCTTTTATTTAGTGATTTGTTGGGTATTTTAAACCTATGAGAACATGACGAAATAAGCTTATTACATGGACGACCACAGAGATTTAGACCGATCTATCACATCATCTTCTTGACAGACAAATCTTCAAACGTCTGTCAGATGTCACAAACTTTGATGTTGATGCGGATTCTCCGTTTTATTTCTCCAGATTATAATGTATCCAGATCTAAAGATCTCAGCTCGTGCAAACAGTTGCTCGTTCACAAGACGCCATACTGATTGAATGACGCAATCACGATTGGTTTTTTTGGACAACAGTTGCCTAAAATTCACATGTGCGTAACTTGCATCCACTGTTGCGTGATTTTCCTCAATGCTCATGCAACAGTTGCTGAAGTGGAATATTTTTACGCAAAATATGTTAGCAACAGAACAGTTTCCACCAACATTTTAAGGACATTGTTTTCGACGAATTCTTCAACGCTGGGGATTTTTTACTTTTATGCAACGCCTAATATATATATTGAATGAATTCTAATCAACACGTCAACCAACGGATGATAAAAGTACTTTTAACAACAAATTTTAAGCAGTGTACATTTTTTTTATACAGCACATGTAGAAAATCCCGCCCCCGCTCAATCCCAACATTTTACAAAGACTAGAAAATGTTCCCAAAAATTCCAAATCTTTTTAAAGCTAGACTTATTAGGACATTTCCACCAACATTTTACAAAGACTAGAAAATTGACCTCACAATTCCAAATCGTTTCAAAGCTAGACATTTCTTTAAAAATTCCATTTTTTTTGAAAGACTAGAAAATGTTTTCAAAAACTGTTCAAAAACTAGAAAATTACCCCAAATTACAAAACCTTTGAAAGAATAGAACAAGTTTTCCCAAACATTTTTTGAAAGACTAGAAAATGTCTCCCCCCCCCCAATTCCAATTTCGTTCAAACCTAGACATTGCTTTAAAAATTCCAAAACTTTTCAATGACTAATAGATAATCCCGCCACCATTCCAAACCTTTTAAATATTTATAGGGTCAGTCAGCGAAGCACATGTGCAGTGAAAACTGGGGAAAAGTATATAGGATAAGGCTTATTTAATGTTAATATCATATTGTAGCGCACTTCGCGCTTAAAATGTCCCAAAAGTAAATAAAAGACTATTCTAACGCTTTTTCGACAAAAAAGTCATATAATGAACAAACTAATCAATATTTGCGTTGATAAAAACGCCGCAAAATTAGCGCGCTGCACTTACAATGTATCATACCTTTTGTCCGCTAATTTAAATGGTACGGTCCCTCTTTGAAATCCATACGCCAATATTTGGGCGAACTCCTTTTTGGAACCTTGCGGGCGGGTCCTGGACGACCACTATTAACTGAGCTTGACCTGTTTCAAGCCACTTAACATTCTTGTGATATTCTGTACCAGTCAATGTCTAGTGACCAGTTGAACTTGACACTTTCGAACTGACACCGTCAACAATGGAATCGATTGCTATAACACTATTCATATTTAAACTAAATTGAGTGAGAACGATGGCCATTCCAATAAAGGGCTTTGATAACCCTAACACTTTTGGGATGGAAATGGTCGAACGTTAGCGGGGAAAACCGGACTTGCCGGTGACGGGATTCGACCCCGGTTCCTGCAGCGTGGATCACAGTGGCTTAGTCTACTCGTCCAGGGGTATCACGCGCCCGCAATTAACAATTCCGTGCGCATTTATCACCCGCCGTGAACTACGCCCGGCGAGATAGACTGAGGCGACCCTTGCTGCCAGCATAGTTTTTAAAAGGGATTTCATGGGGTTCGAGTGGCAAGAAAAGTGTAAAATGTTTTTAACCCGTCCAAATGCTCAACAATGCGTATCACATACAAATAGAATCCCCCAACTTCAACCTTCATCTTCTGTGGCAAAGAACTCTAGCAGGTAAACTCACATCCCTACCTAGGTGTCGAAATTGACAGCAAGATGACCTGGGGTCCACAAATCAAGAAAGTGATCAGCAAAGCCAACAGAACTCTTAGTTTCCTGAGACGAAACATGTGGTTTTGTACCAAAGAGATGAAAACATGTACATACAACATGTTAGCCCGTCCTGTTTTGGAGTACGCATGTGAGGTATGGGACCCCTTCTCTGTTGTACAAAAACAACAACTTGAGATGGTACATAGACTAGCGGCAAGATGTTGCTGAAAATGAGCGCGCTGCACAATTTATCATAACTTATGTCCGATAATAAAAAAAAATATTTGGGCTTACTTGTTTTTGGAACCTTGCCCACCTTGGCTTATGACAACTACTCTGTGAGCGACGGCCTGCGTGCGACGACCACTCAGATTAACAACAGAGCTTGATCTGTTTCAAGCCACTTAAAATTCTTGTGATATATAATATAATACCGTACTTCATTATAGACACTGACTGGTACAGAATTACTGTATACCAGTCAGTGTCTATAGTGTCTACTGTCTAGTGACCAGTTGAACTTGTCACTTTCGAACTCCAAAAAATGGATTTGATAGTGATATAACACTGTAACAAAGGTGAGTGAGAACGATGGCCATTCCAATGAAAATGAAAATGAAAATGTTGAAAAAACTACCCGGGTGGAAACAGTGTCTTTAGTCCACTCGGCTAGGGGTCACCACCAGCCGTGAACACCCGGCGAGATCGACTGAGGCGACCCTTGCTGCCAGCATAGTTTTCAAATGGGATTTCATGGGGTGCGGGGCTGTAAAGCATGGTAAAGGTTAAAGACCTAACTATCATATTCCTATTTCAAATTGCAAGGAAGCTACAATTTCATTTGATATGATACACAACTTTAGCAGAACATGAAGCTTCATGAGCAGAAGAAGCAATGGACTCAAAACTTATAGTTTGTGAACCTTTCAAGTATTTTCCTTCAAATGTGACTGACTTTCATTATCATACCGTCTATGCTTTCATATACTATAGTGCAATTGGTCAAGTAACAAGTGTCTTACAACATTTCATATATGCGATATTTCAATATTTTAAGGTACATTCTCGTAACTATTAAATTAAGCTATGTTTTTTGTGGATATTGCCCCGCTTACAATGCCAATAATTATCACAATAAATTACAGATGCATTGATATTGAACACTCACTCCATCATGCCAGATATCCTAACTGTAAATCCTATTGGAATGGTGTAAAAAGTGGTCGGCTTTCAAAAACTTGTCACAATTTGCTTATTTTCAAGTCGATTTACGTTCATTCTTTCGGACGATGAACTAGGTTAAATACGTTTTATACCTACAACAACAATGCAAACACATCAAGGTCAAAGTACAGCTTCAATCCGTGCACAATTTATTTTTGATTAACCCTATACATATTGTCGCTGTTCTGACATACCGGCACATGTGCCATTTTGGGCAAAATGAGTTATTAAGATACATTTTATGATCTACAAATGAAACTCTTTATTCTCCCAAAAAATTGAGACAAAAAGGTAATTAATTAATGAGATACCGCACTAATTAGTGTGATATGCCAGGGTTTGAACATAATACCGGCATGAAAACCTCATTTTGTATTCTGACATACCGGCACATCACAATATTCTGCCATAGACCACCGTGTAACTGCAGTTCTGATATACCGGCATATCACTCTATCACTGTTCTGACATCCGGCACATGACTTTATGACATAATTACTCCTAATTAATAATTGCAATTTGTTGTTGTAACATGCTCATAACAAACATAAGTATATATCTATTAGTGTTCTTTGACAATGATAGTGACATTTGATGTAAATGCTCTCTAACAAGTCTTTAAAAATTGGAACATTTTCAAACACGATTTTCTCAAAACGCTGTTTTTCGTGATGTGCCGGTATGTCAGAACAGCGACGATATGATTAAGAAATAGGGCACAGGGTCTTTAAAGATTTTGGTAAACAATGTACAAATTTAGGGTCATGGGCGACAGAGAAGGGATTGACTGTCCCTCGGAGTATTGTTATACTCACAAGTTATCAAAGTGTGGCCATAAAGCTGGTGTTGCAAGAAACATTTTGCCTTTTATTCTTAAAAGATAAAAATTAGCTTTGAAGTATCGTAGGCTACTTTAATTACCTCGCAGCAAGGAATTCCGGAAGCACGGCCTAAACACAATTATAGCATATAAGCAAAGATGATTTCTTGTGCATCCCAGCATGCTTAGCAACACTACACTGGCAACAGGGCTTTTCTCCTACCTAAAGCAAACACTGAGTGCCAAACATGTGTAAGGGGGGGGGGGGGGGGGGGGTGTGGACCCTCAGCATAGCCTCCGTAAAACTGCCGTAACTTCTTCAATATTCATTTAATCTTTATAAAAGTATATTTTGCAGAAAAGGGTTCAATGAATCCAACCATGATAATGAAATTGACCATTTTGGAGAAAATGAGAAAAAAACGTTTTTTGACCCATTTTAGGTTCTGCAAAGATAACTAAAAATATATTTTGTCAAATTTTGTCATACTAGTTTTATGATAATCCTGATAACATTCCCAGGTGCAGTTTTGTTTGTTTTGAATATCTTATTTATTTTTTGAGTTATAGACCAAAAAGTGCCAATAAATGTGATATTTTCCCAAAAATGTAATTTTCATGATTTTGGAGGTAAAAAAAAAATCACATTTTTTTCATTATCATGGTTGGGATTCATTGAATCCTTTTCTGCAAAAAAACTGTATACTTTTATAAAGATTAAATGAATATTGAAGAAGTTACGGCAGTTTTACGGAGGCTGTACCTGAGAGTCCACACCCCCTTTAAAGTAATTAACAGCTATAGGCCGTCTGACTTCCACATTCAACTACAAGGTACAGATAGGCAGAACTTTGTCACAGATATGAAAAGAAGATGCATCCCAACTAAATATTTTTATTCAAAAATCAAGGGTCTTTAAGAAGAAAAAAAATAGAGAACTGAATCTAAGTCACAACAATTGTCCTATCTTGCAGCACTGAGGATTTTCTTAAAAGACCCTCGATTAACAACATTATAATCCGTTCTTTGCACTGTAATGTCAATGGGAACCAGTGGACACTGGTGAAAGAAATCAGTGGTCATGTGATGAAAGTGAAGCATACTGACAGGGGCGTAACTACTTTTTTTGAGTGGGGGGGATGAGGACTTTTTTAACCTCAAAATATTTTTTTACTCGCTACGCTCGTAAAACTATTGCCCGCCCTTTGTAACCCAAATAATACACTTTTTACAGATTGGGCTCATTTTGTAGCCCAAAAATCAGGAATAATGCACTTGTCAATTTTCATTTTATGCCATCGGATTTAGGACTTTGGACCAACTATGTATTCTCTTATATACACTAGCCTAATTTGTGACTTTCTTTTCCCTTGCAACCAGATTGCTATAATATGAGTGTGCCTACAAAGGATAATCAAGTTGAACAAACAAATAAACAGCTAAATACGTCACTTTTAAAATTATTGGTTATGAAAAATCTGGGGGGGATGATTACATTAGGCATCCCCCCCAGGTAAAAATCTGGGGGGGATATATCCCCCCCATCCCCCCCTGTTGTTACGCCAGTGCATACTGATGCTGCACAAGAAATCTTCTGCCCACTGAGATGATTCAGTTGAAGACGTGCAGGATACGACGTGAAACCGTTACCAAGTTCTTCCCGCTATTTAATCGTAGGTCTACTTCGCCATACTAGTTTTTCAAACACTTTCCACGCGGATATATTAGTTTTAACCTTTGGCATATGAGATAATACTAATAGCAAACTATTTTGGTATATTTTTTCAATACGATGTATATAAATGTATGTGTGATATGTTCCG
Organism: Ophiura sarsii; assembly: GCA_035610835.1. Lineage (NCBI taxonomy): Eukaryota > Metazoa > Echinodermata > Ophiuroidea > Amphilepidida > Ophiuridae > Ophiura > Ophiura sarsii. Next base: position 40,578,028 of record CM069451.1, on the reverse strand, counting down.
CATCCGTTTAATGTCCCGGATGTGTTTTCTTTTAGAGAATTGTATTTTGTTCCCAATTCATAGGCTATCTCTTTTGGGCTACTCGAGTTAACATCCATACACCCCCTATGAAAGACATGACCGTATATCTTCAACACAAGGAGTGTAGATTTCACATGGAGTCCCCCATGCAGGTAACCCTATTTGAAATTCACGCACTCCGTGTGGAAAGATAAAGGTATGTATGTCTTCCGTATGGGGTGTATGGATTTCAAATGGAATAGCCCATTGTCAAGTGGGAGTCGTGTACTTTTAATACAGGTAGGGCCTACTGTTTCTCAGAAAAATAGTTGACATTTATATGAGACAATATAACACGGAGAGGCGAGGCGAGGCGTGACCATCCCCGTGCGTGGTAACTGAATAGGTTTGTTCAGTAACACGCACGCAGTGCGTCTCACTTCACTTCTCCCGCGTGCTTATGCGGCACAATACGCTGACGCATGTCGTAATCACCGTACGGGTTTAGATGGAAGTTTTGTGGGTAATTCGATATTAACAGGGGTAAAAGTTAACAAATGTGGGAAATCAAAGGAACTAATTTGATAGATAAATGTCTAAAGTATGACTGTTTAAGAATTCGAATAAAGGTATTGTTTTAGACCGTACACGTGTTATAATGTCTATTATTTTTGCGTATTATATTATTTTAAGTAGAACAACGACGCCGCAGTTTGTTCCACTTTGTTCTAAAAACAATACCTTTATTCTCGAAATCTTCTCCAAGTAAAAACCCACGCGTGGATGGTTATAATTTAAATATTCTGGTGAAAACACCAGCAACATGAAGGGAGTGTATTGTTTTAAAGGAATCTTCACACATCTATTTTCAGAAAGGTATTCAATTTGTAAACAACATTTTAAGTTTTGGCAAAGAAGACACCCTCAGCTAGACCATAGACCGGCCTCTGAATATACAACAGAGGACAACGATCTACAGTCCTATATCCATTTACCAAATCGTGCGGGCGGGCAGGCAACAGGTAATTTCCATTGGTTTTTAGGCAACTTTCTAGCTACTCAATTATATGTCCAGACAGATCCTTTATATAATTATATTTATTTTAGATATAGTCCTAATTATTTGCCTAAATAATTACCTTTTGTGTACTCTATTCATAATCATGATAATTGCTTAATTGAGGACTTTTCGATAGCCAATACCGTGACAAAGTATGATACAGAATTGTCTGGTCAAGTGCTAGCTGGTGGTCAATGCACTCGGTACTAAATTTTAAAATAAATGGGCATTAATATTAGCGCCATTCCGTTCTCCATCCACATGGTCTTCACACCAACCGATACTCACCCCTCTTCCCTCTATAACAACATGAACAAGTCTATCAAGATTTCCATAGGGAGAAAAACGGGCCCAATTGAGCTACGGAATCAGCTTGCAAAATCGAGACGTCTACAGACGATATTCAATGTCAAAATGTCACTAAATATTTTTAAAAATATCCCAATTATTGAATTGTGTAACCATATTGGAATCATCTTGTGAAATGCATTGAAATAAGTACAAATATGCGCGATTGGTTCAGTAATCCTTAAGATAAACTTTAAAAATTGGAAAATGTTTCTGAAAAACCTGTGTATTAAGATTTTCCTACGCATATGATGGCCCGCCTGATCGCGCCACGAAATCGCCCGGGGAATCGCCCGCTACCAGCACCTAGTATATTATAGTAGTGTAGTAATTTGTGAACACGAAAAAAGTGTGACTCTTAAGCGAACAATTGCTCTGGTTACTATAATAATACCCCAAAACTGATACTTTTAAAAGTGAATTAAACATGGTGAGTTTATTGTTAATTTCGAATCCGATTTTGAGGGACTTAGCTTAGCGACACATCCCCAATGCATTCATGCAACACACATTATATGATGGTAAAAATGATTCAAAAACTTTTCCTGTATAATATAGAACGCTATTAACCTTAGGACATATAAACAGTTTAAGGTTCTGTAAAAGGTTTTCAAAAACCTTTTTAAGTACCGAAAAGTGTTCTTCTAGCTTAAGAATTCCTAAAAGCGTTTCATTATACATCATCAAGGACAAATGTCCATCATTTTGTTCCAAAAGTCTATACGTACGTTCCCCCAGGTTGGAACACAGTATTATAATAGTGCATGAAGATTAGATAGATATTCCTTAAAATGTTCTCTTATACTTGATAATAACTTACCTTAATCAATACACCATTCCGAAGTAAAAGTATAATTCCTTCTCACGTCGAAATACAAATAATACATCATGATATTCCAAAAAAAGAGCGAAAAGGATTCAATTTTGGTGTTGTTTCGTTTTAGTCCATATGAGAATTATTACAACTACAGCAACTACAGTCATGACAGTAATATAGTATAGTATAAAAGTTAATGCAGCTATCTCTCTGTGATAGCAGAGTGAGTACCCATTCACTCAAGCATTAAATTTGCCTTATAGATATTCTGTTTTTTTTGTTTGTTTGGAATTCTAGGTGCAGCAGCAGAGTGTTATGCTTCTACAGCTTTTGAAAGGTGGAACGTCAAATAGGCACGTCAAATTCAAGTTCGCTGGGTTCACCGGGTTTGCACAAAAACCTTGAAATATTGGGGAAATATACCATTGAAATTGCTACACCACCATGAACCGTTTTGATACACAAAATAATTTACTGTTATACATACCGGGCATTTTAACAACAATTATGATGAGTTTAGTTGTTTGTCAATATCATCGTGATTCCTCTACTAATATACAGGGTGTCCCAAAAGTCTATGCACGACTTTGAAGCTTTGTATTTCACAAAATATAAGTCGTATTGAAAATATGAATACATATTTAGAAAGAGGAGATGTGGGAAATAATTTTGATACCAAACATTGGAGTAACATCTGTTTGTAATGCCACCCTAGAAGTAAAATATGTATTACTGCAAAAATGTAATTTTATACTTCGGAGGAATAAAGTTCATAAATCCATACCTATTGAGATTAACAAAAATACGGGTAGAGTTGGTTACACGGAAAGTGATCCGTCAATTGTAATATTTAAAATTTTACATTACAGTGATATCATCATAATAACAAAATATATCACACATAATTTTAGTTTCTATAGTGAAATCGAATTTAAATGTTTTCCATGTATAGGCCTACAGAGAAGTAGTGTGCTAATGCAAAAACACAGACCTAAACAATTGAATAACGTAACAGAAAAGTGAACACACAGTCACACAGCTGTCAAACATGTTAAAATTTAAACTTAGCGGATTATTTTAATGCTGCTTGAAGGCCTCATCGAAGGTTGTTTTACCCATTTAGAATATGTTCCTGTGTTCAAAATTGTATCCACCAACTTCAGAATGGATATTCTTCCGTGTGCGCGTTTCACATTAAAATGTTTTCTGAACATTTGTTGAGTAAGTTGAACTGAATGTGTTTCAGCGTAGAACCATACAATTTGTATTCGCTTATCTATGCTGTAAACCATCTTGAATGACGACTTTTGCTGTGCAATGTTGTCTACTACGCTTATTTATGTTGTGAGTGACCGAGTTTGGTATTAAATAACATTAATGTTGCAAGGTAAGCAGTGAACTGTGACTAATACGCAACGTTGCTTTCATACCGTTACTTTATGCGCACCTTTAGCAACAATGTGTGGTACTTGGTATGCGTTGGTCTGGCACACGGCCAATGACTTTCAACCAGTTTTATAATGTTGTGCGTTCACCAATAGGGTTGTGTTTGGTATCAAATTAATTTCCCAAATCTCATCTATCAAAATATGGTTAAATTTATACCATATGATTTATATTTTATGAGATATGACTCTTCAAAAACGTGCATAGACTTTTGGGACACCCTGTACTTCTTCTTCACTCTTCCTTCATCAATCAAAATCTTATTTATAATCTTAGGTCCAAACTTTTCAATAATCAAAGCTGAGATTAGTCTCAGCTCAAGGCTAATCTGTTCCAGTATTTATGATTTAACCCTTTAGACATGATAGACGGTGAAGATGAAATAAACAGATTTACAAAGGCCTCTCGTCCTCTTTAGGTTACATAAACTAATCACGCAATATCATGCTGGTAATGGCGATTTCGCATTATTTATTTTAAAAAAAGGTGCCCTTATGCTCTTTTTTTCTAAAAGTTAGGACGAGAAACTAGGTATTATTGTTACTTGGCCTTATGCTAGTGACACACAGATTTTTTGTGTATGACTGGACACGGGCTATTCGCTGGATCATGACTGAGACTAATATATATTACTTAGTCTCAGATCACGATGAACCCTATACCGTAAACCGTGAACCATAACCCTGACTTCAAACCTAAATTTGTCCGGCAAATAACCACGAGCCACTTTAAATCAATGTTTAATATGCTTGTCATGCTTGCTGTTATTTTAAACATTATTATGAAGCCTGTTAAAGCTGCTGTTTTGATATCATATATGAGTCAAACAAACTATTACAAACATCAAACTCAAACAGAAGACCCTATACTAACACTTTCCACGCGGCTATTAGTTTTACTATTTCAAAACCAGATTTTTTTTAAAAAACCTTTCCCAACTTTCAAAGCCTATCTCAAGAATTCCTGAACCAATACTAGGAATGTTTGTACTTATTTGAATGCATTTCTCATGCTGATTCCAAATATGGTAATGAAATTCAATAATTTTGAAACATTTTGAGACCTTTTGGAATGTCGTCTCTGCAGACGCCTGCCGCGTGGAAAGTGTTAACCCCCTGTGCTAGATCTTCAAATATCTTTTTCAGTATACTTCACTTCTGCACATATTTTGCTTTGAAACATTTGTTTTCTAAAGCCTGCTTGAATCAGATCTAAGGCCGTGGGACAGTTCAAAAGCTACACTAGTTCTTCGGGTATGTATCCTATTTCGGGCTCACACCCCCTCTAGTAAAATGGAAGTGTCCATTACGAATTCATGCTCACTTAACATGCCTATAGGGCGCACCTTAAACTGTAAAGAACTCTAACACACATTTGTAGTTACATTACAGTAGTTTCTATAGAATTGGATTCGATTCTTCCCATACCCATATACCTTGTGTCATAGACTCCGGTTTTTCCCATACAACTAGTGTACGATGATGCATGCTTATCATAGGTTTTCAATAGACAGACAGTCATTACAAATGCGAGGGCACATAAGCATGACAAAAAAGCACCCGACTGAGAAATTGTGCCTTGTTTGCAATATTACAACCAAAGTTGCCTTTAAATATCACATTTCTATCGTACAACTCATGGTACATTAGGGAGCGTTCATAAATACTTTGGTGGGCGGGGGGGGGGGGGGGGGGGGGGGGGGGGGCTGGATAATTATAGGGGTGGGTCCAAAAAGTGTTGATACTCTGCAAAGGGGGGGTCAAAAAAGTTTTGAAAACCCCTACAGAGGGGGGGTCAAAAAAGTTTGAACACTCGTTAATATCCAAAATTTTCTGGGGGCTTCGCCCCCAGTCCCTAGCTTACCTATGCACAGTTTTTGTTCATAGTTTTCAGTGAAATTTAACAATTCAAACAATATTGTGTTGGCATACAAATATAGAGAGGGATCCCCATCTGTACAGGTGGGGGACTGGGCAGGTGCGGCAGCCAGCAGCCATACCTGTCCACAGTGTGGGGGAGGGGGCAAGTCTCTATTGGGATTCTCTATTGTTAAAGGTATATTATGTGATCTTTTCCTGGAGACGCCCTCAATCCTCGATTTTTTTTTTGGAAGCAGATTTTCTTGCAGATTTACATTTCTGATCATAAATCATAAATATATTCCAAGTTACAGAGCGATACGATTCTAGTAATTACCTCAAAATTTTAGAGTGAATTTTGAGTAAAAAAATAAACTGTTAGGTTAAAGGTGTATGTTCCGATCACTTTTTTGGGGCTATGATTTTTTTTTCACATCAAGATATTTTGATATCAGAAGAATCCCCATATTTTTCTCATTATGTTTGTCAAATCTTAGGGGCCAGAAATATTCCATTTAGAAATTATAGGGGGAAATGTGGTGAATTACTGCCAAAGGTGGTTAACCACCAACCAGTTAGTGTACAACTCAATGGGCAAATGTTTTGTGACCTTGTGCTTCTAAAAATAGAACCATTGGAGTTATGCAACTCAAACTTTGGAATGTGACAATTTTAAGGATGACCTTTCATGTAAAATTGAAAACATCAAGTTGAAAATTGGGCCAGTAATCTACCTTTAACCCGACAGTTATTTTCACTCTAAAACCATGATTTTGAATTAATTAGGAATCCTATCGCCTTGTAACTTGGAATGTATTTACGATTTATGATCAAAAATGTAAATCTGCAAGAAAATCTGCTTCAATTTTTTTTTCTCTCAAGGATTGAGGGCGTTACACACGCATAACAGATAATCAGGCAAAAGTTGTGTGAAGTCTTTTGGGGAATCGAATGGAGACCCAGCCCTGATTACATGACACTGGTAAATATGTGTGAGTCCCGACTCGCTCCAGATTCTGTATCTTCTGCCCTCCAAGCTGTGTCCATGTACAAAATAGAATATTATTATGTACCGGTATATATATTTGTGATAAAATTGAGAATATCTCTAGTAAATCACAGCTAGAAGGTTTTAATGTAAAATAGTATAAGTATATTGACTATGTTTCTTGACCTTGACAACAGGTCAGAGAAATGTTCAGTTAAGGTTGGGGGCGGGGGGGGGGGGGGGGGGGGGCGGGGGAGGGGTCAAAAAGTTTCGGGTCCAGCTATCAAGAAAGGGGGGGGGGGGGCGGTCAAAAAAGAATTAGGCATAGCGAGAGGGGGGGGGGGGGGCCGGTCAAAAAAGTTTTGATGTACCAATTTTTTTTATTATCCAGCCCCCCCACCAAAGTATTTATGAACGCTCCCTAAGCAATAAGATGTCAAATTTTCGTTATGCACCATGATGACTATTATTGAGTATGGGGTCGTTCAGTTTTAGGTTATCGGGTCTTTTGGAGATACTGAAAGAACACATAGTGCTCATCTTAAATAGTCCTTAATCCATTGTTCTTCACGTTGATTATATCTACGAATGCACTGCCGGAAGTCTAAATCATGATCTGTGACCTTTTGTTAGATATTATTATGACCGTGCACGCTTCAAATCTCCGGTAGTGTATTCGAAGAAGCGTAAATCTAAAAACACACTGACACATTTATTGATAAATGATCTGGTGATCTTATATACTACCAAATTATGTGGATATACAATATGGTGCTCCGGGGAGCGTGTTGGCGCAGCGGTTGTTCCCTCGCCTTGCACCAATGAAATCCGGGTTCAATTCTGTGCACGACCGGGCTTTATGTGCATAGTGGTTTATCACGATCCATGCACGCTCTCGCAGGTTTTTTCCGGGTTCTCCGGTTTCCTCCTGCTTTCAAAATCGGTGATCAGTTGTTTCGGTTATCAAAAACTTCCTTGACACAATGGTATTTGGGGAGCTGCATTGAAAAATGGTGGATGTTACAATATAAGTGCGGATAGGTTTGCGCTAGAAATTGGCAGCACCCTAGTTGATGCGACCTGATTCTGAGGATTCACCAGCAGCGAAATTACAGCGCTTTGAGCCATTTTGGAAGGCGCTATATAAATACTGATTATTATTATTATTTTTGAGCTCTGAATCGGAGTTCCTTTAGTATCACTGATAAGTTGAATTTTGTACTCAGTCTCATACTCATACTCATACATCAGCAAAATATCTTAATGTAAAGACCATGGGAATAGTGGTTATAAGTAATGGTATAGAAAATGCCATAGCGATATTGATATCGGTTAATTTAGACTCATATAGATCTAAATTGATTCAGATTGTATACCTCACTGTGTAAGTGTATGGGTCGTTTTTTAAAAGTCCCCATTGAAGACATGCAATGGTAGGGTATAACCAGTGGCGTAACTAGACTTTTTCATTTGGGGGGGGGGCAAGAAGGGGCAGTGACTTGAAATGGGGGGTTTCTAAGATTTGTTGAGTCAAGAGATGCGCGCGTAGCGCGCGAAAATTTTCGACTTTACAGCTATTTTTTGGACGATTGAGCTACATTTTGGCTCTAAACAAGCTTGTACCAAAGAATATTTCATTTTGGGAAATTTTTGCGAAATTTTTCATATGTGTACTTTTGACCATATAATTCCATGATTCCTTTCGTCAAATGAAGCGACAGTGCCAATCTCAACCGACATGATGTCATTATTGGGGGGATTTGGTGTGTACTTTGTTTGTAAATTTCATTTACAGCCGTACTTGATTTCATTTGGGGGGGGGGGGCAAGCGGGGGGGGGGGGGGCAAGGGTTCCAAGTGGGGGAGCTCCCGCCCCCCCCCCCCCCCCCCCTGCCCCCCCGCTGGTTACGCCACTGGGTATAACTCTTATCAGTGTCACTGCACAGGTAAATTAGACTCTATGCTATAAAGTTGATTCGCAGACATTGGCCGATTGACCATTTCAGTCAGAGGTAACAGAAGCAAAAGAGGGGGAGGCACTCGAATTTTAATCGTAATATGCATGGATAATACCTTGTCATCATCAGTGCCTGTACTATTGTGACGTATTCACCACTATGTAAAGATAGGGTGAACAACTATTATTAAACCTAGTGATTGGGAACTTGCGGCAAAATGATCTGCATTGATTTTGCCTGCAAACAGGTGTTGTCAATTGCCCGCATATTTTTGATAAAGAAGATGTGTTGTTATTCAGATAAATTGATAAAGGTATTCAGGTGGTCTCATAGCCAGAAATACATAAAGTAACGTGTATCTTGGTTGATATAACTTTTTCTCCATCTAGGCCAAATGGTTTTGTACCTGGTTTATACAAAAGATGATGATTGAATTAATTCGTGTTTTTCTCACAAATAAATATGTAGAACGGGTCTTTTTTAGTTTAATGTTTCCTTTATGTCACGTGCATAATAAAAAAGGAAAATAATAAAAAAGTGAAACTTGATTATCCACTAAATTATGAATAGGTTGACACACATAACTTTTTAAAAAAACAACTATATAAGGTCGATGATGGTCGATTTTTATTATTGTGGTGACCGCTTCCAAAGGGATAACATATTTCAAGCTGTTGGATTAAGTATTTGGTTGCCGTGATTTGTAAAGCTACATGATCAGCTATATTCACTAAAGCCACACTATCATGAATAGCATTTGATTATGGAACGCAAATAATAACATCTAAAAAAGTACCGCTGTTTCATCATTGGTCAAAATGGGTTCCTCTAACGCCCAATGGACGAGGTCCAAAATTGAAACCAATACGCCAGAGTTTATGAATCTACTATAACATCCTGGCTAACATATCATGGTTAATGCGTGTTGACAGTTGGCCACTGGCAAGCCGTAGATAAGGTAAGTATCACAATGTTGCGGCCAATTATCCCTATCGACAACCTACGTTTTGTATATTAATCTGAACACACCACAATTGACAGTTTTAAATAATTACTTCACCCCGTCACACACTTTTACAACTCGCTTCGAATTTGTAAACACGCGCCAATTAACTAACAAAAGGCCATGTGTTTTGAAGTCATCACCCAAAAAGGGTGGTGGTGTTGCATTTTTGGTGACGAATCATCCATCTCTCTCTAGTAACTCAACAACTAAGGGACCGTTCATTATTTATGGTGGAGGGGGGGTTGGGACAAATCCGAGACTCGTATGTTAAAATTACCTAACCCCCCTACAGCTGAAACTGAAAATTACATAACCCCCCCTGCTAACCAGTAGCTTTTTACACAACCCCCCCTTCCCCCCAAAACATCAACTTGTCACATACTTAAGGGGCTGTCTTTACCTTTGGAATTTTGTTCATGGATACGTTGGCAAATTTTGTTTGTGCCCTATCTGAACGGCCAATAATTTTATGATGCCCCTTCTTTTTATTGTGTGAAATTAGTAATGGCGAGCGTAGCGAGTTGGAATTTTTTTCATATTTATATATTTTGGGTGGTTTTGTGAGTCTTTATAACCCGAACAAGTTAGAACATTCTGAGCAGAAACGTATAATCCAGTGAAACATTATTCTACTTTATTGAGCATTGGTGCAAAGCAGCGATGAGGTGAAAAGCATGCAATAAATCACATTTTTAAATCATGAAATTGGATTTTGTAACATTATACACTCTGTGGCTCTAATGCCTCGACCATTGATGATTATATAGATGTTTTTCCACCATATCGTCGATTTGCTGTCCAGAAGTCGTCTCATAGTAAAAGTTTTTGAAATCGATAGGTTTTAAGAAAATATGCGCGAAGCGCAGAAAAAAATGGCATTTACACTCCAAAATAGCCTCTAAAATCACTCCAATCACCACCATCTTTATAGTTTAAACAAATTTACACAACCCCCCCCTGTTCATGAATAAAAAGTTACATAACCCCCCCTATTTCAACATATGAAAGTTACATGACCCCCCCTATAGTTTACCCAACCCCCCCTCCACCATAAATAATGAACGGTCCCTAAATGTGGTAGAGCTATCATGGTTGAGGTGTCATTTGAAAGCCGATTTATCTAGCTACAATATGTGAATAAATCAGGTATTTCTATAACTGATTGGCTGAGATATGATTGATTATATTGTGAAAGTCAGGGGTGGTGGCGGTGGCGGCGGTGGCGGTGGCGTTGTGTACAATCTCTATGGGGAATATAAAAAACGTTCCCAATTCTACGTGCAATTAACCATAACTCCTCATCCCTGTATGGTACAAATATGATTTTGCTCTCATTTTATAGATTATTGTATACTCTATAAGATTCTGTTTCAAGAAACGTGACAACTATTATGTAATAATTGTAATCATGAATCGATTGCATTGTCCTTGGCTTTCTCCCTATTCGATACACAGGGAACTTGCCCTAATTCATCGGTTTTACATACATGACTATATCAACAAAAGTATTCAACCGATGATAGCAAGATTATACATTTTTGGAAAGCTCTCAAATAGGGGAATTCAAAAATGCCGTTTAAATCAGGATAGGGTGCATACCCCCCCCCAAAAAAAAATACTTGTAAACTCTAATAAATATGAAAATTAAACGTTTGTGCTCATTTACTTCCCGATATAGTATATTTCAACAAGTTACCATTGACAACCATTTTTTTCTGATGGGTAATTGCATGAGGAACTAATATGCACAGTAAAATTATGATTGGGATCGGTATGAAATTATTATTGAGCTTTAATCAAAATATGAAAAAAATCGATATATTTTGAACATTCTTAATCACAATAGGTCCTGTTCAAATTCCAGTAGTTTATTTGGATTCCTTGTGAGATTACTGTTCAGAAAATATATACTTTTTATGGGGTAGAACAAGTAGTTATTGCGATATGCTAATTCGAATCTCAGATGGTGTAAAATGTAAAAATCTGGAAGGGTGGCGAGTTCAAAACACATGGCCAAAACCTATTGGAGTATCAATTATTCTCCCTGTTAAAATCTCAAGCTTTGTCTGACATCAATCTCAAGTAGGAAGGGGTGTGTCCGTGGTGTGTTAACAAGTAGAATTAGTAGAGTCATTATCTTGGATTCCGTGACCAATTTCTTGATACCTTAGTTTCTTAGTGAATTTGTCAACTAGAACCATTTTAAGAGAAAATGAGCTCCCATGCACCTCTCAAAAGTGACGGGAACGTTCTTTTATAGCTCAAATTTCAAAATGGCCGCCATACAGGGGCCCAACAATTCAAATGGCTTTAATTAAGCTAAAAAGCACACCAACTTGTTCGACTGAGCACAAGGATTCCGAAAAAGTATAGTTTGCCCTACTTCCGATGTTTGGTTAACGAGTTATCGGGTGAAACGTAAAAAGGTCGTTGACCTTTGCATATGGGGTCAAAATTTAAACTTGCTCCGATTTTGAAAAACAATATCTCAAATTGTTCGTCTGATTGCAAGAATTCCAGAAATTATAGTTTTTACCACCTAGAGTGTCTGTTGTAGCTTATAAAGGGGTCAAAAGGTCAGATTATATATAGGGCAGTGTACCTTGACCTTTTGACCTACACAAAATATTCCCGGTGGTAAAAAAATTCCTCTCCTCATAATATTACCTACATTGGCAATGTTTTTAAAATATTAATTGTTAGCTCAATTTAATGGACATTAATGTATGCGATTTTATATAGCATTAATGTTATGATTTCACGGAAAGCTTTATAAAGATATTGAAACGTTTGAGACACCCTCTACCATTTTATTAACGACTCTAGTTAATGAAATATCTATAATTATTAAATATTAAAGGAGTAGGTCCACTTCAACCAGTTCACCGTGGGTGAACTAGCTTACACCTGTTCACCTTGAGGTATTCCCAAAGGATCTGACTGGTAAGAGTGGACTTAACACGTGCTGCACATTCTTCACATCCCATTCAAGTAGCTTATCGTCAGCTTAATAAAATAATTGCCTAAGTCATTTTTACTAGTTATGAGATAAATCAAAAAACCAATCTAGTTTTGTTACTTTGTTACTTTTTTCGCTGTGTATAACAGATCGTAACATGAATAATGCAACACGTCACGTCACGACACAACGTTCAGTCATGTAGAAGATTAGTCGCCGATTTTAACATGTCAAGTTGGCTTGCATCTTCTCTCCCGCTTGAAGCAGACTCATTGTCGTCCCCTTTCCAACTACACAAACCCACTCATGATGCGCGCCAACTCATCGGCTACCGCTTCCAAAGCACTCATGTGTCTATGCCGAGTCGCCGACCTTCCCGATTAAAAAAACCCGCCACGATTTTTTTAGGCTGCGAGAAAAAAATCGTGGCGAGTTTGTCAAATTTGCCACGTGCTCCCGATTACACAAGACTGCAGAAGAATTCACAGGACAGTCCCAGACTTTGCCGAAACTACACATGCAAAAAAGAAAATTGCTCACGATTTTCGAATAATGGCCAATCGTGACCAGTCTTGAACAGTCTGGAAGTGGTTTTCTAGCAAATAATCGGCTGTGTGACTGAACCTTATACTTTATCACATTTTTGCTACGGTAAATAACATAGCCCGCGGGATAGGAGACGCCCGCTGGATAGGAGACGCCCGCGACACCAACCTGGTTCCTCTATGCGATGTGCCATTATTCGAGCCAATCGGGCCTGAAAATAAAATCCCGGGTTGCGTCACCTTTAGGCAATCTCTGACACATGCTTAAACTGGAGTTCGCGAAGCACATTCGTAAACACGTAATAGTGTTACTCTAGCGGCTGTGTAAGAGATTATTGTGTACGAAAAAAGCGATCGTATTTATGTGTCCATTTTCCGGACGTATGCTTGTACCTATGCGACCATGAAAGACAGAAAATGTCACGTATACAGAAATGTAGGTATATCTCCAAAGAAAATATTTTGGCTAAAGACCATGTCGAGGCTTACTCGTAAAGCTACAATTTTAGTTCGAACGGTGGATAATCGTAGAACAAGAAAACCGCCATTTTGAAATATTGTCTGCAACTAATTTACGCGATTGCGCAGTAGTTCACATTTGCGGCATATTTGCTCCATTGACGCAAAGCACTAAGGGATAATGAAAACGGACAACATTTAAATGCAAATTTAAATAGGTGTACCATGCTCAATTCAAAAATATTCGTAGAGGGCGTCCACTTTAGCATGGTAATGGCGGCACCCATGGGTGAACGAGTACCGCAGTATTGGTGGCTTCGAGATTAAATCATAATTGTACTCGGTTATAACCCAGATAATCAAAATGTGTTGAATGTAATGCTTGATGGAATGATTAGTCTGGCTTTGTTTACTTTGTACATGAAGATAGCTTCATGCTTTGTATAGATCCAGAGTCCAGACTTATCAAGATCACTGATAATAAAAACGTTTGTCAACCCCGGTTGTCAACTCACCCGCGACCCAGGTACAGAGCCAACCCACGACCAGGGTACAAGACAGATGATGCACGTGTGCTAGACCTTAAGGCTAGACTAGGTATTGTTTCTTGTCTTATCTCTATCTCTGGCTGCACGCGAGGGTTCCCTCTACATTATACCTACCAACATTACGTTGGTAAGGGCCATCGTCGAGGCTCTATAGATAGAGTTAGTACCGTTGATGATCGTGAGCCATCTATCATCAAAGCTGATGATAATGGGTGGTACATGCTGTTCGCTGGTAGAGTCACGTTTTGTCCATTTGCAACTTCTTGATATTCGTATGTGATATTACTTATGTCGTATAGATGAATGAAGAAAAAAGAACGGAAAGGAAAAAAAAAAGAAAAAAAGAAAAAAAAAGAAACAGATTTGGACTTTCAACTGAACCCCCCTGCATTTGTGATTCCAATAATGATTATCTGCTTATAGGATACGTCAATGTATTATTAAAAATACTTCTTATATTCGTGGATAATATAGAGGAAAATATGTTTTTTCTGCTGAAATCGAATTACCTAACATTTAGTAGGTAAAAAAAAGAAGTCATTGGTCATTCCAGTCCTCCTATATCCGACATTGAATGCCTCATGACATTGAATGCCTCATGAACCATGTCCTAACCAAGAACAATTTCACTTTCATGGACAGGACCTACTTGCAGGTACATGGCACGCACAGCTATGGGTACTAGGCTGGCTCCTTCATGGGCCTGTCTTTTTATGTCTCGGCTGGACGAACAATTGCTAGCTGAAGCTGCCTGTCGACCTTGGATTTGGTGGCGGTACATCGACGACGTATTCCTCATCTGGACCAGTGATAAAAGTATTCGCCTCCCATTCATTGATCACATGATCTCAGTGGCGTACCCAGCTTTTGGAAACTGGGGGGTGGGGGGGGGGGGGGGGGGGGAGCACGACCATATATTGAAAGGCATGATATACCGACAACATTTTTTACAGACTCCAAAAATAAATCGTAAAAATTGCACATTCCCCCCGTCAGCAGCCGAAATCTTGATACGTGGGGGGGGGGGGGGGGGGGGGGGGGGGGGGTGGTGTTTACCGACGGGTTATTCCAGGGGGGGGGGCAGAAAGCAGAGAATGATATATACTGTCTACAGATCTCTTCATCAAGCGCAGAGATACAGGCTGTCCCAAAATGATTAGTACCCATCGATGCCCAAAGTTCATTCATTTTTGTCATCATCAAAAACGATGGGATTAGGTCTATTGTTTTTACATCATCTATGCCATACTGTACTTTTTTATTAGAATTTTAGATCATGAATATCGGATTTATCAAACTCAAGATACACTCTATTTTGTAAAACATGGTGATTTCACCTTTTTGACAAAGTGCTAAAAAATGTGTGTGCTATTACAGCTTGTTTGAAAGAAACTTGAGTATTCTCATAATCTCTTGTCTACTTAATATAACCTTGTGTGTCTTTCTGTTGTAACTGTTATTTTGTTATGGGTGTTCAAATCATAAATAATTCTTCTCCTTAATTCAATTTAACGGGTAAAAGAAGTTTGTCACATTTGAGTGACCCCATGCATTGTTTTATTTGAAAAGTGTTTAGGGACTTCTAAATGAAGTGGTATTTGGTGAATCACCAGTGGTTTAGATTTCATTTTCACATTGGAGAATGGTTTTCGTGAGGTTAAACACTAAGGGAATATATAATTTTTACTAAGTTTGTATGAAATTGCATCCCCAATATAAAAAGAAGTCTAAGCCACTGCTAATTACCCTTGACTACATCTTTACCTGTTTAAATGTCCCTCAAATTTAGCCTCAAAACTAGCTCATTATAGAAACAAAGTTTGAGGTCGCTCATGCGTGACGATCAATTTTTATTCTTCAAATTGAATTAAAATGAAGAAGTATTAATGGTTTGAACAACAATATGATACAACAGCAGTTTAAAATAGAAAGGAACCAAAGATATTAACAGACAAGATAATAAAAGAATGTATTAGTTTCTTTCAAACATGCTGTTTAAAAACACATTTTTTTGCACTTTGCCAAAAAGGTGAAATCTCCATGTCTTACACAATGGAGTGTAACTTCAAATAAGTCCGATATTCATGATCTAAATGGCTACAGTATAGCAAATATGATAGAAAAACAACGGATTTAATTTCATTGATTTTGATGATGAAAACAATTATTGAACTTTGGGTATCGATGTGTACTAATCATTTTGGGACAGCCTGTACGCACCAGTACCTTCATGCTTCAAGCTGCCACCCTCGCCATTGTAAGACTGGCATAGCATATAGTCAGGCTATCTGTCTCCGACGTATTTGCTCTAACGAATCTAGATTCTTATATCATGCACAGAATTTGAAGAAGCATCTGGTTGCCAGAGGTCACAGTTCCACCAAAGTCCACAAGCCATCAAGAAAGCCCACTCTCTCCCAGTCCTTGAGGAGAAGTCTAGAAACCAAGACCCCACCCCTAAGATTCCACTTGTTACCACATGTCATCCAAACCTCCCTCCTCTACGTCACATCACCAACACTAACCACCACATTCTCCACACATCAGACCATCTTCGTCGTGCAGTTCCTGACGTACCCGTCTTGGCCTACAGACTAGACGCCCTCGCAACCTACGAGATATGTTAATACGTGCTACCATTCCCCCATTAACTGACGATTCTCTCCCTACGCAGCATGGCACTTCTAAGTGCGAATCAACCAACAGGGGCGTCGTTTGCCGGGAACACATCAAGGGAGGCGATTCCTTCTCCAGTCACACCACCCATGCCACCTACAAGACGAAGGGTCACATCACTTGTACCACATCTAATGTCATTTACCTCTTATCATGTATATAGAATGTGTGGAGAACAGTATGTTGGTGAGACCAAAAATTCACTGAAGAAGCGCTTCTATGGACACAGGTCGATGGTCAACACCAACAAGCCACCTGTCGGTCGGACACCACTTTAACCTTTCCAACCACACCATGTCTGATATGATCTTACAGGGCATTGAATCTTTAGGTACTCGTTCCGAAGTGATACGTCTCAGTAGAGAGAAGCTATGGATGAAGCGTCTTCTAAACATCCAGGAAGGGAATGATTAGCCCCCCCCTCCTCCATATGTATCTGATTAACTTATCACTTGAATTTGTTTCCCATTTGTTTTTCTTCACTTTATTTTTATTTATTTTTACTTCTTGTTATTGTGATACTTTGTTTTCATTTTCGTCATTGTCTCCAATGTACAGTAATTTTCATTACTCGTTCCAGTGCATTTCCATCATTTGTTACTATATAGGCCTAAACCTATTCCCACTCTGTTGTGTCTTGGTTTTTTTTATGTATTCCCTCAGTCATTTTATATTTCCATCCCACACTTACTTTTATTATTTATTTTTAGTCATCACCATTATTGATTTTACTCACCATTGTTATGTTTTAAATCCCATTCGCCTTTTACTTTTTATCTCTCCTTTATGTCATCCTTTTGTAATATTATCCACTCAATCAATCAGCTGTCAAGTTTGATATACCTTCCACTATTCATCCATCTGTCACTTTGTCCCCATTGTGTTACATTATCCCTTGGCATTTCCTTCCTATTGTTCCCCTGTCTATATATATGTTGTGCATGTTGTATTCTGTCATTTTACCTTCGATACAGATTCTGTTAGAATCGAAACGTCAGGTCCTCTTATATTTATTACATTTACTTACACGGGCTATTTTTGTGGATAAGCAGTTTGCATTCAGCTTTTACATTATATTTAGTAGGTATATTATTGTTGATTTTGTTGATTATGTTTAAATTAGCGGGTCCTCGCTAGCTTGATAACAACTAATCTTAATCAATTAATTTTAATATCCCATTTTTCTGAAAACGTTTTGAAGTGTTGACATAACAAATTTTTGCCAAAGTGCTTTGGTTTTCTGTAGGTATACCGCATTGCATCGTGGAATTTGTGACTATCATTTATTGAGTGTCGGTACTCGGTGGACCAAGAGGTTTTTTGTTTTTTTACTAAAAAAACCCAATTTCACGCACGAACTCATAAACGAAACTTTTTTTACAAAAAAAAGAACCAAATCTAAACTGTTCTACAGTTATAATAGTGTAATCAGGTTTCTTTATGCGCAAATCTCATACGTTTTTGTCATAATTCATCTTTGATATAGGAAACGCCGGGTAGATAATAAACACTCCGCAATGCTTAAAGGCCACAAACAAATCCACACTGTTCTACTAGCTCGACCTACCCATTTTTCTCAAATTGTCCATGTTTTGTTTTATTTGGTGAAAATTAATGAACATAATTAAAGTGTAATACTAGGCCCCTCTCATGTATCCGTGTTAGCTGGGCGGCCCCTTACCATGTGAAATATGTGTGCGAATGGCGGCACACACGGTGGGCCGTTTCCCGTCCGTTGAACACGTTCAGGGGATTTTGCCGGCCACCGGAATTTTTGAGCATGTTCAAAACTCAAGGCGGGTGAGTAAAAGTGGCGGCGAACGAGTGAGAGCCCAGTATGACGACGGTATAAGGACGGCGCACCCGTTTCGCGCCCGTTCGCAGGGCGGTGATGAACGGTGGTGGACGTAGACTATCTCAGCGATGGGCTGCGAATGGGCGCATGCCAACTGGTTAACCGTTCGCAGAACGGACACTCACAAAAAGTGAACAAGGCAAAAAACAAAAACTAAAAACCAAAACATGTTTAGCGTCTGGACTATTTCAAAAAAAGAAAGCCTTAGGAGGCCCTTCAAGGCGGTTCGGCCGGTACCCAGGCGTTCCGACCGGTGCGGACCCGGTAGAGAGGTGGTATGCATACGGTGAGAACGGTAAGCTAGAACTGTATGAGGCCGGTGAGCCCGGTATCAGGCCGGTGATAACCCGGTACAGACTCGGTGTAGAACGGTATCGACCGAGGACACGTTGAGGAGGTGTTATGCACCCGGTGAGAACGGTCAGCTACAAATGTATGAGGACTGTGAGCCTGGTACCCGGCCGGTGAGGACCCAGTATATAACGGTATGGACCCGATGACCACAACAAAAAATCAATGCGTCCGTTGACATTTTTTTACTAATTGTTTGGACTCTGTTCTTTTTTTATTAGACGGTAAGGTGGCCGCCTACCACCTTCGCCCTGCGAACAGGTGCGCCGTCTTTATACCGCCCTCAAACCGGGCTCTCACCGTTCGCCGCCGCTTTTACTCACCCGGCAGGAGTTTTGAGCATGCTTATAATTCCTGCCGGGCGTGGATGGCCGGCAATGTCCCCGACAACGTGCTCAACAGACGGGAAACGGCCCACCGTGTGTCCTCATCGTGTACCACCGTCTGCACCAATTTGTCACACGGTAAGGGTTCGGCCAGGTTACACGGATACATGTGAGTAATACAGAGATTCCCGGAATTTAAGTGAAGCGGCGAGATTGAGCGCTCAGCTTATAAAAGGCGTTTGGTGACGTTATCAAGGCGGTTCGGCCGGTACCCAGGCGTTCTGGCCGGTAAGGATCTGGTGACAAAAACAAAATCGCTGCGGCCGTTGACATTTTTTGCTGATTGTTCACCGTGTTGGACTCTGTTATTTTTCTATAAGACGGTAAAGGGCCGCCCAGCTCATGATACATGTGAGGGGCCCATAACGGCGAAAAGAAAAACTATAAACGCATGGGCGGCCTTTATAATTGATAAAAATTGACATAACAATGATGTTACATTAATCCACCATCAAGTTTAAAAAATAGAAAAATAAAAGGATAACAAGGAATATTCGAAAATCGAACCCGTGATTTCCGATTGCCAACGACATGGCCAACCTATGCACGCCACAGAGATCCACGACTATAATTGTGATAGTTTTATTATTTAAACATATCCATTTATTTATAACGAACGGATTTTTATTGTGCCATTTTTGCCAAATGTGTTTTTTTCTCTCGCACAAAATGTGTTTGTAATGTGATTATACTCCTTATTTTTAAAAGAACGGTCATTTTTTTGACATTTTCGAACACAAAAAATGGCGTCATTTATACGGTAAACGCCAGCAGTGGTGTCCGTGTGGGCACGCACAGATGATGCCGGCAGGCTAAGCAAATCCAGCGGCAAGACCCCGCATATAAAACAAAAGTGCTCCTAATGGGGCTCGAACTCACAAACTTTCGCTCCCCCATGTCAACGTTCTATCCACTAGACCAACCGTGCTAATTTAACAAAATGTTTGCAAATAATTTATTAATATCTAATTTTATTAATTGGACCGGGGTCATGGGTTAATGCACTGTGTTAAATTCTACATTCCCGGCCGCCACTCTGTTCAAAGGCACAAAAACAAAAGTACCCCACCCCCTATGTACTATAGACGTTATTCGTAATAGGCGCACTAACCGTCAAAAGAGGGCCGTGCTATCCAACTGAGCATGATCCGAGCAATTAGTGCTTCGAAAACGAGGCTAGTTAAGTAGTCGAGACGAGAGTGATGTAGTTTTTTTTTAATGTGGTGAACTTTGCACTAATCATAAAAATTCGTCATACTTCTGAGCTGTTCAATATTTGACCTTATTACATTCGTGAAATAAACTTGAACGTATAAACTATCCATTCCACTAGTTTGAAATGAAATGTTTGCTGGTAACCGACACTATCTAGAAAATGTATAAAGTTCACAGTTCATTATATTGCAGTAAAAGTACGAGATTGTATGTTTATCGGCGTGACATCGAGTATGTCTCCCTCTTTAGTTTGATATCGCCAATTACGAATAACGTCTATTATCCCCATAAATCACGTCAAAACACATGTGAAATATTTTTAAATGGTCATTTTTGTACTCATGCGACATGTACAATCTGAACTTTTCTTTACCTTTTACACACGGTGCCTGCTTCAGCTACACTAACTGCCTGACTACATGGAAGCTAAACTTTTTTTAATGCATGGTTACGCAGGAAAAAGATTTCGGTAAAATTTTGCTTGAGTTTTAGGTCAATTTTTTGTTTCTTTCTCAGGAAAAAATATTTAAATCCGTACAACTTCTTTTTGACTCACCCTGTATACCTTACTCCAAAAACGTATTTCATTTTATGAACGTAATTGCATACAATTTGACTTGTTTATTAGAGACCTTTACCCTTCATAGATATTTACCACAACTTCACACGCCATTAAGGCGTATCCCTTGTCCTATTATATGTTCCAAAACAAAACTTTTATTCGGATAGTTAAAAAGATGTTCCCTAGCAACAATGAACGTGTGATTCAATGCACTCGTTTCAAATGGCTATTTTACGCAACCTGACTTATACATGTTGGGTGGACCGGGACGCGTACGTCATTGACATCGTGATAAGTTTAGCGAATGTTTCATTGCTGATATAGTCTGCTTCGTATACCGTGTAGTTTACTGTCACACAATCGACAGTGGCGTATCCAGGATGGGGGGGGGGGGGGGGGGGGGGGGGGGGGGGGGGCAGCAGGCCATGGCCCTCCCCATTGAACAATAAGTTTAAAAAAAGGAGGAAGAGGAGAAGGAAGAAGAGGATTAGAAGGAGAAAGAGAAGGAGGTAGGGGAGGAGGAAGGGTAGGGACATATGCGGCGCAAATGGGGGGAGGGGGGTGTACGGGGTCCCCATCATTTTAATGTGAGGGACGTTAAAAATGTTATACCTTTTTAGTGTGTTAAAAATACCAATTTTTGCGCGCTTTGCACGTATTAGTTTCAGTGTTTAATTATTCAAGCTTAAAGGTATATTATGTGATCTTTCCAGGGAACGCCCTCAACATCAAAACAAAATTGAAAGAAGATTTTCTTGCAGATTTACATTTCTGATCATAAATCGTACATACATTCCAAGTTACAGGGCGATACGATTCTTAATTACTTCAAAATCATGATTTTAGAGTGAAAATAAACTGTCGGATAATCCGACAGTTTATTATTTTCACTCTAAATTCACTCTAAACCATGATTTTGAGGTAATTAGGAATCGTATCGCTCTGTAATTTGGAATGTATGCATGATTTATGATCAGAAATGTAAATCTGCAAGAAAATCTACTTTCTAAAAAAAATAATGAATAGAGGGCGCTCTCTGGAAAAGATCACATACTATGCCTTTAACTAGAGGGCTTCAGGAACGATTTTTCTGGACAATTTAAGTTCAACAACTGGGTTTTGTTGGCTCGATTTAAGCTCACTTTTTTAACAGGTTTCAACATTATAATGCCCCTCAAACCACACCAAATACTCTAAATATTATGAGGGGACGTTAAAAATCTGTACCTTTTTAGTGTTAAAAATCACAATTTTTGCGCGCTTCTTTATAGTGGACCTCAAATGATACAGGTATCTTCAATAATTATAGTAACCCGTGTTCATTAAATGCTCAACCTGGGGTTATTAAACGACTGGTTGGGTCTTCAAATGATGGCCTGGGGTTATTACGCTATCACTTTGAAGTAATTAAATGATCACTCAGGGTCGTCAAATTATCATTTAGGGTCAATATATAGTCATTTGTGTTGATCAAAGCAATATAATAATGACCCAAGCAGTCATTTCATAACCGCTGGCGATCATTTAATAAACCATGTGACTATGTATTGACCCCTAGTGATATTGTAATGTCCCTGAATGACTATTGAATGATTCAAAGTGATGGAGTAATTCCCAACAAGTCTTCACCTGTACCAAGTAACATTATATATTCTGATGACTCACCTAGTTCAAAGGATACAGCTAATGCATTTAACAAATATTTTACTTCTATAGGGGAAAAACTTGGTGAGAAGTTTGATAATGACATAAATAATAATTGACAATGTAATAGTTCATGTTCTGGGATTAACAAAGATATTAATAATACATCTATTGATACATTTTTAAATATTATGATATTACACCTGAATTTGTTTTTAATCAAATTAATAATATGAGTAATGATAAGTCAGCAGGGTAAGATCGATTAAGTGTTAGGTTGCTCAAATTAGGTGCACCCTATATTTCAAAATCTCTTGCTTTTATTTGTAATTTGTCACTGAGAAGCTCTGTTTTTCCTGATGACCGGCAAAGGGCACGGTAACACCTATTTATAAATCAGGGGATAAATCAGATGTTGGTAATTACAGGCCAATGGGGTCCATTACACTATCAGTCAGGGTCATTAAATGATCAGCTGGGGTCGTTAAATGACCACCCGGGTCATTAAATGATTACTCGGGGTCATAACATGATTTTATTTCTATTTATTTATTCGGAAAACGCTTTCAAAACAGCGGCACCCACCAACAGATGATGTATCAAATAATGTATCTTATATGTAGTTTTCTAACAGTATACTTCCTTTTAACATGATTAAAGTTAGCTTTTTTTCTCCATAAATCATGTAGTGGTAAAAGGCAGTATATTACTTTTATTGTCTTTACAAGTTGCAACCTTTTCCCAAGTGAGGATTATTGAACCAAGTTAACACAATCCATGTTAAAAGGAAGTATATCATTAGGAAAGTACATATAAGATACATCCTTTTGCCATAAAAGGGCTGAATGGAGGCCGGACTATGGCTCCAGGGGAACTATGGCTCCTTGCACACAGGTTCTCATGAAACGCAGCGTCCTTTACCTTTCTAAACTGAACATATTTTTCACTGCACGCATTAATAATTTCCTAGCTTTAGTCAAAATATTATGATATACTTGTGTATCAACCGTAGCAAGGACAATACTAGTTATGCCAACCATTTGTGATGTTTATTGGGGATTGTCAACATTCTTCCACCGTTCTATAAATCATCAGCTGAGATGAGTTTTGTGATAGAACACATCGCAATAGCGCCTTCTGTTGTTGAAGTGCTGTGTTTCGTGTAGACCCCTCCTGGCCTGGCCTGCAGCTTTTGCATGATGATGTCCAATTTAAACCATGATTGTGCTATCACATTTATATTTATAAAGAAACAACATTGGATGACTGCTCATTGAAAACCGATATAACCTCTATCGTGGTGCTGGGCAGATCATTTCTATTGTAGTGGAATCGCTTAACGAAATTACGTTTACAGACCGGATACAAGCACCAAAGCTTGCACGAATCTTCATTACGTCAAAACAATTAATTTTGGAAGGGGTGCTCATTTGGCAGATGATTGGAACCTAAGATGGCGGCTAAAAAAATGGCGCCCACATATTACACATTAAAAGTTTAAATGCATTCAACAATATTTGATTAGTGTTAATATTGTACTAGTGTGATACAAATATGATACGATTACACTATATTGATCAAAATGACAATATGGTCGGCAAAATTCAAAATGGCGGCCGCTTGATACTTATTGTATATATCAATGATACATTTTATATAAAGAGTAACTCTTGACAAAAAGGAATGTTGTGGTGGATGTGCTTTTAATTGATAGAAGATATATGAAGATGGTAATTATCCAATATGGCCGCCAAAGAAGATATAATTGGTCGGTGATGTAAAATTTGCTTTAAAAAAGCATTATTTTGTGCCGATATTTCTTAGGATATTTGTGGTTCACCCACCTAATCATACGCAAAATAAATGCAAACAGTTATCAATTAACTGGCTAGCAGTCATCAGGTCAAATAATGTTTGCCTATTTTAATACAATGAGATAGAACAATGATAGCATCCTTATTCTTGATTTCTCACTATTTGGCACATTTACATTTACAAATGCCAGTGCTTTCATGATTTGTAAGACCTGCTGGTGCATATTGAACAGTGGGGATAGTTAACCAAACCGGATTCCAAACACCGTTTGTCTGTTTCCATCCAAAACTTCCTGGAGTTGTGCGTGTTGTCTTGTCCGGTTATTTGTAGCCCATTACCCATTTGATATATGTCCCGATTTGAATATTGAAGAAGTGCATTCCGCAATCAAAATGAACTTTGTTGGTAACTATATCTGTTGTATTATGAAATGTGAGAATGAGCTTTACCATAAAGTGTGCTTAACTGTAATATCTATCCGGGATTGCTAAAGTAGTGACAAACCTTGGTTTTCAAGGAGCAAAAAATCAATGCATACATTTTGACTATCAAGGGGATAGTAAAAAATCGAGGCCCGGCCTCTGTCCACCCAGATGAATCTAATGGATCTCGTATAGTTCTCCTTAAGTGCCATCTCTATGTACAGTCCACGAAGAATACAATTCACTGTCGTTCTTCAATCTGCCAAATTGTTTGGGTATGATTTTGTCATTTGGCATTCTAGTACCGCAACAGACGGAACTTTATGAGCAACTGTACATTCGCTTAGTTGTCTGGTAGATTGAGCTATTTGTCACTGGTTTCCTGTGTGAATGTTCGAAGTAGTGGCCTCATATTATTGCAAAATTTAGTCTTGGTGGGAAATTAGAAACACTTAAGCTATGATTCCGTTAGGGCCTGTTACTCAAAATTATTTCCATGGAGCAGCTCGTCCAGTAATGAATTTGAGCTAGCAGGTAACGAATCATATTAATTATCATATTTATGGGTTGAAAATAGAAAGTTTCACACTGTATTTCAAAACACATTACATTAAAGCATTAGTGTTATTCATTGTAGCGCGGCCATTTTGGATAGCGGCCATATTTTAATCTTGTGGTTGTATGTACATACAGGGGCGTACCGCGGCATGTGAGCCAGGGGGGGCAAAAATATAATGTCGACGACGTCCCGATGGTAAATTTTCGTAAAAGGTTGCCCCAATTTTTTTCCCAGTCAGTCACCTCGTGAATTTCACGTAAGTGTGGGGGGGGGGGGGGGGGGGGGGGGAGGGGGGGGGGGGGTAGGGTCAAAAAAATTCGCACGGTCACAACTTTTCGCACGGTCACAAATTTTCGCACGGTCACAACATTTCGCAGCCCAAAAAGCACAACAATCAACAAATAATGCTCAATCCTTAGTGTTTTCGGCCTAGGCACTATTTTTTTTCCTTATGCGAATTTTTAGCGACCCGGTGCGACGAATTTAGCGTCCCGATATTTGGAGCCAGGGGGGGCAACTTGCCCCCCCTGCCACCCCGGTCGGTACGCCCCTGTGTACATAGCCTTATCTAGTATATATAAACATAAAATAAACTACCGTACGTTATTAATTTGGGAGTTTAAAAACGTATAAAATCTTTGTATCAATAGCCGCCATGTTGGATTCAAAAATTAACTTTTGATAACCAACAAAGCATATCCGTATAGGATAATTCCACTGGTATAATACATCCTTCTAGTATTTAGACTGTGATTTACAACATTGTATTGTCTTTTGCAACACGTCATTTTATGGGAGCAGCCATCTTGGATTATGATAAATTCTGACATGAGCACCCCTTCTTGAATCACATGTCATAACCTAAAGAAGAATATATCATCATGGTTTGCTTGTATCCGACAAGTTAACGTAATGGCCAAAATTGCCCTTAAGCGATTCCACTATTGTGCATTCACAGACTTTGGCCGATTTACCATTTCAGTCTAAGAACTATCTTCCAATTGAGAGGCAGTGATTTGACATCTTAATCTGATGATCATTGGCACATATGGTTCTATGCTTCCTTGTGAGCTTTTTCAGAATCCAAAATTACCGTTTTTTATTTTAAATGACGATAGATCTTCTACAGTGGGTCTGGGCTTGGATGTCAACATGCAATGATTGGTTTTCGGCTTTCCATGCAAAGTACAAACAATTATGTTCAGCAATCTTTAAAGGTGGATGATCCGATCACTTTAAGCTTTTTTTGCCCATCAACATATTTTGATATCAGAAGAAACTCAATATATTTCTCATTATTTCTGTAAGATATGTTCCATTTAAAATGTTTATAGACCAAAATGCAGCGAATTACTGCCAAAGGTGGTTAACCATCCGGCAAATTTCATGTCTGTATGTGCTTCTAAAATATGAACTATTGTAGGTATGCAACACAGACTTTGGAATACGACTCTTTTAATGATGACCCTTCCAGTGACTGCACCAGCCTCATAATATTTATATATATATTTTGGGGGGGGGGGGGGGGCAAATGGGGGGATTGCAATCCTTTTTTTAGGGGGGAAAAATGATGCACATGAAGCGCGCAATTTTTTGGTGCCTTTTAACGCTTAAATGGTCAAATTTGGTCTAATACTAACTAATTTGGTGTGAAAATGCGCGCTTATTATTAATACAATCGTCATTCAGTGTTTAAATGAACATTTGCCATACAATCAATAACAATCTTAAATATACCTACTAAATGTTAATGGTTAGTTCAATTTGAGCAGGAAACAAATTTTCATCAATTATCCATGAAAACCAACGAATGTTTTAATACTATATATTTTAAGCAGAATATTGACAGTGGCGGCGACAGCAGAATGAATCTCTTTTTTGGGGGGAAATACGTTTTTGTAAGGGAAGAAAAGAAGATGCGTGCAAAGCGCGAAAATTATTTTGGCTATTTACAGTAAAATTGTCAAATGTGGTCTAATTCTTAATAATTTGGTATGAAAATGCGCGCTTGCGGGCAAATTTTAGCCGTTTTTTGCTAAAATTGACAAATTTGGTCTAGTTTAACCTAATTTGGTATGAAAATTCGCTCGAAGCGCGCAAAAAATTGCCATTTTATGCTAAAACTGTCAAATGTTATCTTATCAAATGTTGGTGACGCAGTGGGCACTTGCTAGGACGGGAGAGGGTCCCCATGTTCGCCCTGAGCTCCAGTGCACCACTTAGTTTAGGGAATGCACAAAACAAGTACGGAAGTTCGGCGTTTTGACCAGCGCTGTAATGACTCAGTAGTGTGTCGCCGTGGGAGTAAGGCGATCGACGTGAGCGTCCTGTTGATGTAGCAAGGATGTATACACTACTTCTTGAGGTGGCAGCAGCTACTTCAGATCGCATCAAGAACTTAATCGTTGTCTGTAGGACAGGTGGAGGTGGAGCAGACTGCATTCCTCTTCCCCTCCCTCTGAATCCTTCCATTTTGATTTTACCATGTTTTCTATGTTGTTCACTAGTCAAGCCCCGAAAACAAGACTGAGCACGTAGGAGGCTCTGTTTATACGCCCTTCGGAGGGTCAATGGACGGTTATATGGGCGATCCTAAATGGAACTGTATGAGATTGCTATCTTCAGTAGATAGCATAACAATGATACCATTAGCTAATTGGAATGTTTGCATCGTTTCGATATTGCTATCTTATAGATAGCAAACACTTTTGTTTTCGTATTATAAAGAGCAGATGTGAACAATAGCCCAACAGACAATAACAAGGTTAATTAATAAACTGAGTGATTAGAAATCAAACTGGTAAGGTAACACCTCTCTACACAGAGCTCTTATGGGGCTATCATTTTGTTCACTGTAACTCTGAGAACATGCATATCACACATGCAACAAGAACACAAATGGGCAGAGGTTAGAAATGCCAATAAAAGTGACAAATATAAAAGTGGAAATCTCAGTAAAAAGTTTAAATTTGCTTCAGCGAAAAAACAAAAGCACCGCACGCCGTTGAATTCAGCCGCTGCGTAACATTTAACATTACGCAATGCAGGGAAGACGCAGCTGTTTGCGGGCTGGCTTCAAAAAATGTTCCATACGCGCGGGGAGTACTGGCCCCTGCGGTTGATACTAAGTTGGCTTTATCGCAGCAGAGTGAGAACAAGCACCGCGCTCTGTCAGGCGCTCAAGGGCGACCGTGGAGACCCTCTTCCGTCCTATCCCGTGTCCACTGCGTCACTAAGCGGTTCTTAGATAGGCCCTACCTTAAATTCGTGTGGCTTGGCGCTTTGATGCTAGAGCAGGGCCTGATCGCCGTAGGTGTGACTGTTCTATAAACAACACAGTGGACAATGGGTAAACAATGGGAACCAGTATAGACATTGGTGACAGAAATCAGTGGTGTAACTATAATATAGTTTAGTCAGTTCCCAATTGGCGAAACTGTTTGTTTGTTTGTTTGTTCACAGCAGCAAATGCTGGCATGGCGCGTATGTCATAATCGCGCTTACGCGTGGATTACTTTTTGCGTGCGGAGAGATAAAAACCGAATATTCCTCATCAAGTTGGAACTGATTGAACTATAGGGTATTCAATTGTTTTATTTGTTCGTGGGGGGGGGGGGGGGATGAGAAGAGACAGGCCTGTAATCAGGGAAGAATAACCGACTATTTGTTTGTTAGCATACAAAGAGTTAGTCATTTTATTGGGGGCGGGGGGCGGGAGGGGCAGTGGGGGTGGCGGGATTCCCCCTGCCCCCTCTAGTTACACCCCTGTCGGTCATAAAATGAAAGTGAAGCATGCTAGTGAGATTCAAACAATTTGCAGGGGCGTATCTAGAGGGGGCATTTCCCCCCTGCCAGAAGTCTTGCCCCCTGATGTCCCCTCATTTAAAGACCCTAGTTACGCTGCTGGTAGTTTGAGACCAACAGAGGACGATCATTAAGTTGATATAGTCCAATTCAAGGTTAAATTATGCTTACGAGGCTAGGCAAATAACATTTTCCATCTCAAATTGAAGGAAGAAATGATTTAGTTTGAAAATATGATATGTTTTTCCATATGCAATGTATAATAATACAAATCTATATGTTCTTTCACTTGAAAACCATTCGGAATTCCAAAGTCATGGCCAAATGCGTCCAGCACAATCTGGAGCAAAGAACGCAATAAAATATCGCCATCTAGAGTTATAATTGTGAAATGTTGTATTTGTTGCGGGCAGTACAGCGGAATGAAAACATAGAGTCAGAGACGAGTACGACTTACAACTTTTTCAACAAGCAATCTTATTTCTGCACTGTCTTACAAATCATTAATGTTCTTTGTTATTTGTTGATTATTGAGTCTTCTATTTGCTATAATTAGAGATGTAAAAACGTTATATCGTAACACCAAATTCATTTCATGTAGGTCGCCATGTTTCAAATCGTCCCATCATGCTTTGCGACATAAACAAAACAAACTCGAGTGGGAAATTTAAAACCCTTCCAAAATCAAAAGACGATTTGGACATTACAGTATTCAAAATAACCAAAGATTGCCCCAGGACTTTAATAGTCACGGAAAAGTCACGGCACTAGACGGAACCTGCGTCTTGACAGAAGAACGGTATAAACTTGCTCTATGTCACAAACTTCGGCTAAAACTCAAGCTCTATGTGAAACATCCGACATAAACAAAGTATTAACATTTTCAAACTAGAAAACTCTAATAATGGAGACGCTGACAAGTACAAATGTCTGGTTGATAGTTGTGTAACATTGTGTGAAAGCCGTGAGGACCTTAAAAACACACAATTAGATTAGATATTCATGACTATAATATCTCGCATTCATATATAACTGATATGAAATTAAAAAGG
The DNA here is from genome assembly GCA_035610835.1 of Ophiura sarsii. Lineage (NCBI taxonomy): Eukaryota > Metazoa > Echinodermata > Ophiuroidea > Amphilepidida > Ophiuridae > Ophiura > Ophiura sarsii. The sequence continues at coordinate 40,547,695 of CM069451.1, read as the reverse complement.
TGGAATGACTATAAAGACTATTATAGAATATGAAAGGCATGCGTCGTTCTTAAAAAGAACAAATAAGTAGCAATTATTCAAGACTATGAATAATACCAGGTGGCTACTTGCCACCTATGAGAGAATATTCTGGAGAGGGAAAGGTTTGTGGGTCAGCATTCCTGGGCTCTAGAACTATGGGCTCCACCGGCCTCTGTTTTGTTTTAAAAGACCTGCAAATGAAATTCTAATTTATTTGGTTTTCAAAATTGGATGTATAAAATGAAAGGGCTTCATAGCAGTATAAATACAAAAATAGAATTTCGGCGTATGATTTAATGATAAAAAATAATAATAACCTTGTTAATAAAAATGAATGGCCCTGGGATTTTCAAATGTCTCTAAATTATTAAGGTTTATGAACGTTTATCTGTAATATCATACCACATTGATTAGTTCTTACTGTTTACTTCGCGAAATTGTGGCAATATACAGGGTGAGTCAAAAAGAAGTTGCACGGGAATGAATATTTGAATAAAAATAGACCAAACGAATTTGGCAAACCATTGAGGCACGTATTTAAAGCGCTACTTATTCCGCTCATATGACAAAAGGAATCATTGAAATCGATCAATTATATCAGGAGCTATGCCTGTTTTAATAAAAGAACCCCTTAGCTCCTGATATAACTGATCGATTTCAATGATTCTTTGGGTCATATAAGCGGAATAAGTTGCTCTTTGGAAACGTGCCTCATTGGTTTGTCAAATTTGTTTGGTATACTTTTAAACAAATATTCATTCTCGTACAATTTCTTTTTGACTCACCCTGTACTTTGCAAAACACGACTACGGTATTTGAGGTAATTTTTCTCTGTAATTGCCGAAGCCCTTCACTCTCTCCTCTCGAGAAGTCTAATTGCAGGTTCTGATAGGTCGGCAATAGGCTAACACCATCTGCTGAGAGGAGGGTACTACATTATCCTGTGCTGTTATGCAATCATCTCCTAGTATTGACCCTTTTATTACTTTATTCTCTGACGCGACGACAGAATAGTCAGCTAAAACGGATAATTTTCAATGAGTTTACGGCCGGTATCCGTCATTTTGAAGATTTCGCACGAATGTTTTCACAGTTCACACCGTCGTGAATTTAACGCACGCGCAGTGAAAAGACAAGATTTTGACAACATTTCAGCTGAGATACAGCGCGTATTGAGGCGCAAGCACCATACACCTTAAATGATCATATCGTAACATCTAATTTGGCAGACGTGACACTTTTTGACGTTTTTATGAAATTTTAAACCGATTTTACGACGTGACCATTTAAAAATAAAGAGCAAAATTTGGAACCATCGGTATTTTGTCCATTTGTCTATTCATGCGATCGCATTCAATTTTGAATATATATCTCAGTGTTTGCGGGCTGCAGGATATGTATATCAAGGGAACCGTTATCATGGTTATAGGGGAATGTTGTCCAACTTGTGAACTCGTTACTGTGATTTCCTTTTATTTAGAGAATAAATGATTGTTTATGCAGTGATGCGGCAGTAACTTTCCGTTCATCTATCGTGTTTGCACTGGCACAATTACTATGGCCCTACAATGGCCTACAAAATATCTGTATCTAATATAGTATAATTCTATAGACCAACTAAAACAATGTCATCACTTATCACTATATTGTCCAATCCCTTAAACTATTAGTTCAAGGTCAGGAAGTTATTTCTTCTTTGTGTTTTCTACTTCCTACCCATTCTTAGTATCTAAAAATAATATTATGTTGACAAATAAACCATGCAAACAGCAGCTGGGGAATTCCTACCAATAATCCCAATACAAATTATTTGATTTGAAAACTTGAAACTTGAAATTGAATAATCGCTTATTACTTCCTGCATACAACGGCATACAATACAACAAGTACAATAACAACTGCATTTGCTGCTAACGACATCTACGTATAATTGGTATCGGTATCACTCAGCAGGTAGCTCGCCATCATCATCCATTTTCATAGGTTGAGGCTGTGGGTTGAGGAGTCTATCGAAACTTTCAAAAATGGATGACTTCGGGGACATTGACATGGAGACGAGGTGCTCTATATTCAACGGAACCAATAAGTGTGTACGTATACTAAAGATATTAAGTCGTATATAATAATAATATTGCATTGTATTTTGTGTCCACCTGGGTAACCACTATACCATTTTCTGGTTTGCAGCCAATTTGAGAGTGTTAGTCAAGGTCAATATTAGAATTGTTCCGGTCCACAGATTTACGGAAATCGTTTGTGTTTTGGTATATGTATTGCCATGCACAATTATTACGTTATTTTATAGGTCGATCTCCATTCCTATAATTTATGTCACCCAGCCACCGCCGTATAGCTGTGTCGCCAAGTTGAAACCACTTCCACATATTTATAGATATGCCACTTGTTGATGTTTAATTAGCAGGTCGAAATCCACATATACGTCAAGGTCAACGCATAGTTTGTCCAGGCAAAAATATATAACGAATGTGACAGAAGAAAGAAATTTGAACCATTGACAATTACCGTTGAACTCAGTTGAACTAAAATATTATGATTGTAAGCAACCCTAAAAGACCTGTCTAACCACGGTTTTGACTATCTGTGGTCTAACATTGATAGCTGCTTTGGAAGTATTCACCGGGACTCTTTCCTGGATTTTCTTAGTAAGTTCATCATCCTTTGAGAGGATATTTCCATATCGCCCCGCCATATAAATGCTGCTGTGTTCCTTCTCTGTGTAACATGTATGAAGCAAATGCCCAAACAATGCTTATGTCCTTTTATATCAGAACCCATCTGAACTTTATCACTCATTTTAGTACAGTATTCTTCTAAAAAATAGATAAAAATAAATACCACTCACAACTGAACGTGTTATTGGGAATATTAATGTTATTTAGTCTTCTAGGATCTGAGCATCAGCCTAAAATATTAAGGGATCCTGTTATTTCTATCTTCCCTATATGCAACAAAATACGTATTAATTACACAGTCTATTTCATTTATTACAACTATTCTAAATCCCCTTAACCCATCCAGGTCTCGTTTTGTTTCTCCATCCAAGCTGGACCTACTAAAATACCTGTCTAGCCACAATGTTAACAAATAGGAAAATCAACACATTACAAACATATCAAAACATTAGTCATTGTTTTGATTGTTTTAGGTTTGTCATTTGCGTGGCATATCTAGAGGTGGTTGGGCCATTTGTCATTGATTGCACCGTGAAACAGCTATAGGGTCATCAACATACATGCATTATGGTACTACTAATGAACTTATGTCTATCAATCAGTGGCGTGATTACAAGGGTCGTCAATTATGGGCGCCAAGGGGTGGGGGGACGGTCAGTAGTCCCGTGAGCGATTTATTTTTTCGTACATGATTTGAGTGAAGTTCACTAAGGGGCGATATCCAAACTCTACAGTGATTTTAAAGCATTTTTCTAGCGATTTTACAACGATATTCCAACGGTATTTCGTTCTATTGTTAAAAGCATCGGAAAAAGATCGGTGATTAACTAGAAACCTCTCTACTTATCTGGCGTTAACAATATAACTATTGTAGTACTCTCGATGGCTGCATTAGTGAAGCAGACAGATCAAAGGCGCAAGGAAGGTTGTGTTATATTCTTTAAGAAATACTATTCACCGATCTTTTTCCGATGCTTTTAACAATAGAACGAAATACCGTTGGAATATCGTTGTAAAATCGCTAGAAAAATGCTTTAAAATCACTGTAGAGTTTGGATATCGCCCCTAAATAAAATTAACTGATTTCACCCAACTCATCTACGAAATAATAATTGGGGCACGTGATCAGGGGGGGGGGGGGGGGGGGGGGGGGGGGGGGGGGGAGTAAGCGACTATTTGTTGTTGTTATGATATAAAGAGTTTGTCATTTCATTTGTAGGGGGCATCTTCTGGCAGGGGAGGGCCCCTGCCCCTCTAGTTACGCCCATGTGCTACCACTCACAGTCTAGTTACGCCCTTGTGCTACCACTCACAGTCTCACACATTGTCACTGAGTATAGCACATTGATATACCAGAGAAAACACAATTTTCTACAACTTTTTTAACATTGGTGCGGTTATCGTATCGTAACTTTTTATCCACTCAATTTTTGTAGGAATGAGTGTCAAATAAGGAAGTAGCGATTTTTGCACTTGATGTATAGGACTAATCTTAGATTGTTGTTAATGAGCTGTTAGGGGGCTGTCAAGTGTCAGGAATAGCCTCAGCCGCAGGGAAGGGTTCAATAAATCTTACCATAAACATGAAATTGCTCTAAAACTGACCATATTGGGGGAAATCATAAAAAAAAAAATCATTTATCAAAATGTGTCATTCTACGTTTAGGCCTAGTAAAAAAATAAACATGTTTCCCGTCCCCGCCCGCCTCCTTTTTGGCCGCCGCCTCCTATTTTTTACTATTTACTATTTCCGAAATTTTTTTTTTTTAAATTTTAATTTTTTAGTGATTGATCCTTTGCCCATAGGAATGGTAGGTGTAATAGAAATGCTGTATCATTTCATAGCATGTTCATGCCATACATGACACAGAATTATTGACATGGCTTCTCAAATAGTACCATGGGGATCGATTTACCTAACTTCACGTAGCAATTGCTTGCAATTAGGGGACCGATACATAGGCCTACATCCTTTCGATCAATGATGTTTTGTTCCTCATTCAACCTGAAAAATGAAGAAAACATAAAGAAACAATGTGTACTTGGCTCTATATATTAGGTAAACCTTTTCATATTTGTATTCGTCTGGCAATTAGAGTGGAAAATCCTGTTTAGGAGTGTCTGCAACACAGTTAGTTGGTCACTTTCGACTTGGCGGCCATCTTGAAAAAAATAGCAAAAAATGGGAAAATAGTAAATAGTAAGACCCTCCCTCCTCCTTTTTTTAAAAAGTCCGAACGGGAAACATGTAATTTTTTTTACTATGCCTTATCGTAATCTTAATAAAATTTCCTGGGAAGGATTTTTCTTAATTTTCATATTGGACCTTCTTTTTGAATTATTGACCAAATAAGGCAAAAAATAAAACCTTTCTGAATTCCAAAAACGTAAAAATCACATTTTTGCCTAAAAACTAAACGTTGTATGTCAAAACAAAACAAAATTCTCTAGGAAAGTGTCTTTAATTGATTTTGGTGTAATTTCCGAATTGTTTACCAAAACTGAATTTGCTACGTTTGCAGCAATTTTTAAGCCAAAAAAGGTGAAATTTATACCTCAAATGGATTCTCCGACTAATTTCCTTTCCAATAATGTATATTTGTATGTACATCACAATAATAGTTCAAAAGTTACAGCGCTTGATAAATGTTTTTAGGGTTGACAGCCCCTTAACATAAACGCACCGGGCCAGGAACTTGTTTGTGTGTTAGGTGTATGTGCTGCATTACCCCACTCCACCCGTCCATGTTATGTTATCCTGATAATGTTATGGTTCAGTTCGAATGATAAATAGAAAATAACTTTGACATAATTTGACCTGACTATTCACGTTAAAGTATTATTATTACTATTATTATTATTATTATTAGGCATTGTTAACAAGCTATAACATCATGTGTCATTAAAGGAAATCCTTGCCATGGACATTTAACGCTCATATACGTAGCATACTTACTTCTCTTTCTTATCTATATTAATGACCTTTGCCTTTCTAAGTTCTCCCCCGACAGTTCCTTGGTTCTCTTCGCAGATGACACCACTCTCTACAAACCCATGACATCGACATTGATAGCTTTCAATCTGACATGGACACCATCCATCAATGGTTCACCAGCAACCACCTCACCGCCAATGCCAGCAAGACGAAGTTGATGGTGGTTTCTACCAAAAAGGATCCCTTTCCCAACCTGCAACTAAACATCAATAATCAGGCGATTGAGAGGGTGTTCTCTGTCAAATGTCTCGGCATTCATATATATTTCCAGCAATCTATCCTGGAATGTGTAACTACATCTGCAAGAAAGCGAGGAAAACCATTGGCTACATCCATAGGGCTTTCAACAGTTCTTCTCCTACTACCCGACGGATTCTTTACTTGGCCTTGGTTCGTCAAATTCTTGAGTACGGCAGCATCACTTGGCATCCTTTGAACATTACCTTGACCAACAGGCTTGAGTCAACGCAGCGGTTTGCTTCTAGAGTTATCCTCCAATCCTGGAATCTTTCCCACAAAGATCTCCTTCTGGACTCTAAACTCTCTCCCCTTTATCCCCCTTTCTGCAGACTTTCTCTCTCCAAAATGTCTTTCTATCCTTTTGCTCCCACTTTGTGGAACTATCTCCCTGATGTTGTTGTCAAGAGTACTACCTTAACATCCTTCAAGACTGCTGTTTGCCACCATCTCCTGTAGCCAGTGCCATTTGTTTCATCCGTCTGGTCCCTTTTTGTTTTTCCCTTTCATTTGTCTTGTTCCCCTTTTGGGATTTTTTTTTGTCTGTCCCTTTTTTAAATTTATTTTTGATGTTCGGGCATCCCTTTAATTTAGTGCTTGTCACTATTGGGTTTGTCCTGGCTCTTCAGCCTATTGTTATAAATAAATAAATAAATATACAGACCACATCCGTAGGTTAAAGTTTTTAAATGTGACGCGTTAAGACAAAATCGGATTTAGAAGAAGAAAGACCCCTGTATGGACGTCGCCATATTGATCGAAGCTGTGACGAAACAGTTACGGGATTTCCACATCTCTGTTTCTTGTATTGATATTTTCAATTTATGCATTGAATTCCTGCGTGATTACGTGCAGTAACCTGTCGCTGATGAGGCGGTTTTTAGTAACGATGACGTCACAATATTGGGTATGGTTATCCCATCAGTACTGTCGACACATACAACTGGGCGCGAATTTCAAATAATCACAGGTTGGGGATGTGCAGTTTTTAAATTCGTTTTGATAGATCTGTGTTCAATTAAACTGGTCAACCATATAATGCTTGGTTTTGTGAATAACACTGTTCTTCTTTAATTGCAGGATATTATTCTAGGGGTAAGGAAGGCCACCGCATCATTATCACTCATTGGATGGTAAGACAAATGGGAACCTTCGAGACCAAAGTACAGTGTGAGTCAAAAAGAAGTTGTACGGGAATGAATATATTTTCCCAAAAGAATTAAACATATTTTGACGAACCAATGAAGCACATATTCAACGAGTACAGGGTGACCAAAAAAATGTTAACAGTTTATGTATATTCATTCGCTCATATTTGAAGAAAAACAAGAATCCTGAAATTGATCATTGCCATCAAGAGTTATTGCCTAATTAAATCAATTAATCAACTTGGGAGCTGTCTACGAAATATTAAATCCTTTGAAATTATCCGTCTTAGTGAAGAACAGAGATTACCGATTCATTCAAAAGATATTTATACCCGAGGTATTCAGCCATTAAAGCAAAGAACATCTTCCACTCATCTTAAAATAATCGCTGGAATCGTCCATCGCTATAGTTAGAATAACCCATTTTGGCAACTGTATCCGGGGAATGCTTACTCCTTTAGTACTTATCCGTCTAACTGAGGGGCAAAGAGTATTCATTCATGTTCAAATTCATAAGATATGTATACAGGGACATTCAAACACAGAGATGAATCAAAGTATGGATCAAATCAACATTCAGTGATTCAAAGAATTATGTATTTTTCTCTCAAAGAACCCAATTCTACGAGATGTCAATGGAATTCTTAATGAAAAAAGGAACAGAAATATTTAAAACTCTCTCTTTTCAGAGAGAATTCTTTCACACTCGAATCCTCAAAATATTAAAATCAATATCTAAAAAAAAGGGAATACTTCCAAAATCACATTTTTGCCACTTTTTGGTCAAAATGTAAAAACTTTCAGCTTTTTTTTTTAACAAGAACAAATTTGCTACGAATACAGTCAATTTTGAGCCCAAAAAAGTGCAACGGGCCACACCCTCATAAAGTCACGCCCGTCTTGTTGCGGGCATGACCTTTCGTGTGACGGCCGCCCCTTCTACCTTGATCCTACCGCCAAGGTTTCCAATCCCCTTCTCTCATCTCTCGCCATTTCTTACTCCCGTACTCTCCTGCTCTTTGCTCCTCAATTAAAATAATATTTTTAAAGGACTTAGCATTTCGTGGACAGCTGTCAAAAAGATTTCTTTTATTAAAAACGGCATAACTCTTGATAGCAAAGATCAATTACGGTGATTAAAAAAATATATGAGCGGAAAACAAATGGTCTTTCAATATATGCTTCATTGTTTATGTGTTTAGTCTTTTTTAAAACAAATTTTCCTTCCCGTACAACTTCTTTTTGACTCGCACTGTATTGACGTTGGTGCTCATAAAAACAAACAAAAACATAATAAGTAGCCAACAACAATGGCGGCAAGAATATTTCAGCCTAGCATCTGAAGAAATACATCGGGCAACATGACACTCATACGAGCCCAATGGTTTGCACAATTTTTAAAATACATGTAAGAAAACAAACCTTTTACAATCAAATATAATGGTAGAATAGATCGATTTTGTCCTCCAAGAAAAAGAATCTTGCAAGACCTATAGCGTGAGTCAAACAAAGTTGTAAGGGAATGATTATATTTTTCTCCAAAAAGTCAAAACAAATTTGACAAACCAATGAAGCACATATTTAAAATGCATAATCTTCGGCTTATGGCTTTATATGGCTTTATACTATGCTTCATCATAGATACTTCAAATATAGATGGGGTGATATGTGACGTCATGTCGGGCATTTAGTCGGCAGTTGCCATTGTTCTTTACCAGTCGGTGTGCGCGCGCATCCTGTTTTGATTAGGACCCGTGCATAAAGACAAACCACGCCAACTCTCTGCTGAAAATATCAGCAGGGAGGTTGAGCCATAAATTCATGTAATAATGAGCTAGATGATGCAATAGTCGTTACTAAAATTAGGGGAATTAGCCTAAGTGGCAGGCCCAAAAGCATTATAAAGGGCAATAAGGTAGAGTGGACAGTATTGTGGTCATATGCTGTTCTTTCAAGCATGTATCGACAGTCCGGTCCTTTCGACCGTTGCTTTTGTTGATAAACATTGCTGTCACCTATAGTTTGGGTCAAATCATGACATGAAGCTCACGATTTCAGTGGAATTAGCAATTCGTGGACAGCACCCAGAATGTTTAACAAAAACAAAAAACAGGCACAGCTCTTGATAGCAAGGATCAATTTAAGTGATTCTTTTTTTCTTCATGTGAGCTGAAGAATATGCTCTTTGAATACGTGCTACATTGATTGGTTTGTCAAATTGGTTTGGTCTTTTTGAAGAAAAAACTACAATTCTCGGGAAATCTCTTTTTGACTCACACAAGCAACGGAGAATGAAAAACAAATGAACATTTTATACTGTTTAATGGGGAAATGAACTTTGACTTTATTAATGGATCTACATCTATGCTTGATTTATCTTTCAGTATGTTTATGATGATCGTCATCTGGCTGTTTCGAAAGTACACCTTGTTTACACAGCGATTGATTCTCTACCTAACGATAGCGGCATTCTTTTTGAGCATAGCATACTTGATGGTAAGCAGCTATTATACACCTAGCACAAAAAGTCCTGACCAGGCGATTTGATGTTGGCTAATCCAAAATCAATAATCGGAACCAAAAATCTAAAATACCTATTTAAAGGTATATTATGTGATCTTTCCAGGGAACGCCCTCAACATCGAAAAAAAAAATAGAAAGCAGATTTTCTTGCAGATTTACATTTCTGATCATAAATCATGCATACATTCCAAGTTACAGGGCGATACGATTCTTAATTACTTCAAAATCATGGTTTTAGAGTGAAAATAAACTGTCGGAATCCCGACACTTTATATTTTCCAATCTAAATTCACTCTAAAACCATGATTTTGAGGTAATTAGGAATCGTATCGCTCTGTAACTTGGAATGTATGTACGATTTATGATCGGAAATGTAAATCTGCAAGAAAATCTACTTTCTAAAAAAAAATCATGAATAGAGGGCGCCCTCTGGAAAAGATCACATAATATGCCTTTAATGGGCAATTTTGTTCTCCGTAGTTTGATACCTCATTCATTAAGATCGAATGGATACTCTTGACGTTATGATGATTTCAAGAACCACAAGTAACGACAACAAAGTTCTCAACTAGTCAGGTATAGGGATGAATGGGTAACAGGCATCGATAGGGATTCGGTACTGACGGTACACACACATTTGCAATGCGTTATCACACACTAAGCAAGGATATCCCATTGAAACCTATTTTTAGTGCAAGAATTGTTTTGGTAGTTGTCGATTAAAAATTCATAACATCAACATTATCCACTCAATTTTTATTAATGAGGTATCAAACTACGGAGAGGAAATTTGCTCAAGAAATGTTTATCTCAGATTTTCCGTATCGATTATTGATTTTGGATTAGCCAACATCTCAAAGCACCTGGTCAGAGCACTATGAAAACTCTCTCATTGCTTGCGTGGTAGATTTCGATCGCGGCAGGAGCATGCGCAGATGCGATTTTTGTGTAAGTGGTCTGTGATTTTGTCAATATTATATTTTTACTGTGATTTGTCGATCTGCATTAAATGCAAAAAGTAACAACGCCCCCGGCTGGACTCGAACCACCAACCTTTCGGTTAGCAGCCGAACGCGCTAACCAATTGCGCCACGGAGGTGATTATTACTAGACTGTTTTGGTTTGTCATGTTCACCCGTACACTTCCCCGTACACTTTCTTGCAAAGTCGGGCATCGTTTTTTCTCAAATGTTGCTTGCATATTGCCTTTGCTGTCGCCTTTAATACATGTGCTGTTACTTGAACTTGGAACCAACGTTTAATTTGAACTGTCTATTTTCAATAAAAAAATACTCCAATACGGGAAAAAAATCAGAAAAGCTCACAGACAACAAATAAGAACATCATTTTACTCGACCTAGAATTTCAATCAACGGATTTCAATCATCGGCAAAACCCGATGATGCGAGTGACGTCATTTAATGAGCTCATTAGCATAATTTATGTCCGTGAAATATACAATAGGGTTTTGGTAGTGCAGGGACTTATTGTGCTAGGTGTAGGTAAACATCACGTACAAAATGAATTATCTTAGGCCAAAAAAAATAACAAGTTTGTTTCCAGTAGCAAGCCTGACAGTCAAATGCGAAATGCGGTTTTTTATTTTCATTTTATTGGCTCAAATTCATAGTGGAGATTCACTTGAAATGGTTTTATTTAGTCAAATATGTGCATTTTTGTTACTCTTATGCTCGCTTTTGTGTGATATTCGCCGCGGATTTTTACTTTCATGTTTGCCGTATGTTGCCAATCGCCATCTGGAAATATGTTGTACACATTTCGACAAAAGATGGCGCCCTAACAATATTTGTCCCCGTTTTTTCTATTAAAAAAAATTAAATGCGCAAGAATCAAGTGTCTCAGTGAAATGAAATGCGCGCGCACTACTGGAAACAAACTTTTTTTGTTTTCTTTTTTTTGTTTGGCCTTATATGCTATAATTTAAGTTATTGTAACTTCAAAACAAGTATCAAACTGACATCATCAAAATGGAAATATCATAATCATTTGATCAGTGTTTATGGCAAAAATAACTTAATGTGAAAAACTAAGGGTGGAAAAATCAAATTGCGAAATGTCACTTAATGTAGACTGAACATTCTGAATGCAAATTATTCATCTAATGATGCAGAATAACTAGGGGAATACCCAGTGCTGTACCGACCGTGCGTAACCTGGCTCAAAATACCAGGTTGCTAGGTCTGCATAATAAAAAATAAAAACCCTTTTTTTTCTTCTTCAATTCATTTATTATAATATATTTTGTTTTACAATTTACGAATAACGTCTATTCACTTAATTATTAATCATATTACTCATTAATAATCAAAATTGTGAAAATCAACCTCGTCGTTGTCGTTTTATGGATCATGGTTTATTATTTGTGACCCCAGACGACGATGGACACGCGAAAACCTAAATTTTGAATTCGTATTGGAATAACACGTAATCGCGAATGTTGATCTAATCATTTTGAAAAATTCATCATAGGTTAGAAGAAAATTGTTCCAATCCAAAACCGTTGTGGGTGGCTTACCACCCGCAGTGTCAGTATCATTTTTTGAATTTAAACCGTTGTTAAGCGTTCGTCCCATTCACTTGATCACGTAACCTCGTTCGCATATTTTAACCTGAATACTCGTGAATACGCCCGTGTCCAGCGTCGTCTGTGTGACCCTATTGATGATGGAGCGCCACCGTTGTTTAGTTTGCGAGAGTTAAGAGGGTGCAGCTTCTTAATGTCGTCAGTTGGTCCATGGTCCAACGGAGCTTTGGTGCAGCTTCTTTAATGCTGTCAGTTGGTCCAACGAAGCTTTGGTCTAGCACGTTCAACGTTTACACGTTTCTTTGATAGCTCCTTGTAGTATCACCTTTTCTAGATATTCCTAACATTTTGCGCCAACATCACATTTCAAAAGCTGATATCTTCTTTAAAACCGCTATGCCGACTGACCATGTTTCAGCTCCATAGGTTTCAACCGGAAAGATTAATGCCTACATAATATGTACCTTCGTGGCCTTTGTAATAATTTCTTCTATACTTTCAAATGTTATCAACACAAACTACTATGTCGTTATCGACCTCCTCTTTTGTTGGTTGCTGTTTCCTTCACAGATCACGAATTTAAGAGTCCAAACTTTAATATATTAATTATTAATTAAATTAATTAAATAAACCTGGATTTCTGTATTGATTTTTTTTTTAGCAAGACGATATTCCTGATGGCGGGCTTTGCAAATTCCAAGCATTTTTCGTCACTTGGTGGCGTAAGTATGTATTGGCGTATAACCAGACGACGTTGGACACGGGCGTATTCACGAATATTCAGGTTAAAATATGCGAACGAGGTTACGTGATCAAGTGAATGGGAAGAACGCTTAACAACGGTTTAAATTCAAAAAATGATACTGACACTGCGAATGGTTAGCCAGCCACAGTGGTTTTAGAATGAAATAATTTAGTTCCAACGTGTGATGAATTTTATGGGGTCATAATCAAAATCCATTGTTACATTGAAACCGACGGAAATTCAAAATTAACGCCCGTTCGTGTCCACCGTCGTCTGCGTATACTAGTTATGAAAAGAAATTACGAACATTTGAATTATTATCTTTAGAATTCATCGTCGACGTCGTCATCTTTATCAATCTTCATCACTCATTATCATTTCTTCTTATCACAGTATGGTCAGTTCTAATGTGGGTCAGTTGTATTACGTTCAATTTGCTGATGTCTTTGGCGAGAATGGTATCAACAGAAAAATTTGAAATGTGAGTAGAACAATAAGCATTGTTTGTGTAGCACGAGAAGGAACATTTAAAAGCAAAACAAGCAACTACATCAGGGCCGTCAGGGGTGCGTTTTCACGATTTTTTACCGGGAGTAGTAGTATGACGTCAGAGTGTTAGTGCTGCAGCACGCTGACGATGCCGCGAGCGCCTCTGGCGGCGCGAAGCCAATAACGGGTGGGGTCCAGGGGCCCGCCTTAGGGCCCTGGTGGGGGTTCAGGGGGCGAAGCCCCCGAAAGCTCTGAGCATTACAGCGAATTTAGGACACAATTTTCATGTATCTTGCCATCGTTGACCCCATTTTCCATTCATAAAACAACATGTTTTATGAGTAGTTTTACTATCATTGAAATTTGAAACAAGAAAAACGCAATTTTTACCCTAAAAAAAAGGGGAAAAAAGAAGAGATTTTCAAGGGGGGTGCGTCCGCACCCAACGCACCCCCCCCCCATCTGACGGCCCTGTACATCTAAATGATAGCATTCGACAAAAATAACTCTCAGTACCGTAACAATTCAAAACAACATTGAATATGCAAATAACTATTAAATGTAACTTCAACTGCATTGTTAAATATGAAATATCAGGACAGTATTTAGCATTGTGTAGCACGAGAAGGATCATTATTGTAAAAAGCAAAATAGGCAGCTTCATCTAAATGATAGCATTCGACAAAAATTCTTCTCAGCACCGCAACCAAAACCAAATAGTTTTAAATATGCAAATAACTATTAAATGTAACAACTAATAAATATGAAATGTATGTAGAGCATTTACCTTTGTGTAGCACGAGAGTTATAATTTAAAACAACTTTATATAAATGATAGCATTCGACCAAAACCATGCAAATAACTCCCGGAAATAACTATTAAATGTAACAACTGATAAATATGAAATATGAGTACAGCGTTTAGCATTGTGTATCACGGCAACCAAGCCAAATGATAGCATTCGATAATTATAAACTCTCAGCAACCAGAACAAAAATGATTAAAAATGCAAATAGCTATTAAATGTAATATGTTAAAATGCAACACCCTATAGCATACGGGCATACTGACCAGGTAGTTTACGTTTCATTTGGTATCATATTCAAATTGCAACCCCCACAATTAAAGCAATAGTGATTTTGACCAGATTAGAAAGTCAAATTTCAATATGTACCTGTTACTATTCCTTGAATATTTAGATGAAACAAAATAAATTAATTGATAGCTATTGACTAGGCCTATTGTAAGATCATAAGGCCAAAAAACCCAAACGAGTTTGTTTCCACTAGTGCGAGCGTATTTCGTCGAGACGCTTGATTCTTTGGCATTTAATGTTTAAAATAGAAAAAACCAGGAAAAATCATTGTGAGGGCGCCATCTTTTTTCGAAATTGTGTCCAACATGTTTCAAGATGGTGATTGGCGACATACGGCAAACACGGAAGTAAAAATCCGCGGCGAAAATCACATTTTAGCGAGTATTAGAGTAACAAAAGTGCACAGATTTGACTAATAATATCATTTCAAGTGAATCTCCACTATGAACAGAAAAGAAGAAGGAAAAGTCAAGAAAAGAAGAAGAAAAAAACCCACCCCACACACAAAAACCCAACGCATTTCGCATCTGAATTTTCAGGATTGCTACTGGAAACTTTTCTGTTGGCCTTATCTGGTTCTAATTGATTTCTTGCAGTGCTTACCACGTTATCGGCTGGGGTATACCATTGCTTGTGTCGTCCCTACCGTTATTTACCGATGAATATGGACCAGCTGGGGCCTGGTGGTAAGTGTACAACACATCCACCAAAATGGCAGACCGCCCAAAAGAAAAAAATTCTGCACTTTACAGGCCCGTAAGACACTTTTTTCAAAGGGGGGCGTTTTCAACAACAACAAAAATGTGAGTCAAATATGCGCGCGCTAAATTGTCGAATTTGCACCTATTTTTTGCACGATCGAGGTACATTTTGACTCTAAACAAGCTTGTAGCAAAGAATATTGCATTTTGGGAAGACAAATGCGCGCGTAGCTCGCGAAATTTTTTCATCTGTGTACAAATTTTCCGGGGAAGATTTTTAAAGGGCCCCTTCTTACGGGCCTGCTTTATCACCATGTTTACCATGGTGTATTTTACTTTCTCGAGACAGTGGCATCACTGCGTCATTTACCGATTGCAGTCGAGGCGGTTTCAACGTTATCATAGTTATTGGGTTATATCTTGCTAGACGCCCCGTACGGAATAAACCGTGTACAACTACAACACATTTTAATAGTTGTGAGCATGCGCACATCAGTTACGGGACGTCTAGCAAGACACTGTCTGTTATTGTACATACGGTCCTCAAAATAAGTAACTGACCAGGTAATAACTATTCTCACAAATCCAAAACTATAACTCCTACGTAAAAAAATAAATTATAAAGATGTAAGGAAATTTCCCCTATTTAATTTGAGATATTACTACGTGAAGACAGAATGAATATTAACTCAGTTATGTACCCAAAACCAAAACAAAGTCCGTTTTTCACGTAATCATTTTCTTCGTCTACACGCAGCCGTTGACTAGCAACAGGTAGATTATTGATTAACTGGTAGCGACAATTCACTGGTCCATAGTAAGATGAGGGTTGAGGTTGCTTCAATGATCAATGCACCTCATACACGTACCTGTCACACTGTCCTGCGTGTTCAAAATCCCTAGTGTGAAAATGTAAACTGTACTTTGTTCTATCCCTTTCATTGTAGTGTTCGTAATTATTAACCGATCTTTGTAAACAATGTCACAAATTGAAGAGAATAATTTGTATTGAATATTTATGGAGCTATTTATGGAGCTATTGTATTGGAGTTAAGAGTATATTTATTACCTGGTCAGTTACTTTTTTGAGGACTGTATACAAGGTGTGCCAAATTTACAGGTTGCAACATCGGTTGGAAGCATCACTGGGCTATTTTATTTGAAATCTACCCCCCTCCTATCGAACTGTTGGAACACATTGCCTTAAAATTCACAACACTCCCTGTGTTGAAGTTTAGGTAATATCCTCTATTGAGGGTGTATTGATTTCAAATGGAATAGCCCATTAATATTAAAGATGGTAAAAATTGTTGAAAGTGGAATAAGATGCAAAACCAAAGTAGCCTACACGTTGTATGGTTCCTAACGTTTACATTCATAATTGTTGTTAACAGTTGGATAAAAACGGACATTGTAGTATATGAGAATGGAACACGCTTTAACGGACACGGACATCATTGGCGATTTGGAATGTAAGCTGTAAAAATGTGTTTTGCACAAACAAAAGTGCCAATTAAAGTAATTAATTAATAAGCTGCAAGTCTTACCCCTTTCTCACGGAAAATTTCAAACACGTGGGTCATTTTTATCATGTAATTTCAGTACTATAAACATCATGGTCTCTGGGCACTGAAAATTGACAAGAATCAGCATTATAAATAAAGTGCCAATATTAACACTGTTAACGCATGTAAAGGGTTCAACAAAAGAAAGTATACCACTTTGTTTATGTCATTTTGAGTAACATTTTTGTTGTTGTTGACCAAACAGGCTGGATAGGCATTTAGATGAATCTTTTAGGCATAATTTGATACCAAATTTGCCCCCTAACAACAAAGATAAACCATGATTAGCACCATTTAAAGAAAATTAGTCACTTTTCAAAAGTCACATTTTCAATACACATACACTCTTAGAAGGTCAGGATCAAATATGAGACGAAAAGGATCAATTTTGATCCAGAAGCGGTATCACATATGAGCTTACCCTTTCCGGATCAAAGTGATCCGACAAGCAGGATCAAAAAGTTTGATCCGAAATGGGATCATATATTTCTGTCAAATGATACTGAAACGGATCAAAATAATGATCCTTAATCGGATGTACCTGTAGCTTATGATCCTACTCCAGGATCAAACTGAATCAAAGAAAAAGTGAAAACATAGGGGGTCATCGGGTGACAGATTGTAAAAACAAGCATGCATGCAAGGGTCTTTCGGTGACACCGGGCCAAAAAAAAGGGGGGTATTTTTGATGGAGCCTGGTGTGAAACCTAATATTGATTGAGTGCCCCCACCCCCGGGTGCACACTGCAGACTATATATCGAGTGCAGTAAGCTTACTACATCGTGTAGGCCTAGTACATCGCAGTGATCGTGACATTTTGTGAGGAGCATTTTGACCGAAAATCGTACTGATGGCACTGGTCAGGTACAAGAAATTTGTTCACAAGAATAGAGCATGTTCAAACATAAAAGATAAAACTACTTTACCGACAAAATCATGTAACATTTTACAGATTAGACTGGATAACTTACCGCGGTATTTCACCCTTGTTTCAACTGTGGCGACCGAATTCAAAAGATCGTCTGCTTGTCGTCTATCGGTTTGCGAAAGAGTGACGTCAGTCACTCATTGACCAATGAACTGTTTCATCGAATTGATCCGGAAATCAGATCAAAGTTGATCAAGGTGAATTTGATCCGTTTGTTGATATCTATCTGGAAACGGATCAAAACGATCCGAAAACGGATCAAAAAGATCCGAAAATGATCCTTAAAGGATCAAAACAAAGTGAGCCGGAAATCTACTCATGTATTTGATCCTGACCTTCTAAGAGTGTACGCGGGAAGAAAAGACCACATGTTACCTGTGCATAATCAAATAGTCCGCTCGCTCAGGCACAACCCAACGCAGTTGCACTGTGTGATCAATATCCATTTCATTCCCGGCCATTCAAAGTGCCACGCACAGCATTTTCTCGCGGCTTGCGTGCGTTGAAAATGTGACTTTTGAAAAGTGACTAATTTTCTTTACCCTGAGATCATGGTATTCACAGTGCTGAAATGTAATGATAAAAATGACCTAGACGTGTTCGAAATTTTCTGTGAGAAAAGAGTAAGACTTACAGTTTAAGTATCATAAGTTTATTTTACTGACACTTGTCACGGTTCAGAGATTTTCAATGGTTGCAGGTATTTATTGAATGCCTCGTATCATCGCGCTATGCCTTTCAGGAAATTTTGTAACCAACATTGATTGTAACAATTTCACAAAGCCAATACATCCAATAACTGGTGTGGGGTTATTAACACGTAATATTTGAACAATAAAACAAAAAAGTTTTTATTACTTGACAGCATTGAATGATTCTTTACACTTTTGCAGATGGTATATACCCCTCATGGTCATGGCAACATTGATATTTATAGCAAATATTTATATTCTGATAACGGTGAAGAAAAAGGTAAATCTTCCACTTTCCACGCGGCAGGCGTCTACAGACGACATTCCAAAATGTCACAAAATGTTTCAAAAAGGTCAACATTATTGAATTTCATCATCATATTTGGAATCACCATGAGGAATCCATTGAAATAAGTACTAAAATGCCTAGTATTGGTTCAGTAAATCTTGAGATATTTTTAAAAAAAGATGGGAATGGTTTCTGAAAAATCTGTTTTGTATAAAATGGTACATTTAATAGCCTCGTGGAAAGTGTTTATACCCATTCCTTACTTTCTAAATATTTACAATAGATGACTATATTTTGAATCCCGTTTTCCGGCAGCCTGATGCTAAGCAAGTTCCAGTTTCCAATATGATTTATTCCGTTAAAATATACTACCGGGTTCCAAATTGTCGGTTCCTTTCATCTATGCTTAGCACCAGGCTGCTGGAAACGAGATTCCTATATTATATGTAATTATCACTAACATTAATAGAAAAACGGGTCAATATTTGGATTTAGTTTGTTTGTGGTTTTTTATTGGTGGTGGTGGTGGTGGTGGTGGTGGGGTATAAATCTAGCTATGTCGGCGCCCGGAATCGAACCCGAGTCGTCCACGGAGAAGTCCGGCACTACCTGATCGCGCCACGGAGTCAGTTTTTCGTCATTTGATGATAGCTCCTCGTGGTGCCGCTACATTGTTGATATGTTTGGCCATTATATAGAGAGACTCGCATCCTTTTCAAAAATGGTGTTGAGAATTATTCTGTAGTTGCGTTAAAAGGGCTCCGTTAACAATGGTTAATCGACAACTAAAGGCCTCAAGGATCTGTGATCAGAAATAATTCCAATACATTTTTTCATGTTACAGGTTGGCGCTTTTCAAGGAACTTATATTTACGATACGGAGGCCGAGCGTGCATCAAACTTGATTAAAAAGGAGATTCGACCATTGGTTGCGTATCCGCTGATCTACATTATATTGTACATACCAGCTTACATTAACAGGTGAGAATATTATTATGGGTTGCCATGGTAGCGCTCACAAAATATCAAGAGTATAACATGAACAGGAAACATGAACAGAAATTTTTCAGACTCATAATTGTTGGTTGGGATTTTTGTGCGGTTATTTGGATTGACCTATAGCTTACATCACTTTCGGCGCACCACGCTCTTCCCGCTCGCCTGATCATGTCACGAGATTAGGGACTGGGGAAGTGCGATCTACCAGCAGCACCTGCTATTTAGTAGTGTTTTATAAATTTATAGTGATGAGGAAGATCAGGGTTAATAAGAGTTGTTTTAATTCCCCATTTATTATGTAAGCTGCGACTGAAATGTAGTTTTGGAATTCCCGGGGCATAGGAGCCGGAGAGGACCACCCTTTAAAGGGAAGCGGTCATGGTGAGGATTCTAACGAAAATTGAACAGCGCGCGGCGACTATTTGAATCTAAACAAGTTGGACATCGGCGTAGTCTGTAATTGTTCTACGTATGTTTACATGCAAGCGGTATTGTGTGCGACTCTACAACAATCTCTTAACCCAATGTGAACGGCGCGCTCAATCAACCATCCTTCATTTGATTGAACGCATTTTCTATCGTGTGATATAAGTGATGTATTAGTTATTAGCTAAGGTTTAGCTGGACCAACAATTGCCGTCAGCGGTTCTTTTCCTCACCATGACCGCTTTCCTTTAATAGATAAAGAAGAAAAAAACCACTCTATGCGTTTCCTATAAATAATTGTAATTGCTTAACCATTATACAGTGAAATTATTATGTCTGAAATCATTTTAAGTATGACACCTTTTTTTTAATAATGACTTTTTTGTTTTTGTGTGAAGGATTCACAATTTTGAGCATGGACCAGTGTTTACCTTGACGCTCTTGCAAGCGCTGATCTCCCCACTGGTCGGCGTAGTTAATGCCGTTATTTATGGATTGGATCGAGAAACAAGAAAAAAGCTGAATATCGCTGATATAAAGGTAAATATAGACTAGACACGTAAATTCCTATCTAGATTGAAAAAGGCTACTAGGATATTAGACTCAATATCAAACCCCACATAGTAAAAAAGTCCATTCAAAATGTAGCCAAGCTGTGTAAGTCTATTTATCATGTTTATGGGAGGTGAGCATAGTTTCGTTCCAATCTCAAATTGATCAATATTATCAGGTTTTTTATCAATATTATCAGGTTTTTTTTTGTCGTGGTGAGGCAGTACAGTTTCATCATTGGTAATTAATGTAACACATCCTGAAATTTAATAGGTATTGAAAGCATCGCTTCAGTTGATGATATGTTGACGTCAATGTCAAAAGGGTAAAGTGTTTTTAGCTTAATTGTTTGCTGAAAACATTTAGTCTTCTTGTTTTGTATATCAGAGTGCCTTTCGAAGATGGAGATACCCGCAGAGCGGTGGCAGTATTCAGGAATACGATCCTCCTCAAGGGGTTGTAGATACCGGTATTTCTAATCCTGGCATGGAGGTCACAACAAGTGATAACACTGATATAGAGGAGCATGAGCAAAAGATTATCTCAGTGGAGCCAAATACAGGCGTAGAAACAACGAGTTATGAGGGCACACAAACGAATAACGAGGTCACAGTAACGAGTAACGGGAGCGCACAAACGAGTAACGAGAGCTCACATCTTGACAATACATGTACCATTGAGAACAACCAAGAGAAAGTCGTTGAGAACCAACAGGAAGACAACATGGAAACCTCGAGTGCAGCGATATATGTTGTCTAGTTAACCTGACGAATATATGCTTTAGGGAACAGTTCCATTTATACTCGATACAATTATCGAGATTGTATCGGGTCGATGATTTTTTTTTATCGAGCCTGATTTGAAAAAATATATCGAGCCCCGTATCGAGCAACAAGGGATTATTTATCGAGCAGCATAATATCCCTTGTCTAAATATAATAAAAGACAAGTGAAGCGATATGTAAATAAGCGTTATTATCCTGGCGTGTTTGCTTAAATTCCCCGGGGGTATTAGTGACTACTGGTATGGCCCTAGCATTGAGCTTGATATCGAGCCCCAATGTCTATTTTATCGAGCCTCAAATGTCAAAATATCGAGCCCAAAACGTATCGCGCACCGATACAGTCTCGATAAATGTATCGAGTATAAATGGAACTGTTTCCTTATGGGTAACAAGAAAAAATGACCCACGTGAGATTCGAACTCACGTCATGTCCTTCGTCATGTCGAAGAAGAGATGCGGTTGAAGTACGCTAAAACCCCGGAAAAGCGAGAACACATCGGGTAATACATCAACAGTTTGGGATATGAATTTATTGAATTGTGGGAATGCCAATTCAATCATTATAAGACACTGATCCAAAGCAATTATTTGATAAAAGAAAGAAACCTCTAGATCATAAACCCAACTTATCATTGGATGACATCATTCATGAGATCAAATTAGGGCGTCTGTTTGGTTGTATCGAATGTGTCAAGTAGGTCATAGCTGAAACTGTGACATTGATGGGGAACTCTTCCTACGGGAAAACCATCACCAAAATATACATTTCCGAATCCTTCAAAGCTCCTTGTCAACGGATTTCTGTATCGTGACTTGAACCCCATCACTGATGATTGTTTTGAAGTCGAAATGGCCAAAACTAAAATCCAACACAATTTACCAATACAGATAGGATTTGCCATCCTTAGTTTTACCACCCCGGTTGCCATCTTTAGTGTTACCTCCCGTTTGTTATCCTTATTTTCCTGTTGCCATACTTAATTTGACCGTTGCCATCCTTAGTTTTACCTCTCCGGTTGCAATCCTTAGTTTTACTTCCCCGTTCACCATCCTTAGTTTTACCTCCCCGGTCGCCATAATTAGTTTTACCTCCCCATTTGCCATTCTTAGTTTTACCTCCCCGGTTGCCATCCTTAGTTTTACCTCTCCGTTCGCCATCCTTAGTTTTACCTCTCCGGTCGCCATCCTTAGTTTTACCTCCCCATTTGCCATCCTTAGTTTTACCTACCCGTTCGCCATTCTTATTTTTCGTCATCCTTAGTGTTACCTCCCCGGTTGCCATCCTTAGTTTTACCTCCCCGGTTGCCAGCCTATGTTTTACCTCCCCGGTTGCCAGCCTATGTTTTACCTCCCCGGTTGCCATCCTTATTGCTTTATACAAAAATATTTTAAACACCTGTAGTTATAGTATACGATCCAGAAAAAATATGATTACTTGTGTACCTCGAAAGTTAAGTACTCAAGCATTGTGTATAACTCGTGTGCATTATGTAGGTAACGGCTTTAACAGATTGTCTCTTTTTTATATTGCTGTAATTATGGTGATAATATTTATATTAAATCATTTATACGAAATAAATCAAAATGTGTCGTCTTTATTTTGCGTCTCTGTATTTATAAATATATACACCTTTTACTAAAGAATGAAATGTAACCTTAGTGTTATTATTTTTCAACGATGCGGTAATGGTTACGATATTCATACTTGATACATTTACCACCAATTGTTAAATTATAAGAGATTAAATACAGAAGAAGAAAAAAACATACAGACAATAAACACTATACTCTAAATGCATATTCAATTGACCTTTTTCATGAAAAAGGAAAAGAAAGAAAGAAAGAAAAAAAGATGAAAGAAAAGAACCACAAAAACAAACAAAGTCTATGATAGTAAATAAATCTGACCCAAACTTTCAAAGAAATTTAAATAAAAAGGGCATAATCATACAAGAAATCTCCTAATTATTAAATCATGAAGTTTTCGGTAAAGGTAATAAAATTCCGGGGAGCTAGTACTCTTTCCAGTGATTGTGCAATCAATTATTACAACATTTCGGTAAATCCAGGATAAATAGAGCGGTCTGAACCATGACATCATACTTCTTACTCATCAACTTCTGCTCCTCAATCCGAATGAAAAGGGACGTTATACACTACTAGCGTGGTCAGAACCCATTTTACCGAGTTTATCAATAATCTACCCATGTGTTGCATTTGTGCGCTGTGTGCAAGTTTTTGGTCAACCAAACTCACCAGCTCTTCTTCGCTACCTGCCAGTCCGTCGATGTCGTCAGCAAACCTCAGATTGGTGATGTTTCTCCCTCCTATGCTGACTGATCCATTGTGATTTTTTAGTGCATTCGTCATGATCCTTTCTAAGAAGATATTGAATAAGGTAGGGGATAATAGGCAGCCTTGTCGGACCCAAACTGAGGTGTGGAACCATTTACCAACTTTACCTTGTGCAAGTACTGCGCTGGCTTTCCTGTACAGTTGCTCGATGGTTTGAATGAGCTTTTGGCCCATGTTGTAAAGCCTCATCGTGGCCCACCAGTGGCGTAGCTGGGATTTTTTTCAGGGGGGGGGGGGCAAGATTTCTGAAATTTTCGTAAAAGGTTGCCCCAATTTTTTTTGCACAGTCACCAACTCGTGACATTCACGTAAGTGTGTGTGTGTGTGTGTGTGGGGGGGGGGGGGGGGGGGAGGTCAAAATTTTTTGCACGGTCAAAAAAAATCGCACAGTACATGTACAAGATGTACAATTTGGCCTTATATTGGACTATTGGGCTGAATATACCAACACATAACCAGTGCCCCCGCCCGCCATCTCGGTGTTTTATCATTTTTTTGGTACTATTTTCCTTTTTTCCCCCGGTTTTTTTTAGAGGGGTGGGGGGGGGGCACAAATGGGAATTTTTCGTCAGGGGGGGGGGGGGGGGGGCATTTGCCACCCGGCCCCCCCTGAGCTACGCCACTGTGGCCCACAGTGCTTTGTGCCACACACGGTTAAAGGCCTTTTTAAAGTCAATAAACACATGGAAGATGTCTTGATGATATTGGTTATAACTTATACTTCTCGCACAAAACTCGCAGGTTGAATATTTGCTCCATTGCGCCTCTTCCACTTCTGAAACCGGCCTGCTTTTCAGCTATGATTTCTTCCGCCTGTGCTCTCAATCTGTTTAGTAGGACTTTGAGCATGACTTTTCTGCCATGGCTGATTAGAATAATGGTTCTGTAGTTCTGGCATTGCTGTAAGTTGCCTTTCTTGGGTAGAGTGATGATGAGTGACTTGGTCCATGGTGTTGGCCATTCACCAGTTTGCCAGATCTTGTTGCAGATGTCGGTGAGGAGGACTACCACAGCTTGGAGCTCTGCTGGAATATTGTCCATTCCTGTGATTTTCCATTTTACAAAGATTTTATGGCTTGTTCCACCTCTTCCTTTAAGATGGGAAAGTCATCATCATTTGAAGAACAATAATTACATTACAGCAAAAAGCGTTGCTTTAAACTTCATGTAAATAATAAACTCATTTTGTTGCAATTATAACTATAACTAATTCTGCTTGTAAGCAGAGAAATTGCCACTGGGACAACTTTTGCAATATTTGACATATAAATCATACCCTTTCTCTCTCCAAATAGAAATGTGACAATATGATAAAGTTTTCTTCGGAAGTAATAAAATTAATATATAATTGCTCTTTCTTTATCAATATGTTGCCTTTGAATAACTGTATTTTTGTAAAAGAATTCCCAATTTGAAAGAATAGAATTGAAGGTATTTTGGTTCAATATTCAGTGTTAAATGCAACTACCTATTGCAGAATCCCAAATGTAAACAGATGGAATTTAAATTAACTTAGTTTGCCCAAGCATAAAGTTATTTAGAAGAAAACACTCCATGCAGGGAAAACTTGCACACAACGCATTGATGCAACGCATGATGGGTGGCTTATATTGCTAATTGGTAAAACAGGTTCTGACTATGCTGTAATTCGGGAGGTTTATATTCGATTGGTCTCACAATTTCACCAATTAATTTTCAGATATATTTACCTCTTTTATTCGGCGATATATAAAGCAGCTGTGTTTCCTACTTAGCAAGTATAAGCTCTCCAGTCTTTAGACCCACTTTTTGGGACACGCTGTAGTGATCTACCTGCTGTTGTCTGATCAATATCTCAAACTCACATTTTATATAATTAGAATTAAGGAGTTCGATATTTACGTACAATTGTGTAAACATTGTGATATGAGATGTGATAAACGTTAAACACCAAACCAAAAACTGTGACGCCAAAGATTATACAAAACTGAATGGCTTTGAGTGTGATAAAAGAATATATATATTGCACGAGCTAGAAAATTCGACTAGTGCAATATGTTTATATCGAGTGCAATACATTCTTGTACCACACGAAATTAAGCCATTGAATATTATGATATGAACAAATAAGCCCAATCTAGCCCAAACTGACCATAATCTAAGCGGAATTGAAACGCCGATCTCAAAAGTACGCATACATTCTCACGCGCACATCTTCTGCGCTCATCAATGAGATAGATAAAGGCAGACCGCCCTGCTCGTCAAGAAAATGAAGTCGTTCGATAAGCCATGACGTCATCACTGAGTGGGGGATTTTTGAATATTCATTACACGGGAGTTACGATCCAGTCAAAAATTGTAAACATTGACCGAAAAGGGCTGATTTCGAGTTGTTTGAGTAACATCAGCTTGCAAAATTCCCCGCAAAATTAAAAAATCCGCGAAATTGTATTTAAGTTGCCGTTCTATTTGCAAATCCACTAAACTCACTCGATTCATTCATGAACCGTTGCTACAAGTGGTCACAAAACTGGCTTCACGCGACCACTTGCGGCAACAGGCCCTGCAATAATATTACCGATTTCAGAAAATAATTTTGCTGTCTTTTATTTAAAACTGATATCTTATGTAGCTTAAGTAATTAAGATATCCAAAACTAATGTTGATCACTATTTCTACATTTCTAATAACTGATTGAATTCACTATGTTTTGAAAGATTTGGCGTTTCATCTGTAATTTTACACGATTTCGAGCGCTAGATTTAGGATTGCGCTGGCAATGATCCTAGCTACAGTCGGCGCTCTACTTTTATCTATTTCGTTGGCGCTCATACGAATAATACTAATGGACCTACGGCACATATTCTTCTGGCCACAGTTCAACATACGCGGGCGCACTTCGATCAGCTGCGTGCGCATTCTTGAAAAATCACAAAATACCTCTAACCAATCAGAGCCGTGAGGTCGAGCTTACGTAGTGCGCACCACGGATGTCCGTTGCACCGTTTTGGGGGTGAGGTTGAACTCGCGTACTTTACGCGAGATCAACCTCATGTGACGTGCGTCCATTGCAAATAACTGTTATGAAATTAATATCGTTTTGCAAATATCGGGACCCTTGATCGGCATTATTTATCAAATGAATCGGTCAAAGTTTTGTTGACAAGGTCTTTAAAAACTCGATGTCGATATAGGTACCTGTCATCTGTAAGTTGGTGCTGGTAATATCAGGTTCCGTTCAATCATTCATATTGTCGCCATGTTTGGTATTTCGGTCTTTTCAGGGATCTCCCAGTATTTCCTCGTCCTTATCTTCGTCTTGACGATGATATATTTGTGGTCACGTCGAAAGAATCTACCACCTGGACCGTGGGGTATTGCCCCATACATCGGTTATGCACCTAACTTTGCCTATGCTATTTACCAAGGAGAAGAGATCCATGCACATCTCGGCAAGCTAGCCAAACGTTACGGCAAGTTTTACAGTTTCACTGTATTTGGTATACCAGTTGTAGTGTTGAATGATTTGTCATTGATACGTGAAGCATTTCAACGTATTACACTCAACGACCGGGGATCGGACAAAGTGCTACAAAAAATATTCAGTCGAACTGGTAAGTACCATGATAGCAATTGTTTGATACATACATACAACTAGTATTTGTGATACCGATGCGCCATTCCCCCGGACGCTCAAATCGCTCACAAAGAAAGAAAAAATAGCATAATAATATTAATAAATTATAAGAAACAAACAATCTTTTTGGAAACAAAAATGTCATAAAGGTCCGCCAAAATGGTGATTCAAGTTTGTTTTATTCCATTAGAGAATATATTATAAAAAACAAAATACAAAAATAATTACCCTTTAATATTGTACCGGAAACAAAATATAGAGTTTCTAAGCATGCATAATTTGCATCATTTAATTATCTATATACTCATCATTTATGGTTCACCGATAGTTCAATGAGCGATTAGATCATTCAATAAATATTGAAGTATCTAATCACTATCTAATCAAACGTATCTCTCAGCCGAAATGACGCAACAATTGGATCTCCTGCCGGCGTGTAGTGAAATACACCTGTCTGCATGATATACATCGCGATTTCGATGAGAATCGTTTAGAATATGCGCAGATAGCAGCCATTTTAAAATTATAAACCGACGATTTGAGTTCTGCGCATGTACATGTAAAGCAATGGGCTTTTTAACAGGGACGTGGATCATCGCCACACATGTTACAAAGACGAGGCGTGATAACTCATCAACGTTTATTATTTTGATTTTAGAACTAAGTTGACACTTACCTTCGAAAGAATGAGTCTATTTTCAGATATTTCTTATAACCCCCTAAAAGAGTGCGAATAAGACTCGATGACTTTTTTGACCCCGCCCCACGCACACAAACAAATATGTTCTAGGGAGTATTCAGTAATACTTTGGTGGAAGGGTCGGGCTGGCCAAAATGCGGGGAGGAGGGGCAAGCAAAAAAAGTGTTGAAGTTGCCAAAAGGGGGTACTCAAGGGGGGAAGTTTTGCCAAATGGAATAAAGAACGAAATTTCTGCGCGCTTCGCGCGAATAAGTTTCAACGATTCATAATTCAAGCTTTTAACAAAATGGCTTCAGGTATGTTTTTCTAGACTATTTTAGTTACAAAAGTATATTATATATATATATATATATATTTAATTGAGATTTTCATTTTTCAAAACCAGAAATATTTTACTCACGATTGACAGTCTCGTGTGTTGTCATCTCCTCGTCTAGGCATAATTCTGTTATACCCTACACACATGCAACATCGGTAGTATGCGTCGTTCTTAAAAATCATGCACTATGAATATCTCTGTGAAGGGTATAACAGAATTACTCCGTGGTCTACACACTTCCTCAGAATAACCTCTTCTGATCCGTACTGCTTCCGGTTGAGGGCGCTGTTACGGTGATCAGAGGGTCGTAGACATGACTTAGAAAATGGGCCCGTCGTCTCTGTTCATAGTGTCGGGTGCCTTCCGTCGAATCCAAATGGCTTCGCGGACGCGTCGCGTTTGTGGTTTGTCCTCCTTACAAAGGATTTTGGCATTAGGACAGTCAATGACATGGTTCTTTTGTACCGCGTCAGCGACAGCTGACTTACTATATTCTGTCTCTGACTTTGTTGAGTCAAGTGACTCATTTAAATGTGTCAAATGACCCAATTTGATCCATTATTGAGTCAATTGACATGTTACAAGTGAGTCAGGAGGCTCAATTGACTCATTAGTATTGAGTCAGGTGACCCATTACCGAGTCTGTTGAGTCACTAGTGAGTTAATTGACTCATTTTTGGTGAGTCAGAAGACTTACTAATTGCATTTGTGAGTCAATTGACTCATTATGGGTGAGTCAATTGACTCATTATGGATGAGTCAAATGACTCAGTTCAACTTCAAAGTGTCTCACTACACGGACAAATGAAAGACTTACCAAAATGAGTCATTTGACTCAGTAATTTATTTCAGTGTGACTGCTTCATATTCTGACGAGTTAAATTCTTCTCCTCGGAGGTCATATACCCATATATATATATATATATATGCAGCGATGGAAATACCCACATGACTTTCCACCCGGGGTAGAGCGACCCAGGATAGACCGATCCGGGGTTGATCAACCCTAAGTCGACCAACCCTGGGTGGACTACAATAGCGCCCTCACGGAATAAACCATAATACTGTTTAAAAAACACCTTGGAAACTATATTCATTCTAAATTATATGTTAAAAAACAACCTAAAAATACATTCTAAAACAACCCAGGGACTGTCCAGCCCCGGGACTGTCCACCCAGGGACTGTCCACCCAGGGACTAACCCTAACCCTAACCCTAACCCTAACCCTAACCCTAACCCTAACCCTAACCCTAACCCTAACCCTAACCCTAACCCTAACCCTAACCATAACCCTAACCATAACCCTAACCATAACCCTAACCATAACCATAAGGGTTAGTCCCTGGGTGGACAGTCCCGGGGCTGGACAGTCCCGGGGTTGTTTAGGGTTAGTCCCTTGGACAGTCCCGGGGCTGGACAGTCCCGGGGCTGGACAGTCCCGGGGCTGGACAGTCCCGGGGCTGGACAGTCCCGGGGTTGTTTGGACAGTCCCGGGGCTGGACAGTCCCGGGGCTGGACAGTCCCGGGGCTGGACAGTCCCGGGGTTGTTTGGACAGTCCCGGGGCTGGACAGTCCCGGGGTTGTTTGGACAGTCCCGGGGCTGGACAGTCCCGGGGCTGGACAGTCCCGGGGCTGGACAGTCCCGGGGCTGGACAGTCCCGGGGCTGGACAGTCCCGGGGTTGTTTTAGAATGACCCGTCCTCCCGACCGCCAACCCCCTGAGTTTTTTAACATATAATTTAGAATGAATATAGTTTCCAAGGTGTTTTTTAAACAGTATTATGGTTTATTCCGTGAGGGCGCTATTGTAGTCCACCCAGGGTTGGTCGACTTAGGGTTGATCAACCCCGGGTCGGTCTACCCCGGGTCGCTCTACCCCGGGTGGAAAGTCATGTGGGTATTTCCATCGCTGCATATATATTGTTGATTGTGTCGTCACTAGTATGGAGTATAGATAAAAGAAGACAATGACAAAAAAAGGATTTGGATTTGAGCATACAATACTATTCTTGATTTGGATGTTGTTTTATTTAGAATTTGAATGTGGGGGAAAATTACCAAACAATTAATCCCGTAACATTCCCCATTCGTGCCGCCTATGCTCCTTAACTTTTCTCCTTCTATTTTTTTTAAAACTGTTGTCAATGGGGGCGTGGCACAGGGGCGGTAGCAAGAGGGGGCGAGGGGGGAATCATGGAAATGACAGACAAGTGAGTACAAATATAGCAATTTGTTTGCGCTACGCGCGCATGTGCTCGTTTAGAGCCAAAATATCTCAATTACGGCAGCATAAGTGTGAAATCGAACATTTTTGACCCCTTGGATACACCACTATGATATTGTGCTAAATGTAAACAATCAAGATGAATAGTATGCGCGTGGCTTTGTTCCTAATCAAACGTTTTATCCAGCCCCCATCCCACAGGGATTAAGACCATACAAACTCATTTAAACCGGGGGGGGGGGGGGGGGGGGGGGGATGTCAACAAAGTTTTCAACTTTGCTAAGGGGGTAAAAAAGTGTTCCAGTTTGTAAAGGGGGGGGGGGGGTGGCGGTCAAAAAAGTTAAGACACCGACAAATGCAAGTTGCCCAGCCCACTCCACAAAAGTATTTCATTTTTTGAAAGCGCCCGGTACGCACTTCTGAGTTGACGCACATGTGTACGCACCCCACAAATACGCAAGGATATTTGGAATTGTGTCCACATAATTATGATCTGACTATTTATGATCTGGTTATTTGGGAAACAGTTGATATGAAAGCTCGCAAAAAATGTCAGTAAGTTAGCTAAAAAGTGTCAGTACTCTAATTACAAGTTTGCCTTGATTCTCTATTACAATGGTATTAATTTCATGACCCCCTATTTTCTGTGTAAAAAAACTACAACCTCCAGGATATTTGGGACACCCCTTACCGATGAAAATGACAGCCCCCTTATTTCGAGGGCTCAGCTGAACAATATCTGTAATGTTATGTATTCAATTTTAAAAAAAATATTATTTCATTAATTGTTAATATATGAAATAATGTCTCTAGCTGATCTGCAAAAAAAGCAGGAATATTCACTAGAGATAACTATTGGAGGGTTCATGGAACCCAACACCGAAAGAAATTAAAGATCTCTCAATTACCGTTTCAGTCAAATTCAGTCTTTTGTCTACAGACTCCAAGTCTAAAAAAAGAGAAAAAGCGACACGAAAGTATAAGTGCTGCGCAGTGTCCGAATCAATGAAAATAAACTGGTTGTCCACGGACAACCTAGCAGGAATTTTTGGTTGTCCGCCACAATTTTTGGTTGTCCGTATTGTATGTTTTTATTTGGTTTAATTGTTTATACCTATGTGATTATTGACTAGGCTCGTGAAAGTGTAGCTCGACAGCATTGTCTATTTTAAGCCCTAATGCACCCAAGTGCTACCGTAACCGTTTTCTCCAGTAAACCCAACATTGCTAAAATGACTGTCTTAAAAACTCGGACGCGACAAATTCGACTAACCTGCGACTGTTCAGGCCTATTGTAAATGGCAAACGAAGCACAAAACCCGTCACCTAATGGACATAAATTATGTTTTATTTGGTAGTTTGAGCTCAAATTAAATGCAAAAACTATCGTTCATTTCAACAACAACAAAAAACCTGTCGAAAAATCTGCTCGTACCAAAAAGGTAATAATTTGCTTATTTTCTCTCGATTTCGTCGGTCGAAACAGCAATAGAATTGCCATGATGTCATACACCAAAATGTTGATGATATCATTGTGCAGCCAATTTCAAAATATGTTGGCCCTATTTTTGATGACTTTGGCCAAGCTCGGCCGATCTGAGATCGTCGTCTCCTTGTGTTATAGCGCCATCCTTTGACGGTTTCCGAGGACGGTGCATTGAGAGTTCAGTGCGCATGGTAACTTGGTTATACACCTGTCAAAATTGCCATTTATTTGATGATACCCGGACACTGCGTCTATACGCTGGTTTTTTGTTTTAAAATACTAATGAAGTATTCAATTACCACCAAAAAAAATGCACACAAATGTACTATTGGGGAACTCTTTTTATGAGATGTTAAAGTTGGGACCGTGAGGGGGAAAATCCAAAAAATACGATCTTTTCAAGTTTCAGTCAGACCTTATTTCTGCTGGGACACTCAATAGTTCATCAGCCATCACATTCAATTCATGCCTTGCTATTCATAGAGATAAAGACTACCTCAATAGAGCACAATACAATTCAATACGGATTAGGCCTGGCCGGTTAGTTCTGATAGACTGGTTATTATATAGTGTGTCTCAAATGAAAATAAATAGCCCTATCTAATATATAGGCTTTATCTTCGTTATAAGGCAATATGGTTGGTTTTAAGAACGGTATATTAAAACATACATTTATTTATTAGTTCACAGTGTTGTTTTATTTTGTGTTACTCTCCTTTTAACAACAATAAATAAACGTTTCATAATAAATATAATATAAATAATAATAATAATAATAATAAATAAGCATTTATAATGCTTATTCAAGCATAAGTGTATAATTTAGAATACATGTTCATGTTGATGAGGCGATTTACTACAAGTAACTGCAAATCTTAACCGTGTGTTGATTACAAATCAAATTGAGTCATACAAATCAATTGAGCTTGATTTGATATTAATTAGCTGTGTGTGTTTTTGCATAAGAGAACGGTCCTCATTTAGTTCTTTGATTTAGTTCCTTATAGTATTGAAAACTAAATTATAAGTATATGAATATCTTTCATCTATTCAACACATATTGTCTGCGCATTTCAATGGGAATTAATCACACACAGATAATAGCAACCAAGCATATTGACAAAATGTGTTATATGTCATGTCAATAGAATAGTAGTTAGTATATATAATTGAAGTTAGATCCTTTATTGAGTTCCATATAGACAAACCATATTTTGCACTATTTTAGAATAAATATGAATAATGTATGTCCAACAGTAAAAATCTAAAAATGATGAAAAATGCTAATTATATTGACATTACTTAAACATCGTCAAATCAACTAACCTTCAGCTCGGCAATGCTGCAACTATTAATTAAAGAATATCCACTAGAATTGACATGTTTTGCAAATATATTATATGCATCGTGATTCTTTATAATATGATTATTTGTGTCGGAATGTATATAAGCCCAACGTAAATATAGCATAACATGATTTCGTAAAATTAATATACTGCATTAAAAGTTGTCACATTTTAATTGACATACTAATTTCACGTTATTTGCTTTAAATCAAGTTGATATCTCAATACATTTCATTTCTCTGCCTGAAATTACGAAACTAACATTATTGTTTCACACCGTACACATCAACGTTTACAATCGCATCGACATTATTTGCGTTTCTTTGAAATAGTACCTGCCACCAAAATGAAAAGGAATGGTATTTCTGTCGTACAAAGAGAATTTATCCTTGCACGTAAGTAAAACCAAACGGCAGATGAACTTGAAATTATAGACAAAATATCGTCTCTTTTCCTAAAAGTTAAGACAGCAGCAAAGACAAAATTCCTGCAAATTATATATAATTTTGATTGAAAAGTATCCGTAAGATTATCTCCAATATACACAAAGTTAATTATATAAAATTAGTTTCAATAAGTAAAAGAACCACAGATTCAATTTTCCGGAATTTGCAATTGAAAATGTATATTAGGACTCAATTAATGCTGACTGAACCAATATAAACATATCTGTTCACTTGTTTGAGTTGAGTTAACATTTACTTTCATTGTACATAGTTAAATGAAATGTAAAACGATTATCAAAAATAACTGTGCAAAGCAATATAAGCAACTGTATCTTGCGTACGAAACTAACAGAATTATGTTTGACACATCAACGTTTACAATAGCATCAAAAGTATTTGCTTTTTCTTTGAAATAGTACACCTGGCACCCTTGCACGTAAGTAGCATAATTTATTGAAACACTTTAACTATGTTATTGTATGTTCTAAAGAAAAAACAAATGTCAGTTGAGCTTCGAAATTATAGACAAAAATATCGTCTCTTTTTTAAGACTTTTAAGACAGCAGCAAAGACAAAATTCCTGCAAATTATAATCATTTTGATTCAAAAGTATCCGTAAGACTATTTCCAATATATACACAAAGTTGATTATATAAAATTAGTTTGAGTAAATAGAAGAACCACAGATTACTTTTCCGTAATTTGCAATCGATATAGTTAAATTGAAAATGTATAAGGACTCGTTAATAATGTTGATTGAACCAATATTAACACTAACAGATCTGTGCTCTTGTTTGAGTTTTCAGTGAATAACATTTACATTCAATATGAAATGTTAAAACGCCTTCTAATGTATCATATCTTCATCTTCTTCACGCCAGTCGCTCTTCATATCTTCATCTTCTTCACGCCGGTTGCTCTTCATATCTTCATCTTCTTCACGCCGGTCGCTCTTCATATCTTCTTCTTCTTCACACCGGTCACTCTGTGCTATATCTGTATCTGCTACACGCCTTCTCTGTATCATATCTTCATCTTCAACTGGCCGGTGGCTCTGTATCATATCTTTATCTTCTTCACGCCGGTTGCTCGACGAAACCGATGGACTCGATTATCGATTGTCCCAACTCTTTCGAAAAAATCACTCATCAGTAGCTCTGGTAACTCAAAGTTATTGCAACAAATACTGCATGTTCAATATCTACCGATATCGATAGGGGTGTCACATAGATTACGTTCTTATTATTTTACTATAAATATACGCACTGCCCTCAATAGTCGAGAAATGGTAATAATTTTGCCGGAGATTGCCACATCCGGGTAATTTGAGTGTAACGCTATGGGAAAAACATACAATATCTTGGTGGCATTTTTATGAAAAAATGCCGGACATTTCATCCATAAAATGCATAACACTTTGAAGAGTGGGACTAAGGCTACCGGCTGGCATACTTTGGGGATAGCATACCTTTTAAAAGGCCAGTCAGTAAGGTGGGGAACACCGATGTCATGCGAAATATGTGAAACTTCGTACTTGCAGATGGCATTTCTCAAAGATTAATCACAGAATAAGTAATTGTAGCTGATACAATGTGTTTCTAGCTTTCCATTGATATCAAATATGTGGTGTTTACCAGCCAAATAATGTGTTAAAAAAGCACACCAAAGTATACCTTTAGATTTGACCTTTAGTAGGGGATGTACAGCAATGTACAGCTATGCACAGTCTCACGGTAAACTATAGGGGCATGTACATTCCTATGCACTCCATATGTATTTGTAGTTGGCACGCAAATTTAGTCTGCTAAGCAGCAGGATTGAATAGCGCGTGCAAGGGTCCCATTGTCATCGATTGGCTGATATTTACAATAGCATCTGAGACTAATATCCCTTAAAGAGATAAGAAGCACGGTACAGCTATTCATCGCTGTACGCAAGGTCCGATGCGGATATTGTTTAGTCAATCGCCAATCGATTATCATCATTCAGTTTAATTTGTAGCACGACCTCATTATTTGAGTAAGCGCGCTATTTGAATCCAGTATTATATTATCCACACGTTCATTACACTTTTTAAATAACCTGAACGCACTTTAGCATGGGATGGCTACCGACATACAGAACGTGATAGATTTCTAAAATGAATATACATTTATATCGCTATATTTTGGCATTTCAGAAGAGATATGACAATTAAAACCTATTGGGTACATTCATGGGCATATACACAAGGTATTATGATAACAAAGTTCATGGTAATGTGTTTATATTTAACATGAATTGAAAAACATATGTCATACTTTAATTCATAAACAAGTTCTCCAGGCCCGTAACCAGGTGGGGCGGGGCTGGAGGGGAGGTGTACTTTTTTTTGTACTAATGTTCCTTTTTTTGTGAAAACGCCCCACCTCCACCCCCCCCTATTTCCCGAAAATCCCCCCTTTCAAAGCATTTTTTCGGACCGTTTTGGACCCCCCCCCCCCCGCTCTCAAAATAGTGTGAGATGACTAAACAATTTGGGGGGGGGGGGCAACCTTTTACGAGTTTTTGGATACCAATGTACCTTTTCCAAAAAATACGCCCCCCCCCTAAAAAAATCCTGCTTTACGGGCCTGAGTTCTTCAAAACATCACTTTTTTAGTTTAATTCATAATGACAGTCAGTCGATAGCGCGATCACTAATGAGAGAGAGATGAGCTCTTTCTGTTATGAGGATCCCGTAGATTCTCGTAGTTCATTCTGTTACATTAGATGCTCGATCATTCGGAGATTCGAAATATATAGGTGTGCTGACGTTAGTGAATGATGATCGAAATGATAGAACCCAGAACGCTTGACTTAATAGTTGTCTACCTCTAGCCCATCTTACTGTATATGGGGCAAAGGTTCCAACAGTTTTGACTACAGGTTTAGACAATATTAATTTGATTGTTAGCTTTCAGTGTATGTGTTATTTTTATTTCAAATAACATATGAGTCCCCAAAATTCCCCCAAATAACTCATTTTTGGTCGAATAAATCGATAGTTCACCACTGGCTCATTATCTATTGAACACGACGGTCGTTTCAATGAGTAGTCATGGCCGAGCGGTTAAGGCTATAGACTATAAATCTATTGGATTCTCCCCGTGCCGGTTCGAATCCTGCCTGACGAAATTTTGTTACAATAAGCGATTTGGTCTGTGTATTGGAAA
This sequence comes from Ophiura sarsii, assembly GCA_035610835.1. Classification (NCBI taxonomy): domain Eukaryota; kingdom Metazoa; phylum Echinodermata; class Ophiuroidea; order Amphilepidida; family Ophiuridae; genus Ophiura; species Ophiura sarsii. The sequence continues at coordinate 40,510,576 of CM069451.1, read as the reverse complement.
ATGGCGTATATTTTTACTCCGCAAATTTTCATTCATGGATGTAATCGTCTACCTCCAGAGTATATTACTGCATTATTTCCAAGCTGTTTCACATTTTAATGTCGGGAACCTTATAACCTTTGACGAGTTTACATTTTACAAATGTGTTATTTTTTCTTTGGGAGAAATTTGCTATCAAACACGATGATAATATGTGGTAATTGTGCCGGTTTATCGAAAGGCAGGAAATACTGTTATTATATAAGAAATATATTGTTATATCCATTAATAATAATAAACAACATTTATAAAGCGCAAAATACAAAGGTTTCTAAGCGCTATACAATACAACATGCACAACATATACACTATAAACAACAACCAAATTGACATAAATACAACAATGCAATACAATTACTTGAACATGAATGTTTTGAGTTTGGATTTAAATTGATTAATTGACTCAGCTGAACGGATATTGACAGGGATATTGTTCCAGAGTTTGGGTGCAGCAACTGCAAAGGCACGGTCGCCATAGGATGATGTTTTGACCCGAGGTCCTGGTTTTAATGCGAGTTGGTTTGAAGAGCGAAGAGGTCTGTGAGTGGTGAAGGATATGAGATTGCGGATGTAGGTAGGAGAAAGTCCATTTACTGCCTTAAAGGTTAAAAGGAGAACCTTGAAGCGTATTCTGTCCTTGACAGTAAGCCAGTGGAGGTCACGTAGAATGGGTGTGATATGTTCGTGGCGTTTAGTATATGTAATAAGACGAGCGGCAGAATTTTGAACTCTTTGAAGAGATGACAGAAGGTTGTTTGATAGGCCATACAAAAGTGAGTTGTTGCAGTCCAGATGAGATGAGACGAAGGCGTGGACGAGTCGCTCTGTGGATTTACGATCTAAATACTTGCGAATACGGCTGATTTTATAGATTCCAAAAGATGCTCTACGACATATATTGCGAACATGGTCTTTTAGCTGCAGAGTGTCATCAAGCAAAATGCCTAGATCTTTGGCAGAGCTTGACGCGGATATGTCGGAGCCTCCAATGCTGATGGGAAGTAACTCAGAGTAAGACCTGAATTTGGAGTGGAAATGGATGATTTCAGTTTTTGAGTCATTTAGCATCAGTTTATTTTGGATTGCCCAAGAGCGAACGTCCGCAACACAGGCTTCTATCTTATTGAGAGCTGCAGGTTGGTGATTTGTTTGCATAGTAATATAAATCTGGGTATCGTTATCCTTTTTATTACCTGGAGTTCATGGGTTTTCTAAACCACAGTTCAAATTTTAGCCCATTAGACAATACCATGACGAAATGAGAAGGGTTTGAAATAAGCCGCTCCTAAACTAATTAGTATGCACAGCCAATCGGAGTGCGTGTCTTCCGCAAGAAATCGTGCATATTTCATTTTCACAGTGAACGCTTTTTGTGTGTGCTAACGACTGACTGATGAATCTAAATACAAACTATGATATTTGGTTATCACAATACATTGTTATGTTCAAGAATGTACCCAATAGGTTTTAATTGGCATATGAAGGTCTGTGAGTCGGTCACCATCCCGTACTAAAGGAAATTAAGAATAGTGTAATACACGTGTGGAAAACACTGGATCAAAAATAGCGCGCTGCTACTCAAAGGATAAGTTCGTGATACAGATTAAACTGAATGATGATTAAATCGATGGGCCATCAACTATAACATGTCGCATCGGACCATGGATCGCTGCACATGGCAGGTATCAATGGGCGCTTCTTATCTCCTCAGATAGCATATATGTACACAATCTTACAGACTCAATACCTCCGTGAGCAACCAATTAACATAGAGGTTAACCTTTGGTGACACGCTTGTATGTTGTTGGCAAGTGGTTATATAACCTTGGTGTCAATCAAATATGTTGGAGACTTTCAATAACTGTTTAAGGGCGATAGAGGGCAGGGGGCACAATTTATACTTCTAATCTATGTGGTGTGTGGGGGTGTGTGTGTGTGTGGGGGGGGGGGGGGCTGGCCACCCGGTTCGCCGTTGGGGGTTTGATGCACATAATCATAGGATCTACTCCTGGTTCTATCTTTCTTTCTCTGTAATTCTTCTCCGGTTCCCTATAATGTGTGTGTCATTCCCATTTCCCTCCCTATTTACTCCGCCTTTTAGTTGTTTAATACCGTGAACATACACCCCTGCACGTTTCACACTCAAATCCACGTGCTCCGTCATCAATAAAACATTCAATCCATAACGTAGTCCATCTTCTTGTGATAAGTGATTACTACCAATATTGCCGACCATACCATCTCGCTTCATAATCAGATGACAAACACCTTTTTTGCCCGTTTAAAGAGGTCATTGAATAGCTTAATGTTTCAAAACATGAATTATACCAATTAATATATCACTACCGATGACATAGCAATTACCAATAAACATAACAAGCTACAAATATCTATGAAATGTTATGTATCGTATACCGTGTCATTAAATTACAACATGTTCTTCGATGTGTATTTTGAATGGAGATTTTCTGTACACGCAGCTCGTAGTCACACAGTAATCACAGCATGTCATCATTTCAATGGAACGCCATCGTGTCAATATCGCTAATAACGCAATAATGTACCCTCAACTTCAAACCCTAATTCCAAGAGTTCCCCAAGAGTACATTTTTGTGCATTTTTTGGGGTGGTTATTGAATACATCCTTGGCATTTAAAACAAAAAACCAGCGTATAGGCGCAGTGTCCGGATGGTGATGCAGATATGACAGGCCTATTACTCTCAGGCTCCCCCTATTACTCGGTAGTCGTAGTTATTTCTGATGTACTGTATATTTATTATTCTATACATTCGATTCAATCGTTCATTAATTCATTAAGATGTGTTTGCGACCAATGATGAGTTGGTTGTATATGGAATCATATTCATTATCAACACTTATAAACTCAAATATTGACAATTATTATCAGCTTCATTTTTATGATTATTTTTGCAGTCGTCAAATACAGTACTATGGATCCTTTTCGTAAATTTACTCTGTCTACATTCCGACAATTTGGGATCGGTACGTCTGGTTTCGAAGACGCCATCTCTAAAGAGAGTACTATTCTGATAGATGAGCTAACAAGAAATAAAGATAAACCGGTAGATCTTACTTGGTATTTAAACAAGGCCGTAACGAATATCATCAGCAAGGTCGTATTCGGCACCAGATGTGAATTAACAGACGAAAAAATGCACCATCTCACAGATCTTATAAGTCGATTAAATGCGCTCATGGGTGCTGGTGCTCTGGACGCACTTCTACCAATCAGTTTTCCAAGTGAGGAGAAACGACAACTGATTCATGTAGGCGACGAACTTCTGCAATTCATTGATGAGATGATCGAAGATCATCGAAAAAACTTTGATCCTGATAACCTGAACGATTTCATTGATGTATGGTTAAACGAATTGCGACTCCATAAATCGTCCGATGATGCAAATTCCTTTCTGTATTCCGAGAACATGACTGGTTTAATTCATATCCTTTACAATGGTGGTACGGACACTTCATCGACAACTCTCCGTTGGGGTACCCAGTTTCTAGTGAAGCACCACGAAGTCCAGGCACGCGTACATCAAGAATTAGACGAGGTGGTAGGGCGAAACAGGTTGCCTAAATTATCTGACAAACCTAACCTACCATACACCGAAGCGTTCATATTGGAACTACATCGAACAATTTCTTTAGTACCACTGAGCGCCGCCCATTGCGCGTCTGAAGACACGTTGATTCACGGATACACCATTCCAAAGGACAGCATTGTAATGTCCAATCTGTACGCCGTAATGCACGACCCTGATGTGTGGACAGATCCTGAAGTGTTCCGGCCCGAGCGTTTTCTTGATGCTAACGGCGAGCTATGCCCTCGAGAGGAGGTCATTCCGTTTGGCGTAGGTATGGAAAAAATTAATATAATTTTAAACTACGATATGCTTGCGCATGCGGGAGGCCGAGCGGAGCGACTATTTTTTTACAGAGGGCGCTCATACCGTTCATGCCTTTGTTAAAGTGCTTACACACACCCCCACAGCATGTTCATGAGAATGAACATCCATATGGAGAAAAAAAAGTTGGCATTTTATTTTCAGCATCGACTTTGAATGCCACTTTAAAGTTGGGTGTTGCTGAACACATACGCCGATTAAAGAATTACCCAAAGTCAGGATGTCCCAACAAAACAAAAAACCCGTGCACGTGTTTATTCAACTTAATGACGATGAAGTTCTAGTTTGTGTAACATTTATACATCTTGAAAGAATAAACGTTTGGCTTTCAGATACCGTTTATTTCATCTATATTTGGTTTTGTCAATACTGAGATATGACCAATTAACTAAAGCTACCTAAAATCGCCGTTGTGCCACTTAACAGTTTAAATTGAATAGAGAGGTTTACTTTGGAGATACAAATCATCTACCTGTTCGAGAGATCTTAGCAAATGCTATGCAACCAAAACTTTTGTATATTGTCATTGAATAGGTTTAAATAACAGAATTAGGGTATGTGTAGCTAACAGAACTGATTATTTTATTTAAAATCAGACCGAATGCCTCCCCTCCCCAATGTCTCAAAACAGATTGATGCCCATTGGAAGAACAATACGTATCCGTTCGACACTTTTGTAAGCATTGTTTCTGTAAAAGTGGCACAGCATCAATTTTAGGTAGCTTTAGTTAATTGGTCATATCTGAGGATTGACAAAACCAAATCAGTTGAAACAAACGGCGTCTGAAAGCCAAGCGTGTCGTCTTTCACAATGTATAAAAATTATGCACCAATCTAAAATTGCCCGGAAAAATGTTTCTAAAGCCATCTTGTGTGACAAATCGAGATTATTCAAGCTTAAATTGATGAAACATTGAAAATAATTCGGGCGAACGCCAAAGCGTGGCAATTTTAACACTAACACGGTCAAACAAGACGTTAAAAACACGTCACCTGTAATTGTGAATAAATGAACATTTAGGGGGGAGTGGGGGGGGGGGGGGGGGGGGGGGGGGGGGAGACGTGTTCCTCGGCACCCGCTTGCGCCCCCTATGAAAATGTGCCTATTTTCCTGGAATTTGTCATGAAATTATGTTTTTAAAGAAGAAATCACGGTTATTTAGTCAATTTTACGGTAAACCCGTAAAATGTTCGGGGGAAATAATTTACATTATAGCGTAAGGTATGTTTTTACGATCGAAGGTATATAAAAATACAAGATCATTGGAGTATCACCGTAAAAAAGGTAATTTAGACAGGTTATTGGTTTCGCTGCAATACAAAGAAGATAAGAGCATAACAAACATGACAAATCAGCTCCCATCAATGTAGATAATGATAACTGACAATGCACGCTATACAAAATTCCCATTATGACAAGTTACACATTGATCAATCAAGTTTTTTTGAAAATATTTTTAACCAGCCGTGTATATAAGGTGACCTGTGACGCAATGCCCGGTGGAATGCGTGCGCACCTACAGGGAATGTGCTTTGTAAATTAAATTCACACTTGATTGATCATTACTTACGGTGTAGAATAGTGCAGTAGTCATGGTCTGCATCCATAGCACAACGAGAGACCACGTACTAACTCTGGTTGCCCGGCAGTATGCATACGCATCATAAGATGATAAGGGCAGGTGCTTTTAAAATTGACGCTCAGTGATAAGTATTTTGTTTTTGATTAGTACGTATGCAGTAGTCAACAGATCAAACTAAAAGAAGAACATATTTCCGATGGCCTCCGCTCTCTTTGTTATAATATTCTAAATATTAGTTGCAACGATGTTGTTTAAGATGTAACTAACAGTAAGGAAATACGTTTCGGTGTACACATACCCTTTTGAGGTTAGCACTTATATCGGAAGTTTAATTGATGTACTTTTGGTTTATATCTTTTATTTCCTTATTATGTCTTTTCAGGTCGACGGAACTGCCTCGGTGAAGCTCTCGCGAAGCAAGAACTGTTCATCTTTTTTACTCACCTCTTACACCAGTTCTCATTCCACAGGCCGTATGAGGGCGCTCCATTACCTACGTTGAAGCCTATTTACGGGATTATTAACCATCCTGAGACCTACAAAATGCGGGTCGTGAAACGTGATTGAAATGTGAAATTATTTTGTATTGAATAGTGAACCGTCCCAGGAAAAAAATGAATCCATTTCTTTTTCAACCGACCCCTTCGAGTTCGCTGCAAAATATGCCATGTGCACTGAACCTCTCAATTCTTAAAACTTATACTCTATTCATACCAGGGTCAGGGACGTCTTAAAAGTATACTTATGGCCGTGTGTTTTGAACTCGCCACCCTTACCGTTGCATGTCCAGATTTTTACATTTTACACCATCTGAGATTCGAATTAGCATATCGCAATAACTATTTGTTCTACCCCATAAAAAGTATATATTTTCTGAACGGTAATCTCACAAGGAATCCAAATATGCTATTGGAATTTAGATAAGACCTGATGGTAACATGTTGTGATTAAGAATGTTAAAAAATTATCGATTTTTTTCATATTTTGATTTAAGCTCAATAATAATTTTATACCTATCCCAATCATAATTTTACTGTGCATATTTAAGTTCCTCATGCAATTACCCATCAGAACATAATAGTTTTTAATGGTAAACATGTTGAAATATACTATATCGAGAAGTAAATGAGCACACACGTTTAAATTTCATATTTATTAGAGTTTACAAGTATATTTTTTTTGGTATGCACCCTATCCTGATTTAAACGGCATTTTTGAATTCCCCTATTTGAGAGCTTTCCAAAAATGTATAATTTTGCTATCATCGGTTAAATATTTCTTTTGTTATAGTCATGTATGTAAAACCGATGAATTAGGGCAAGTTCACTGTGTAGCGAATAGGGAAAAAGCCAAGGACAACGCAATCGATTCATGATTACAATTGTTGCACAATAGTTGTCACATTTGTTGAAACAGAATCTTATAGAATATAAAATAATCTATAAAATGAGAGCAAAATCATGTTTGTACCATACAGGGATGAGGAGCTATAGTAAATTGAACGTAGAATTGGGAACATTTTCTATATTCCCCATAGAGATTGCACACAGCGCCGCCGCCACCGCCGCCGCCGCCACCGCCACCACCCCTGACTTTCAAAACATAATCAATCATATCTCAGCCAAACATTTATAGAAATACCTGATTTATTAACACAATGTAGCTAGATAAATAGGCTTTCACATGAGACCTCAACCATAGCTCTACCACATTTAGTTGTTGAGTTAATAGAGAGAGATGGATGATTCGTCACCAAAAATGCAACGCCACCACCCTTTTTGGGTGGTGAGTTCAAAACACATGGCCTTATACCAACGGCATTTTAATACACTGACCATCACCACTACGGCACGGATGAACTCCACCATACTTTCATGATTCCACTGACCAAATAATAGTATATCCATTGACCATGTACCCCCTCTATCGTTCAAATCATAGATCCTGCTGTATCAAGTAACCGCTCAAATTTAGGGACGCGCCATAAGATTTTCAGGGGGGCGGTAGGAATTTTTTGAAAGAAAATAAAAAAATTCCCCCTCTATGCAGGCCAAAAAAAAGACCCCCCCCCCTGATGAGTAAAAAAACAAACAAAAAAACTCTACCCCACCCAACTCAATATGATGAAGGAATACATACGGGTTGTACGACACTGGGAATTGACACTAATGATCTTTACCAAATATTTAAAGTTGAATTAAGTTCTGCATACTTCCGCTCCCCCTCCGTTCTAAGACACGTGGAATTGACATTAATGATCTTTACCAAATATCTAAGGTTGAATTAAGTTCTGCTTACTTCCGCCCCCCCCCTCCCATCTCCGTACGAAACGGGGTCTAAAATGCTCTAAAATGTAATACAGAAAAAAAATCCCCACTTACGGCGGCCCCCCCCCAAAAAAATCCCCCCGAATCCCACTTCCTACCGCCCCCCTGAAAATCTAATGGTGCGTCCCTAACCAATTTACGACCAACAGAGTGACGACCCAGTTATACGACCAGGTACAAGCAGTACAAGACAGATGATGCACGTGCGGTGAGTCTAGGTAACATACCGTATCTTGTGTCTGCCATAGGTAAGCTGTAGGATTTCTATGGTGTCTGCACGCGAGGGCTCCCTCTACAGTTGGTAAAGGGATCGGCTATAAGGCTCTATAGATAGAGCTACTATCAGTGGCGGCGCATTTCCCCCCCCCCCCCCCAACAAAAAAAATCCTGCCCCCAGTTTTCCCCCTTAAATAATTTCAAAAAGGTTAAAATTTGACCATTTTAGCATAAACATCAAATTTCGGCGAGCTGCGCGCACATTTTATCACCATATTAGGTATAATTGGACCAAATTTTGCAATTTGCTTACCAAATTAGTTAAAAATAGACCAAATTTGACAGCTTTAGCGTACAATTCTTGCCCCCCCTAAATTGTTTCTTGCCCTCCCTAATTTGATGCTGGTGCCACCAGTGTTTGCGATAGACGAAAGAAGCCATCTTGGTTTCTTAGAGCCATGGATTTTTCCACAGCAGCTCACGTGACTCGTCTTATTCACGTGTCTACCGCTGCTCTCGACATTGTTGATCTATCTACATAAATTCTTTTAAGATTCAGTTTCCATGGCCCGTCCATTGAAACCAAACATTATCACCTCTGGAAAAATGGTAGGTTCCGTTGCTAATGTTATTGTGTTGTTTGGGGGCATTACGGTAAGGACCAATGAAATTGGGGGGTTTAGATAGATGGTAGACCAATCAGAGGCTTTATGGGCTGGGCCGCCATGTTTGGTTTGGCGTAAATTTCATTCTCTGTCAAGATAGCATTGAGGAAGGAGCAGTAAAATTTTAACAAATCAATGTAATTCCTAGGTATTCACTGGGGGGTTGGTGACCGTTTGGGTAGTTACTTCAGGCGAACGAGTTGAAATGTTTATACACAGGTGATCCAGCGGTGAAGAAGAGTAAACTAATTATTTGGGATGAAACACAAAGATGTTGTGAACATCCGGGTTTAAAAGAAATGTAATCAGGCTGAATTTGGATACATTCACAAAGGCATGTTGTATGAATTAAACAATTTATTTTGATGAACACAGCTTTTACTTCTAGGTAGTCTCTGTGAACATCGTGGTTGAAATAAATGTAATCTAGCTGAATTCTTATTTTGGATGAACAGAACTTTTACTCCAAAGTAGTTACTGGGGGGTTGTGTCGCCTGGGCGACCGCATCAGGCACGAGTTGTGAACATCCGTGGTTGAAATAAATGTAGAGCTAGATTATTGTTACATTCATAAATGCCTGTTGTATGTTGTAGGAAATAAAATGTGTTTCCTTCTTAATGCCTGACATGAGGCACAAACAGATCAATGTTTCCTTGTTTAATTTTTCCATGTGGTGATAATGTATGGTGAACTTTGCACACCCGACTGCACATTATTTGTATTTTTCCGTATTTTTCGAGTATGATCATTCCAAAAACTGCTCTCCTATATCCACCATGCTTCATGTATCCAGTATGCATAATTGTACCATACTGTAGTCGCCCGATCGTAAAGTCAAAACCACGCAGCGATTATAGAGGGCGTTGGTAATTTAGGCTTTTTTCCCAATCCCTATATCTGTTGGTGAAACTACGAGGGTCATTCAATAAGTTCTACCTCCTACCTCATAACGTTATTGTTATATAAGCCAGTCTTATGAAATATCACACAATTGTAGCTTGGAACCACAGCTAAAATCCATTGTAAATTGATTTGAGTACTGGTTGTACTTTACTGGAGATTCGGTGAAAACCGAACTTACATTTAGTGTGACGGAAACGGATGGGATGAAAAACAGCAAAATATCGTCCTAGAGCTATTTATTTGGCCTATTAAGAGGCAAAACATACTTATCGGTCAATTATAACCGTTCTAAATGTCAGATATCTATTTAACATACTATAAACAATAAGGATGACTGATTTCTTAGGAAAACATATGCCCTCTGATTAACTAGAACCAGATCAATTAGTTGTAGACAATTTTCTATAAGTGGCCTTTTCAAAAATTCATTTATTCCACTGGCTGTACACAATTCTAACTAGGTGTAGATAAATGTCTATTGGCCTCATTGCTCATGAAACATTGTGTCATTGCTCAGGCTGTACAAAAGTCCAAGAGTAGTAAACAACTTTCTCATGTTTTGTATCTATTGGCCTCTTAATATTATGTTATTGCACTGGCTGTAGCCTGTAGGCCTACACAAGTCCAATTAGGCAAAAAACAAACAAGGTGTGTCTCAGAAACCTGCGCGCATAGGTATGTGAAATAATGTCGGCGCGTAGCTCTACGCGGCAATGCATTATTCTTCAATAATGTTGTTTTATTGTTCTCTGTAAACTTGAATCAACACTAAAATGACATACATACAAATTCAAATCTGCTTACTTATTTTTGATGACCCAATATGCTAAAGTTACTAGAACAATAATGTTTGCGTACACCATTGCACTGCTCACATTTTTACGCACGAAACCATGTAATTCCGGTCAATTTATATGTTTTTTCACTCGGTGAATGGCGCTATCTAGTGTCACATTGTATTAGTAGTGTCATTACATCCCCACCTAAGTCCGAATATGATATATAATTTATAGTTTTTTTGTCGCTGAAAGGTCTTTCCATGACAATATTTAACAAGCTATACGACGGAAGAATTAATTTTATTTTTTAGACTCAATAAATCTCTTGCTATGATTCAACGCTTTTGACAACTATATGCTTTCAATATGTACCTTTTTTTGTCAATTTAAGACAAGTAGAAAAATAATTCCCTTCTGTAATGTATCAATTGTTATATTTTCTAAAATGTCAACATTTAAATTGTATGTCATTACATAATGTTAACTTAATTTGTTATTTTTAATGGTATTAATTATACTTGGGTATTTACGCCGTTCAGACAGGGCTGTCAACTCTCCCCCACTCTTTCTCCCGCACTCCCGCCTAGCATATAAAATCTCCCGCCTCAACAAAATTACCTCAATTAAAATGTTTATCAACACCTTTATACTAGCTTCCGTCGGTACATTTGCGATTTTGACCATGCATTTTGTGGGCAGATTTATGGAAAACATCATCCGCTACCCCCCCCCCCCCCACACTTATCAAGATTTCAGCTCCCCCCCCCTCAACTTCATGCTTTCAAGCAAGTATGAGTTCAGGGATTATTGTCAAAAAACCCTATAATGAGGAAATGCATCAAATTATACATGATCAAGTCCCTTTGCAATCCTTAGATAAATGTTGGTGTCCACATTTACAAACCGAACCTTCAATTTCCATAAAGGAAGGTGATTTACGGGTTTACCTATATCCAAACACTTCAATAGCATTTTCGAGGACCTTTTCATATTACAAACATTTTCTATCAAAATATATAACAATTTGTAACCTAACATTTGAATGTCACAATTCCCCCTCTCCACCACATCGATGAATCACCCATTCAACAAACGAAGAACATTATGACGAATATGGGTGAATACCTCGTATTTATACTCATTCCGTTTTGCCAATCTCCGCCCGTCCTCCATGTTTCTGCTAAGACCCTAACATATACGGCCGAGTGCACCAAACTAGCGTTACTTAATAGGGAGGTAAGCTACCTCCCTAGTAGTTATGCTTACTAACGATGTAATTCTTAGAGCATAACTGGCGAGTAACACCAGCATAGTAACTAGCGAGGTAAATATCCACATTAATCAGTATCGTCCCCTTACAACATTAATTGTCGCATGCGTCAAATGTGTGTACATGTTTCAAACAGCAATCATATTGACACGAATGATGTTCCGTAGAATTATAGAAATGTGTCGTCAGTCGCTACGTCAAGCGTTGATTAAAATAACATGAATAATGCAACACGTCACACCATGTCCGAAATCTGTGAATATGACGGCATTTTTTGCGTTCGAAAATTTCAAAGTTTATTACAATTCTTTCAAAAATAAGGACCATAATTACATTATAGACACATTTTGTGTTTATTAATTGATTAAATAATTATTGTTTGATTAATTGATTATTGATTGGATGCTTGATTGTTTGAACTAATTTTTACAACTGTGTATGCATGATTGTGGATAGTTTTAAAATATTTTATACTAAATTGGTCTTAAATGTATCATTGAGTATAATTATTGTACACAGGTTGATAATAAATTGCATGATAACATTCTCCCACTGATCATCATATCTATGTAATCATCCATCGGGCAAATAAGAAATTGTCGTTTAGTTACAGCATAAACTGTTATGCTCCAACTTACACTTGGGTCCGGTGAGGTATAAGATTTAGCGTAAATTAACCCGCCAGTTACTAGCCTAGTAGCTTTATTTACCCCGGTTTGGGTGCTCTCAAAATGTTGGGGTACGCCTCAGTTACTAGCGAGGTAGCGTTATTCTCAGTTACCCGCTATTGGTGCACTCGGCCGATAACGTTAAAACAACTATAACAAACTCATCTCTCGAACATGGTTCACTCAATCAATAACTGCTAGATTTGTCAACCACCAAATTCAAACACCGCGAAACCCACAAAACGCGAAACCCGAGAACCGCTCTAGTTTGCAAATTGTTTTTGAGACAAATCTTCTTTCTTTTTGTTGGCCTTAGTTGTTAACAACTTTCTATTGGCCTCTTGAAACATTGATTCATTACATGGCTGTACAAAAGTCCAATTAGTTGTAGGGAACTTTCAATTGGCCTTTTGAGATACTAAAGTCCAATTAGTTGTAGGCAACTTACAACCAGGTTCATCCCAGTATTTGATGTTTTGATCTTTCAAATTTACTCCCATGAATATTCCTATGAGACTGAATGTCACAGTGGGGAATATCCACCTCGGAGAGAAATTCATTTCATCCATGTGTTGCAGCAATTTATGCATCCTTCCCGCAGTTGTAGGTGTCATAAGTTGCTCTGCGATGTGGCGTTTCAGATCAATCCAAAGATAATCTATGTTGACGCCACCAAAGATCAGCAAAGGTTGAACTATAAACATGAAGATTTGGCACCATATCATAACAGAGAACATCAACATGTGACTATGAAACCCATTAGCATTATTGGTGTTGTTGGAATCGTAAGACTCATAAGTCCATGCTATTTCAACAGTCCATAGGAGCAACCCAGTCGCCAACGTGACAGTCATCCAACAGCCGACGAGGTTCTTCAAACTCCGGTATTTTAAATAGGCCTGCCCGAGCCTGGCCTTGGCTTCTTCTTCGCTGTAATCATGTATGTGAGTCGCTATATCATTGAATTTGCCAGAGAAGAATTTGCGAAGAACAAAAAACACGTATGACAAACAAGCATATGGGAGGAATGCAAAGGCTTCGATCGCACGATTAAACACCATGTGCCATTTACAATCAAAATTAACTTCAACCAATGCGTAACTACAAATGACAAGAATGGAATTGATAAAGGGCCATGCGGCTATCAAACTAAATTCAGCCATATCTTTTAAAACCCCTCCTCTTCTCGTCAAATGAACTGTTTGATGAATGTACTCTTGGCTCAGTATTGAAGGTTTTGATGAAGAAAGACGTCGTTTTCGAAACCTCTTAAATAACGCCCATAAACTGACAACAGGCGCTAGAGCCAATTGTAGAATGTATGTCAGATACGAAATAAGGTTCACAACTTCAGTAGATAATCCTAAGAAGTAGTTTAAATAAAGGCCAACGTCGTAAATCATCGCTAGCATGAAAAACAGTGGGATACATATCCAGACGAAACGATCTAATACGTGGAAACACTTCGGAACTGAAACGAAATTAATGAGAAAAAAGTGTTTTGATAATTAGGTTTTGAATGTGATATACAGAGGTAATTGACGTTTAAAGTGACGACCTTGTAAATCATAAAAAAAATTAAAGCTATAGAATTTTAATAGACTAAGAATTAAACGGAAATATTAATTAAATTAGGGTGATTGAAGAGTTACATATTCAAAATACCGATATGTTTAGAAATATCTTGGAAAATAATAAATAACAAAATATTTTGGGTCATTTGTTTCGGAGAAATTGCACGATATCTCCAATGAATACATTATATTAGCTTAGATACAATTCGTTTGCGCCATGTTGAAATCGTGCTTTAAAATTTAAAAAAAAAATGGTACAGTTTTATGTTGCAATTGAACGAGATGGTTAACTTTTGAAAATACTTATTTTTCAAAGGTTCGCCGTAATGTTAAAGCAATATTTTTAAATATTATTTTACTACAGAATTCAAGATGAACTAAAACAATCATGGTAAAGTGTGCTGCTGCCACTCACAAAAATATATCAAAACTTGATTAAAATAGGCCTACTTTTGAAACACTTAAATATTATCGCAATTTATTTACTTTTCTTTGGAAACCTCCTCTTTTTCTTATTTGGACGTACTTTAAAACGGCTTTGGCATAAATGTATTGCACCCCGCAAAACTAAACGCAATGTAGTAACAGCCAATGTTCCCGGCGTATTTTTAGCGTATTTCCTATATTTCAATCAGTTCCTATTTGGCGAGAAATATTTGGTTTTATTCATCCGCACGCAAAAGTAATCCAAGCGTATAAGCGCGATTTTGGCCGTCATGCATACAATGATACTGCGACATTGCGAGCCACGGTGCGCAGGGGCGTAACAGAGGTTGGTTGTCAGGGGGGGCACAGCCAAAAAAATTCCTGGTTAGAATAATTCCGTCCCGGAATTTTTCGTAAAAGGTAAGTTGGGGGGGGGGGGGGGGAGTGGGGGAGGGGGGGTGGGGGGGGGGGGGGGTAGGGTCATAAAATTTCGCACGGTCACAAAATTTCACAGTACAAAAAGCACAACATGCTTTTTGTACTGCGAAATTATCTTTCTTTCCCTTTCTTCTTTTCTTTCTTTCCACTTTTTTTCTCCTTTTCCTTTTTCTATTTTTCTTTCCTTTTTCTGCCCCCCCCCCCCTGCCCCCCGGCTGTTACGCCACTGACGGTGCGCCATGCGAGCGTTTTGCACGCGACGCTCTTCTGAATTTAATTGCTGCTGTAAACAGGTTTCGCCAATTTGGATTTGACTGAACTATATGAAAGAATATTTTAATCAACATTTTGTTGTACAAAGAGGACTGATTTTTATATTTTTAAATACAATTGCAAAAAAGTAGAAGTAAAAAAAAGTAGTTTTTATCGCTACCCGCGCAAAGGTAATCTAAGCGTACGCGCGCGATTATGGCGCGATTCATTCGCTGCTGTAAGGAGACTTCGCCAATTTAAAACCGATCAAACTATATTGATTTTTCTCATTCAATTAATTACAAACTCGACCAATTGATATTTATTGATTAAGTAGCCTACATGTTATTTATTTATCAACATAAATATTTCAACCGAATAGTTAAAAAAATTACAGATACATCAAGGATAATTCAGTTTTCGTCTTATATCTCAAAAGCATCAAATTAGAGTTAATTCCTTTTGTCGCGGTGGGGCAGTATAGTTGTCCAATGCTTTAATACGCTTAAAACCGTCATTAAGGCGACAGAGAACAATGCGTTTTATTCCGTCTTTTGTTCGTTAAGGCGAAATCTATTGTTTAAAATGACGTTAAGGCGAATTTGTTTTCCAAAGAAATTCGCCTTATTCCACTATTAAGATGACGTTAAGGCTAAGAAAATTGAAAATTTGATTATGATTCTGATGATTATTATTATCATTATAAATTATATAACACTAACACTAACACTAATAATAATAGTAATCATAATAATAATAATAATACAAATAATACTAAGCACTTAAAATGCGCCATTTATCTAGAAACAAAATCTAATCCAAAGCGAAATTAGCAAACAAGAAAACAACATTATAGTGAAGCAAACCAAAACAGACAACATTTGAAAGCACAGCAATGTGAAAGAAAAGAAAACTTAATCTGAAACAAATTATTTTTTGTTAGCATAAATTATAACCAAAAAACAATTACAATTATAATTGAATATGAAAACAATAACAATAGAAATCAGTTAAATTTAGCTGTCAATCAACATTGAATAAGAATGTGTTCCGTGCCGATGAAATGAAGAATATTTGACTGACGAATATCAATTGATGATAAAGAGTTCCAAAGTTGTTGAGCAACAGATTGTAGAAAACCACGATCTCCAAAAGAGGATGTTGTTCGTGTAACTGACAGTTATCATTTTTGATGACCTAAGGCTGTGAGTTGGAGTATACGGAGAGAGAATGTCAGTTATATAAGAAGGGATATATTACTCAAACTTTTCCATGTCAGAAGTAGAATGGATATTTAGCACATACATGGCCTTGGAGAGAGCTAGAGGCTCAGTTGTATACAAATATATAATTAAGAGCCATATGTAACCGTTTACATGGAAACTACACACATTTAAAGGGGCATTGAGAGATGTATCGATATATACTAAATGAGCAAATAACGTAAAGATAATCATCAACATAACCAAAATCCAAAATGTCATACAATTCCGACATCGCCTTCATGCCAAATAAGCAAATAACGGCACTTCCGGGTTGAGATTTGCCGCGAAAGTCCGTGAGTAAAACGATAGCATAACTTCCGAATTCAGCACCTAGTTTCGATATGATCATATCGAAACTAAGAAAATCATGACATTTTATATGATCAACGGCGATTGTTAGTAAACTGTTCCAGGTGGTATAGTTAGTAAGTATTACTTTGATGCAACAAAACTGATTTCCAGGATTATCGAGGGCGCACTCCCATACGTATCTCTCAATGCCCCTTTAACTAAAGAATGGACAGCATTCAAAACGATGATCTGAATTCTGAACTGAGTTCTATTTATTTGGTTTATAAACATTAATGTTATAGAAGGTTTATAGGTTTTTTTAAACATTTAAAATTCTTATTTTATTATTTGTAACAAGATTATTGTTTGATACTGATGTTAATTGCCATTATTTGTATTTGTATGACTAATTACAAACTAGGATCATACACATAATCTATAGATTATTTTTAAAATACTTACAGCTCTTGAATTTGGTTGAACTTTCTGTGACCATCAATAAAGCTTGAGTTTCTGTGTCCTTACGATTACTCATCCGAGGACCGCCAGACCATAATCCTAAAACTCGAAGACAAAATCCTAGAATTGGGGACATTTTGAGAAAACTTGATATTATCCCCACTATAAAATCCAAACAATGTCGAAAAAATATAGTCTTTTTAATACTTCCGAGTTGTAACAATCCCAGGAAAACACCTATGTTTAAAATAACCGTGGGAATTTCCACTCTCTGCGTTGAGTTAAAGTTATAAATGATCACAAACTCATTCGACCGACAAGTTTGTTTTGGGGTCATATTTTAGTTTAACAGGTAGGTGTGACAATAGCGAAGAGACAATGGATTAATGTTAAACTTATAGCGTACAATGCATTAAAACTATAGCGTACAATACATTAATGTTATAATTATAACGTAACAAAGAAACCCCTTGATATTTATAGCGTATGAATGCACCGAGTCAATAAAGCATTGATCCTTCATTACATTTATAGCGTAACAGTTAAAGTCAAAACAACTGAGAATAAACATTAAATCTATGGCGTAAAACATTGAAAACATTAAATCAATGCTTAAATTTATAGCGTATACGAATGCAAGAACCGTTTACTCTATTAATAGATCGAAGAGGGTGGACTCGTGACGAAACAATAGACTATATTGATTATAGGTGATAAATAGTATAAAACACCCAACATATTGAGGGTGTGAGATGGGTTTTTTATAAAACAAATCAACAATGGAAAGACTACAAAATATACTACGCTGCATTTATTGGGAACAGTTTTGGAAAGAGTTTGATAAGATAATAAAGAGAGAATGCGAAGGTTGCAGAACGGACCATGTAGACGATATCGATGATAATTTTTGTATGGATCCCGAAACCTATCAAAGCCAAGACCAGCACGACCGGAAGCACGATCTTTGTATGGATCCCGAAAAAGACCTCAGGACGAACAAGTGGCATCAGGAAGCATGGGAAAGCGTTCTTTGTGGTGAAAGGCATGTGCACGATGTATTTTATCAGACGATCTCTCAACTTCAATGTCAAAACGACGATCTAGACGTATCGATGGCTGTCGTAATAGTTACTGGTCATACGATGCATGACAGCGAATGTTATATACCGGAGGTGTCCGCTACAGATTACGCAGAAATTCAGTCAGCCAGGAGCAAAATATTGGACCGATTGGAACAATTGGATATTAAGAGAAGGAAAGAAGACCCTGAAAATGGATGGAACTTCTTATAATTTTATCGAAACAAAAGAATCGCGATGTACGCTAAATGACACGGCGGTTGAGACGATGGCGGTTGAGACGATGGCACGCATATTACAATCCTTAACAAAGTCACATTAAAAGTATGATCAACATCTTTGACACATTGACTAACTTTTGTTTCGATAAAATTATCTTGTCTATGACTTATGTTATGACGTATGTATCTAAATATAAACTGATGATTGAACGTTATCAAGGTTAATACCTAAAAGTTGAAATATGAGGTACACAATGACTATTTATCAATGCTGAGTGATACAGAGAGACAACGTGAGTCGTACCCCGCAATCAACTTACGCTAAATTAGCCAAACTAGAAGACCGTATAGCGATAGTGTAGATTGAAGACAGAGCGGTATACAGATGACATTTATGAAAGACGACAAACCCTGCGACTGTTTTTACTGCGATCCTTATTGGGGATGTTACGGCAGTTTATTGGATGAGTTAGGGTTTGAAGAACTCTATCTCGAGAGGCGATCATGGTATTTTTGTCACGGATAAAGGGGACGAAAACGCCCCGAAGTTTCCCTGCGAAAAAAGAACTCTCAAAGACGACGATGTAATCACCAAGATTCAAGACTGGGAAGTAGCGTGTACACTGCAATTTTTACTCAACATTTTACACAACGTTGTTGAAGTATGCAACCGCTCAACAGTTACGTAAAACCGTTGGATAACATGTTTTCACCAACAGTTGAACAATTCCAGTTACTCAGCAGTTGTACAATTTTAATTACACAACAGTTGGGTATTATTAATTAACCATTTGTTGGGCATTTTTTGACTGTTGCTTAATTTGTGAATTGTTTTCATTATATACTGAGCATTTTTGTATAGCAACTGTTGCTTAATTTATCAAATGTAGCCATATGTTGGGTATTTTATTTGAGACAAGTTTTTATAATATATTGAGCATTTTTGTATAGCAACACGGGGTAGGCAAATAATGTGAATTCTGGGCGATGCAGCAGAGCTACATACATCACTTCCTCCCGGTAGTGAACCGGTAACTTGTAATGGGAATTATAGGCGATGCAGCAGAGCTACATACACTATTCCCTTTCGGTAGTGAATCTGTAATTTATTTTAACATGTTATTTAACTATGCCTATATATATAATATCTGACATCTCTTATCATTGGTGTTATTTACTGTGAACGTTTGCCAAACGTAGTCTTGCTATCTGGGTATGAAGGTATAAATAGTCCATATTATATAATACATAAACATATTTATGTGATTCTTTTGGTGGAAAATAGATCACATGACATGAACTATTCAGTATATGTCCATGTCGTGTATTTTTTTGCTATAAAAATCGACTATTCAATATTCATCGCTAGTGACGTCGCTATAACAACGCTGAAATGATATTCATAAACAAATATATGTCAAACAAGGATGGCAATTTTAAACTATTTTGTCAGTGTTATCGATTTATTCCGTTTTGGATGCCAAGACAGAATAAATCTAATTGTGGTCCTGCGCTGCAAAAGGTTGCTTAAATATTTACTCAACATTTTACACAACGTTGTTCAAGTCAGCTGTTAAGTAAAATTTGTCCAACACCGTTAGATAACATGTTTTCACCAACAGTTGAACAATTCTAGTTTACTCAAAAGTTAGGCAATTATATTCACTCAACAGTTGTTCAAGTATGCAACAGCTCACGAAATTGGCTTTTTTGGACAACAGTTGCCTAAAATTCACATGTGCGTAACTTGCATCAACTGTTGCGTGATTGTCCTCAATGCTCATGCAACAGTTGCCAAAGTGGAATATTTGTACGCAACATATTTTAGCAACAGAAACAGTTTCCACCAACATTTTAAGGACATTGTTTTCGACGAATTGCTCAACGCTGGGGATTTTTACTTTTAGTTATACAACGCCTAACTTTCTACATATTGAATGAATTTTAATCAACACGTCAACCAACGGATGATAAAAGTACTTTTAGCAACGTATTTTAAGCAACCTTTTTGCAGTGTAGATCTTTGGGAATTATCCATCCTCTCTTGTATTTCGCTATCGCGATGATAAAAATACACTATGGATGTCGCATAGCATAATTATATGAGAACAAGGTCCGTATAGTTATAATACTAATTGAATGATGCAAAGTGAACAAATTGAATGATATGAAGTGAAAAGAATAATAAATATGGAATTAATAAAATAGAAAGTATGTCTATATGTTTAAAATTATATATTAGAGACAACAACAAAATAGATACAATGACGGATATGTAGATATTATACAAGGACTGATATTTGATCGTTGATGTCATTATCATGGCTCATGTCGCTCATTTCTATTATAAAATACCTGGTAAGCGGAAGATACATCAGTAATAGCGGTAGCATTTAACAGTATCAACAAACTCAATTTACAATCGTTGAAGATGTACAGCAACAACTACAGCCTTCCCAGCTGCACTTGGAAGTGTAATGATAAAAAAATGATGTAGGAGAATTGGTCATACATGACTATACAAAACCACAACGTGAACCCTTGAAGGCAAAGGATGGATCATGCGCCGTTTATTCCCCTCGTCCTGCATATCAGAGACAGCTGGGTCGTGTTGAAAGAAGCGAACATAACCCGAATGTTGTGAGTGAGGAAAAACCGATGGATGAAGAATTGTATCACTAATATTCGGGATATGAAGGTGTCCTTTTGGCTTCATGAGGCAATGAGCCAATGAGTCAATGAGTCAACGAGCCAATGAGTCAATGAGTCACTGAGCAAATGAGCATGAACCTTACAGTGTGAGTAAAATTACCCAGTCAATGAGTCAATGAGTCAATGAGTCAATGAGTCAATGAGTCAATGAGTCAATGAGTCAATGAGTCAATGAGTCAACGAGCCAATGAGTCAATGAGTCACTGAGCAAATGAGCATGAACCTTACAGTGTGAGTAAAATTACCCAGTCAATGAGTCAACGAGTCAACGAGTCAATGAGTCAATGAGTCAACGAGCCAATGTGTCAATGAGTCACTGAGCAAATGAACATGAAACTTACAGTGTGAGTAAAATTACCCCAGTCAATGAGTCAATGAGTCGATGAGTCAACGAGCCAATGAGTCAATGAGTCACTGAGCAAATGAGCATGAACCTTACAGTGTGAGTAAAATTACCCCATATAATGATGGGTTTCACAGATATTCGGCATCCAGTGATTAACCAGCGAAGGGTCAACATGAATTTGATTTCTTCGGTCAAACCCTACCTTTGTCAATTTTGTGACAAACGCTTTAATCGAAGATACAATTAAGAAGACACGTAGACAGTATGCATATGGAAGAGGAATCTCCTTTGAAAGAAATAGATGGTGATGATTTTAATCAATATGAAACAACTAACTCAGTGAAAAGACCAAGAGTTATGAATGTTGAAGATTCAGATGGGGAAGATTCTGAAACCGAATCATCGCAGAGTAAAGATTCCGACCATTCTGAGTCTGAAACCGAATCATCTCATAGTGAAGATTCCGACCATTCTGAGTCTGAACCGAATTATCTCAGAGTGAAGATTCCGACCATTCTGAGTCTGAAACCGAATCATCTCAGAGTGAAGATTCCGACCATTCTGAGTCTGAAAGCGCGCGATGAAGAAGAGGATGAGGATGATGAATCTAGTTCTGACCTGGAAGACAATAGCGCGTATCAAGACTGGTTGGACGAGGCCGATGAAACAACTCAAGAGATGCGGACTGAGAAATATCAAAAGTACGTCAACCAGGGTATGGACGAGGACGATGCGAAATCCAAGGCCAACAGTAAGACCTTATGGGCAGTCAGGAAAAACTTCTTTAACAGCTGTAAGAACTTTCTATCCAGTTACCTACTCGTGAAAGATGATTTCACTCATCAAGAAATCGTGGGAGATATTGAGGAAAAAATTGATAAAGGAATGAATATCAACAAAGCCTTGAACAGAGTGATACCGAAACATCAGGACAAATTTGAAGGATTGTTCATGGGAATCACCTATGCCTATAAATAACCGTGGGGAATTCACCGGAGTTTCGTTTGCGTGGAGTTCAGTTATGATAATGTGCTATGAGTAGGGACCCCTTTCTGTGATACATGCTAAAGCGGGGAAAATGATACAGATTCTGCAGTGGCGTAGCTAATATTTTGTTTCAGTTTCAGTGAGGGGGGTGGGGGGGGGGGGGGGGGGGGGGGGGGGGGGGGGGGGGGGGGGCGCGGCAGATCAGAAAAGGGTGCCTTAATAATTTTATTCAGTCAGTTCAGAAAACTTGAAGGGGGGGGGGGAGGTTATATTGTACACCAACAAATGTCTGCCAAACTGAATGAAAATTTCAAAAATTGCCAACAATTCTGTGGAAAATGGCAAATTTTAAGAAATGAAACCGTAAATATACCAAAAATGGCTATGAAAAGAGGTCATTTATTTACCAGACTAAGCTTTTTTATTACACCTAAACTCGAACCCATGAACGACACGATTTAACGCGTCTGGGAACGAGAGCGACGTTTTATTTATGGCTATTGAGAAGTTATTTCATGACAGGACGAAAGACTATATGCTTTTTAAAGACTAAGGTCTCTTCTACGACATGCTGATTTGTGACATTATTCAAATGCAAGAGGACTAGTCGGGTTTATATCCTTCATCAATATATTCCTGTTAATTAATTGGTTAAAAGTGTGTCACATGATCAAAAATAGTTTCACCATTAGGCAAGAAGACCAAAAATGCTATTGACGAGGGAGAGAGGTACTATTTGAGAATGAAATAGTCTACTATTACCCTATGACCTCGATTTACGTGTCAAAGTTCTCTTTATGTTAATATTATGACAGTTGACTTTAGGATTGACAAGCCTTAAAACGTAAACAGACAACCACAGTTTCAACAATGGCGGCTGCTGGTGAAACTCCACGGTTTCGGCATGTAAATAAGGATCAATTGACTCAATTTATTGACAGCGCAGACAGCGAGAAGACTAAAAAACAAATAAAATATGGGGTGTCAGTTTTTCGCAAATTTTGCAAGGAAACCAACGCAGATTATACACTTTAATGGAAAACGCCGTACTCGACATGTCTTATTGCTTTCCAAGTTTTATGCCGGTGCCCGTAACCGAATGAAATTTGAATTGAACAGTTCGTGAGTTGGAACTTTTTAAAACTTTTGAACAGTTAGCTTTTGATTTTGAAACATATTGCAGCTACAGTATTAGTGCCAGGTGGTGAGTAAAATTCTTTTTTATATTTCTCGTTGCCTAGGCCCTAGGCCTAGGCTTAAATGTACAAAGCTTAGTCTTAGCCTAGTAAGGCCTAGGCTGAGCTCAGTCTTGAGTCTACTTTTAACAAATTAATGAACAAGAAATATATTGATGAAGGATATAAAACAAATATTTTCTGCTCTTTATTCGGGAACTGGTGGAATCTATTGGGCCCCTCGGTGAACTGGAGACCGTGGGGTACTATTTTCCCTCGACCTTCGGTCTCGGAAAATAGTACCCCACGGTCACCAGTTCACCTCGGGGCCCAATAGATTCCACCAGATCCCTCAAGAGCAGTAAATATTTGTATAATATACAGAGGGTTACCGTGCACCCCTCCACCAGGACTCCCTCAAACAAACTTTTTTGACCTACTTTCATGTCCTAAAACATATTCAGGATGTTATCAAAACAAATATTGGTATGCTAAGGATGGCGTCCAAAATGGCCGCCCAAACTGGTCAAATCCCACAAAACGACATATAGCAATCAAATTGTATTGTGAAAGTATAGTTTTAATAGTGGGATGTCTGTATTAGAACACTATAGGCACTCATATTCAAAGCTTTTGCTTTGTTAACACACCTAAATCCACGATGGCCGCCAAAATGGCCGCCAAAAATGGTAAAATTCCATCAATTGGCATATATAAACCAACATGTATCATCAGAGTATAGTTTTAACAATGGGATGTATGTGTTAGACAACTAGAAACTCATATCTCGTATTTCGGCTTTGTTAACATACCAAAATGGCCGCCAAACTAATGGTCAAAAGTGGTCAAAATTCCATATAATAGCATAATTTCAACCGAAATGTATGATAAAAATATAATTTAACGATGGGATGTATGTGTTAGACCACAAGTAACTCATATCCAGTATTTTTGCTTTGTTATCATACTTAAAAATCAAAATGGCCCCCAAAATAGGTCCCAAAAATATCAACCAAAAATGTATGATGAAAGTATAGTTTTAACATTGGGGTGTATATATTAGACCACTAGTAACTCATATCCAGTATATTTGCATTGTAATAACATACTTTAAATCCAAGATGGCCACCAAATCATACCCGGGGGTCAGTGAACATACCGAGCATTACTATATTACGCCATTTAGGGGTGCATTATTGTGTGTTGGTAACGCCGTTTAGGGTAGGGTTTGTATGTGTTACGCCATTAAGGGGTATCAAAATAATGTTCTGGTTTACGCCATTTAGGGTCCATTTCAGAGGTGCTTGGACGCGCATGTGTACCCACTTGGTATGTTCACTGACCCCCCCCCCCCCCCCCCCCCCCCTCGGATCATACCATTTCACATACAAGTACGTTTACTGCGTGGATTAAAATCTGTGTAACACTAAACAATATATTAATTATGTTTTTCAGTTATTTTAACCTTTTGCAGCCATCTTGGATATCTTAAAATACCCAAACTAGATCTACAACTCCTAGGCTTTATCATAGACATATATTGAATGATGTCTTATTAGATTTTGGGGCATTGGTATTACATTGCATGGTCGTTTACAATACAAAACAATTGTTTTAGGTCATTTAACATCAACTTAACCATTCTGGAAGCCATTTTGGAAAGTGATACAGAATTAAAATTGTCACACAGGTAGGCTTTATATCTAACGCAATATATTAGTAGTTTAGAACATACTATTTGGTAAATGCGATGTAATATACATTCTTACAATATCTATTTTGGATTATCAGTCACTCATGTAGACTATTTTTACATTTACAGCGGCCATTGTGGTGGCCATTGTGGATTTAAAGTATGTTATTACAATGCAAATATACTGGATATGAGTTACTAGTGGTCTAATACATGTTAACAAAGCAAAAAAACTAGATATTAGTTACTAGTAGTCTAATACATACATCCCATCATTAAAACTATATTTTCATCATACATTTAGGTTGATATTATTCCATTTTATGACAATTTATGACAATATTTGGAGCCACTTTGGGGGCCATTTTGGGGGTTATTTTGGCAGCCATTTTAGATTTTTAACAATGTTAACAAAGCAAAAATACTAGATATGAGTTACTAGTGGTCTAACACATACATCCCATAGTTAAAATTATACACATACAGGGTGAGTAAAAAAAAGTGTACTCAACTTGAAGGACTTAAAAAAAGAGAAACTCATTATACGCGTATTTAAATAAAAGTGGCCATTTTTAGATCCGAACAAG